>CM060653.1:44835570-45235570 GCA_030686955.1 Odontamblyopus rebecca | reverse complement strand
ACTATATGTCATTAAGCTTGTCTATCTATCTTGCATTTATTCACTAAGAGGTGACTTTAGAGTGGTTTGCGTTTACAATTCGCAGCGAGAAGGTTTCAGTGGGTTTCCTCCATCAATCTAAAACATGCACAATAGGTCAAATCCTGCAGCTAATGTAGTCCTGACCAAGCATAGCTCACGATTTTGGAGATGCGTCCCCGAGGACTTTAAGGCAGTAACTCACGGCTCCTGACAGCTTGCGCCAGTGGCACTGCGGTTGAAAAATGGGTCAAATGCAGAGGAAGAATTTCCCTGATAAGGGATAAAGTATAAAATATACCTTAATCTTGTTTAAGGCCATACTATACTGTGGAACATTTTAACCAAAGTAAAAACATCTCCATGGAAACAAGTGGCTGGCATATCTTCCATCAGAAAAGTGTTTGTGAGTAGATAAAAGTAGATAAAAATGATGAGATGATAAATGATTAAAAATGAGATGCAAAATACTGTTGACCAAATACTAAACATTATAAATAAATGAAGTTAAAAATAGCAAATCAGTGAACCTACCTGCATGTTTTATGTGTGGGGAAATTATATTAAGCCAATCCTAAACTCATCCACTCTGATATACAGTATAATATTTAATAGTTATTCTTGTTTAGTACTAAATGGAAATTGTGTCTCTGTATCAGTTAAAATACACAGAAGACACTGGAAGACTTCAGCATGGCTTCCTCTCTCTTCCCTCTCTCCAGGTGCGCTCATACCTGCATCATTTTCCTTTTTCGTTTCTAGCCCTGTCTCAGCTTTGCCCTAAGCTCCCTGCTCCCCCCCCCCCCTCTCTCCGAACACCGTCATCACCACCACCCGTGGGGCCATCTGCACCGTCTCGCAACGCTGGTACTGCCAAGCAAGTCACCTCTTTTTTACACCACAACTTTTCATGCACAACCTTTTACAGATCTCCTCTTAGCAATAAGCAACAATGTGTGTAGCGCTAGTCTGTAGTGGAGCGCTGAGTGTGTGGGCGTCAATGTGTTTTTACAAGAAAGGCCAATGTGTATCCAGCTTGTCTATTGAACTGGTGTAATTGGGAGCACGACCGTTAGTGTAGCCGCCGGGATCGCTATATGTCAGACCCACTGCTTTTAGCTTCTTTTAGCTTGTCTTTCTCTGTGGCTTTACATTGCCTATTCTCACCTCCTACCCCTTCCGCATTCGTGTGTTCCAGTTAGTGAATAGAATCGTTAGCTTATTCTTTCCCTCGTGCGCGTCTAGACTCCGAACCGAGGGTCTTGTAATACATGTACTGTAAGAGGTGGCCACCTTTGAACTCTGACCCTGACACGACCCGGCCTAAATGAAGAGTAAAAAAAGGATGTTTTTGTGGCGCGTAAACAAGATCTGAAGTTTCTCCCTCCAAACAACCTTGACTCCTGACTGGCTGTTGTGTGCACCGTTGCCAAATGGAGGCGGTAGATGCAGAATAGATTCAAGTGAAAAGAAACAGCGAGATCCGAGACGCTGATCGGCAAACGCGCCAAATTGTCTGCACCACCTCGTGTTCCCATTCTTGTATTTGGTTTATTAGTTTGCAGAAAGGTGCTTATGTTACGCGTCTTTATATGTAGGTCTGTGTTACGGTTAACCAAATCCACCTGCCCTGAAGATTGCACCTTTCAATGTAGATTTCTTTATTTTTGTGTTTTGTGCGTGTCACAACTCACATTTGGCTTCCTTTTTTCTTTTTAAAATGGATGGATGGAGGATTTCAGGGATTTTTCATGAATTAACCACTGTCCAATATGTATTTTGTCAGCGCTTGTTGGTAGTTAAAGGAGCAAATATATAGATAAATAGAACCATGACCAAATTTATCAGACAATTAGTCAGAAGCAAGTCAAAAATCAATATAATTTTTCTACAAGTGAACTTTCAGAATTGTCTTACCTTTGATTGACATGACATTGGCATCGTGCTTTCCTTCATTACCCATTGCTTCCATTAAATACGCATATTTGGGATATGCCTGTGAGGAAGTAAGGAGTTTTTACTGTTAATCCAAACCAGGAAGTGATTGCAATACTTTTAATTAGGAAACATTGCAGCTTCAAGGTTTATTTGACTGTGTACATACAGCAGCTTTTAGCCTTGTGGTTATGCATTGTTGAAGAGACAAACCTATTGTGAAACTAAACAAAGAACCACTCTTGGGCTCTGATAGTGTTTCCAAAGCGCTAATGCGTGAGTTTCTGCCTTACTTAGCACCTCATATATTTACCATTAAGTTTACACTCTTTAACTTTTCACTTTTAGTATTTATTTTCAACATCTTGCGTTAAATCCATCCTTATTTTGCAGCCCGCGACACCCCTCTTCCTCACATTCTGTTTCGGCTTCTCGGATTCACGACGATAGACGGAGGACTACGGGGCCACGGAGCGAAGGCTGTGAAAATCGCACCACACTTTTAATGACTTATAATGAGATTCATAAAACATGCACAAACTTAACAGCAACGGGAAAAAACACAGCACCGCCCGCTACCAAGCTGACAGCTAGCAAGCTTGACATTTGGCCCCTCGTAATTAGGCAAGTGCCAGATCTCGTCCCACTAAATCTCCTCTAAGAAAAAAATCATTATTCTCCGTGGTGTTGACTCCACAATGTCCGATGCTTTTAAGCTTTTCCTTTCTGTACGACCATCTACCACTTCTCTCACCCTCCGTAGCCAAAATTACATTACAGTTTTGAGCATGCCACCCCCCTTAATTGCTTGCCCTCCAAACACAATCTGCTTTGGCAATACATAAGATGCTATGCAAGTTAACAGCAGCGACAGTGAGTTGGCAACCGGGCACGTTGGGAGGGAAGGGGGCAGTAAGGAGACAAGGATGGAGGAGACGAGGAGGTAGGAGATAGGACGCGATCGCTGGGAGAGAGGAGACAGATGCCGCCGGAGAAGCGACTGTCAGGACACACAGTAGGACAAGGTAGAAGAGAGAGAGGGAAAGGAGGTGGGGGGAGAGGGGGACAGAAAGAGGATTATGTCAGACTCTTATGAACAAGAGTCTCAGGTGAAGAGTGTTTGATGTTTTCAACACTAAGCCACTGTTTAAAAGAGCATTGAGTGAGGTGTTCGGGCCTTTCTTCGTTGCATATTAAAACGCGTGGTGTGATACTACAGGAAACAGGTGCACATTGATTTTGAGCAGAAAAAAGGCCAAGTGGTCACGTTGTGCTCTGATATAATGATCTATACAACCCAATGCATCTAATTTATAATAGTTTTACCACAAATTCCCATTCTGATGTTCTGTTCTGTAAAGCTGCATTATCTCATTTTCAAATAGTGAAAGTGGGAAGTGTGTGTTTCATCTCATTTGTTCTGAGCTTTCACAAACTCTTTGGTATTGCACGAATCTTCAGATCACCAACACTCAGTCACACAGTCAATCCACTCTCAGCATTCGTCTCTTTATGTTTTTTTCTTATGGTTTGAGATTCATAAAATACTTTATTATTATATGAAGATTAATGTGATTTTTCTCATAAATGCTGCTGATTTTACAGCACTTTCAGATGAATTCAAACGTCTTTTTCCTGTATTTGAAAACCATTCGTTTAGCAAGATTTCTCCCTCTCTTAAAACTAATACTAACCTCCACTACAAAAAAGGATTTTCTCGCATAGTTAAACTGATTTGAATTAAGCAGATTCATCTTAAAAGATCAATTTTAAGATTTTTTTTACTTGATAAGATTTTTTTTTTTACTTGTTTCAAGATATTTCATCCTGATTTATCTTATCTCGATATTACAACTTATTCTAAGCACTTTTTATATTACTCAGTCCAGGTTAAGCCTCTTTAACTTCCTTCTCAAACCAGTAAAGTGAAAAATCTTGCCATAAATACTTGAAATTAGTGTTTTGCTTAGAACAAGATTTGTATTTTGTCTTGTTTTAAGAAAACTTGGTAAGGGAAAATTTCTTACATCACTGGCAGATAATTTCACTTAAAATTGGGCATTTTTACCTCAAAATTTGTATTTTTTTTTCTTATTTTTTTGCAGTGTACAAAAATACACACAATATATCAGCCTTTTTTTAATTTGATATAGCTGGATATTTAGTTAACCATTGAGCCTACTTGCTGTGTTGTAAAATGTATGCATAGTCTTTGAGCAGTCTACAATATTAAACTGAACTATTTTCATTTTATTTTATCTTCCTTGCTTCTCCATCAGTGTCACACATGAGTTGGTGCATAAGATCAGTCTCAGCACTTGTTTTTGGACCAAACCCTAAATGGCCATTCAACCATTTGGCTCTTATTGCCTTGGCTTGAGTTTGTCACCCCCGAGTTATTACAGCTCCTGGCCACATAAATCTCCTCTCAGATACACCATTATGTGACAGCCTTATTTTTAATTATTCCTGACAGAGACACTGCTGCTGGATTTGTTTACATGAATTTCTGTGTTTACTTGTTTTTATTAGGTCACAAGAGGTCCCTTAGGCTGCTCTTAAGTTTTGAGACTCGAGGAGCACAGATCATGGTTAAAGACATGCAAATGAAGACGAAGAAGAAACCAGAATTATACCCATGCACAAATAATAAAATTTTGATTAATTTGACAATGACCCAGATTGAGTTGACACTGACCTGTGCTTAGGAAATTGGATGGTTCATGCTGCTTGTATGATTGGTTTACAGCCAGTCTAGTCACTCACAGAAATCATTTACAAATCTCCTCTTTGATGCCACACAGCAGGCTCTATTATCCCGTGGCGAGAATAAAGCCTAGCCACGAGCTAATTTTCCTCTACTTTTTGAGAAGTTTAGACAAAGTTCCTCTCATTTCGAGCTGAAGTCTCGCAGCGACAACTCATCACAAAGCTAATCTTGGAGATGCCACGGAGGGGGACATAAGTTTGACATGGGCTCGCGTCTTTTATAAGCTTTCCCCCTAATCCTTTTGCACGGGGAGAACTGTAAATATCAATAGCAAATAGCAGATAGGAGCATTAACCCGCACTGTCACCGCTGCCACCAAACCCTTAGCCCATTTTGGCCTTCTTTTATCGGGTAAGGATAGGCTCAAGCTAATCTCTCCGTGAATTTATGACAGTCAATTAGTGGAGAAGAATATAACTGGCGTATTTGGGGACTAAGTGCTGGAAAGTGGGGTGTGTCCATGTACTTGTAGTATGTGTGTGTATGTGTGTGGGGGTGTGTGCATGTGGGCGCCCCCTGGAGAGCAGATGGGGTAAGAGTGTGCCAGAGAAGAAGGGAAGAGGCTGGTGTGTGTGTCAGTCATGCATATGCACACACACATGTAAGACTGGGAGGAGGCGTGGAGATGTGCTTGTTCTATGAGAATTTGGATGAGATGATTTTGGGCATCGCTCATACATTTGTGGTGGTTTCCTGAGTGACTGTGTGGATGTGTTGGTCAGTTTCACATACAAAAGGTGAAAATGAAAACGAACCACTGCCGACCAGAAATAACATGAAAACAAAGTGACATCATTTTATTTGAGCACATAGGTGCACCCATACTGATAACGGTACTGTGTATCAGATCCAATCCAGAAAGAGTAAAAAGATTATTTAGTTGCTGTTGTTGGCCTATAACACAGGTGTCAAACATGCGGCCCGGGGGCCAGATCCGGCCCTCCAAGACCTTTAATCTGGCCCTCGGCTGATTTTCTATTAAAATATTGAAAATTTTCAGATTGTTCTGGTAATTTTCTGCGCAGCTTAGCATAGCAGCGTCTCCAGTGCTTCTGTGCGTGGCGCCTCCACCAGACAAATGAAGACCTGCCTCTTTCCAAACGCTCTTAAAGGACGATCGTTTTGACTGTTGACCGTGACACCCTCATCAGCAAAATGTCAAAAATAAGAAAAGTGGAGCTGAGTGCAGGATTTTCCAAGAAAAATTGACTAATTCTTTAATTCTATAATTTGCGTTTCTCTGCACAAATATTTGGACTCATTGCTATTTTTGGGGTATATATGCCATGAGTTTTCTGATCCGGCCCCTTTGGAGTCAAAGTTGGTTGTATACGGCCCCAGGACCAAAATGAGTTTGACGCCCCTGGCCTATAATGACATGTGTTAACTTGTATTTATGCTAAGTTTTTCTGCTTGGAGCACAAGGAACAGTCACATTTGAGTGGGCCTAGTCAAACATTACGGGTCTTTTCATTGGTATGGTTGGATATAGGTATTGGCAAACACTTAGCTGGATTAAGATTTTCCTTTACTCCTCAAACCTCGGTCAAAGCTGAAAAATGAAAATGACTTCCAGATGGAACTGTAAATATCTACATTTTGAACACTGTCCTAATGACCATCTTTAAAATCTTTCTAAGTAATGACATTGATGCATCTTTAACAAATAATGAGCATGGATGTGATCATTAGAAATTCAGGAATGAAAGCGAAACAAGATCATATCAAATATAAACCTATATGCCATATATGTCATGCCAGATTAATATTAGGTAACTTCAACCAACTCCCTTGTTTGAGAACTTCTGATATATTTCATAAAGCTGGAGCATGAACCCAAATGGCCTGAACTGAATAAAGCCTAAAGTGGGATGTGGGATGAAGTTCCTAGTCTTAAAACAGCTTCTCCCAGGACACAGAGGATCCTGAGGCCAGCCAAGCTCTGTCCAGATCTGTTCAAACCAGCCCCAGGGACCTGTATGAGTGCCAAGTTTGTGTCCACAATGTAATTCAATCAACATCAAATCTAATAACAACTTTATGGACACACGTCAAAGTAAAATCAGCTATAATTGGATAAAGTATTGAATTTGCATGTGACTTTGGAGTTCAGTAGTTAAATATCTCATAAAACATATTGCAAATCTCTTTTTAAAATGCTTGTATTTAAATATACCAATGTATACTTTTGTTCTGTGTATACTGTTTCTCTGTGTAACATTTGATGGTTCTGAAACAAGTGATCCTCACATCAAATTTGTTCTGCTCCTAATTTATAATTTAGTTCAGATATGGTTGGTGTGATAAGCCAGAACGTAACTTTGCAAACTGGGTAAGGACGTCACAGATGATTTCTTATGATAGTGGAATAAATGCTGTACTGGAGAATGTGGCTTAACAGAGCCATAGACTGTGCATGTGGATGTGAAACTGTGGAACCTGGGAGGAATAGAGCTGCTGCTGGAGTAGAGCTGCTGCTCCACCAAATCAAAAGCAGCCAACTTCAACTTCATGTTAACTGTGCAGCAGTGCTTTCTGCACTCAGGGTGCAGGCACATTCTGATAAAGTGAATGCTGCAGCTAGTGTGGACTGAACAGCAGCTATAATGGGAAATACTGTTCCCTAAAGGCTCATGTGAAGGAGTCAAACACATAGTTTCATTGTTAAAACTGATACAATAATTGCTGTCTGTGGCTCTATATGGGCTTTGGCAATGACATTGAAAAATAATAGCTCTCAGTATTGAAAAAAAAAAAAGAATGATGAACCAGTTCATTTTTTGGAACTATGACAGAACTATGAACTATAAACAATTATGAACTATGAATGAACTAGTTCACTTTGAAATTTGTGATCTGAACTTTGAACTAGTTCATGTACAAAATGACCTTTCCCAACACTGGTCTGAGCTATGCCCACATACGCCTCATCCTGTATAAATGTGATCATCTGTGGTCCACCTCTGCCATTGCTTTTGTTCACTCTCGCTGAACGAGCAGAGCCAGTGGAGTGAATACAGCTGTCACTGGTATCTTTATTTCAATGAAAATCTTGTATATGACATCTTAAGTTGAAGGCATACACCCTCTGTGCCCTCAAACCCCGGTGAGGAAAACGTAAACAAACTGGTTTACACATATGACAGTGTGGAGCAGCTCAGCAGCTGCAGCAGCTGCACCAGTCTCAGAGCTGGGGCACCTTTGTTAGACTGGCTTACAGCAGCAAACACAAAATGTTTTCACTCAACGCATCAAGAGTTATTATAGAGTGCTGCATAGGTTGTGTTTTAGTATTTTTCTGAGCTGGAGGTCAAGTTTATATGGTAGAATTTTCTGCAGATTTGTTGGTTTATGGTTAATATCGCTGTAATTACATAGAACAAAAACTGGCACAAAGCTCAGTGTTTTCTTTGTATGAATGAGCAGAAGGTAAATACTTTTTTCACAGTATCTTCAGCCAGTATTTATCCTCAAAGATGTTTTAGTTGTCATTTGAAATAAACTTTAACCCTAATTAAAGTTCATTAAAATCTTTGGAGCCAGTCCCTAACAAATACTTTATGTTACTTTACGGATCCCAAGTTTGGATTTTTCTTTCAATGTCCCATAGAGTTTCACAGACCCCAGGCCTCCATCTGAAATCATGACATCATCATATTATAAAACATGCACGTATCCGCTTTATGACCTCAGTTCCATCAGTTTGTCGCTCGTGTAAACCTCGTGCTCCTGGATTCCCTTTCATGCTCTGCCCATACCACCACTGTCCATGTTAAATCAATTACTCCTGCGGCGCGCTAAAATATTATCAGCCATTTCAAATCCACCCTTATATCTTCTTTTAAGCGGGGCCGGTTTAAAGAGGTCAAGGGTCAGGCTGCGGGTCACATAACTCCCGACAATCTCGCGCCTACCGCCTCATCACACTCGGTAATAGCCCTTACATTTCTCTGAATGGCCTGGGATGGAAAGGCATGTTTTATGTACCTAAGAAGTGGATTGGCGTGATTGTATGATTGATTTGAAGCCCTGTGGGTCCGTTCGGTTGATTCACGGCGCGTGTGAGTGGGCCGTAAATGAAAAATACCAGCATGTAGTTGTCGGAACAAAACGCTCTGACCCTCACCGTCCTGGGCTTTTTAAGCGAGCCTCTTTTCAATGGGAGTGCTCATTGTGTGAACGCTCAATGGTATGATTACTCAGGTGTGTGTGGACATGTGTGCCAGGGAACATACAGTAACTACACTATATGTGGGTGTGGTAGGTAAACTCGTCCTAATGGTTTATACAGCGATTTCAACAAGAAAGATCCTTAAAGATGAATGATGAAATGTATCTATGAAAAGTGTCTTATTTGGCCTTTTCAGTATAGAAAAAGAGAATGGATAAAATGTGTAGAATGTATTTAATCAAACTGTAAATGGCAGAAAAGCAGATCAGAAAATCCGATTATTTGAAAAGAAGACTTATAATGCATGATTAGCTTTTTATTTTGACCGTGTTATACTGTTGTCCCTTTACCCAGCTTCATTCACACTTGTTTAATTCATTCGAGAATTCAAAGTCATCTTCTCTGAGCACTCAAAATTGCTGCTTTTGCATTTCCCTGGATTGTTGCATCACAGGTAAAAGTTCTTCTGCTGTTTTTAATATGGCTTTATTAACCTGGTGTTCAGATGGCGTGAAAGAGATCGTTCATTCTTTTCAAATGAGTTTGTTTATGTGAACATATGGCTTTAGCAGAGAGCACCTAAACATTGAAAACAGAGGTGTAGTTTATAGTGTTTACTCCATTTTATTTAGAAGAAGTGAGAAAATGTGAAATAATAGTCCCAAGGTGACCAAAAGCAAGTTTAAAAGGGAATGAAAGCAACACGAATGCATCATATTTGTTCTTTTATGAAAATGTGTGTGTCAAAGTCTGAGCATCTGGACAGAGAATCTACCACAGTTTAGGTCTGTACGGGAATCAAACCATGAACCTCATCACTATAAGGTGTGATCCTGAACCACTGTGCCACGGCTCTGCCACAGCTCCGTGTTTTGAACAGATGAAGTCACAATCTCACACTGAGCAGATGGAGCCGGAACAGCAGCCGACTTTACCAAATGGACCTTTATTTCAGAGACATGTCGTGTTGAATTGTGCAGGGAGCAAAGGGAACATGCACCGAGCAACATGGGAACGTGGCTGAAGAAAACATCATAATTACAATATCCCAGTGTGTTCTATATGAAATACAATACACAAAAATATACTGGGAAGCCAGATTTTACATTGAACGGCACTTGACATACAATATTTTAAGCTATTTGTTGTTTTTTTATGCAGCTTAGACTTAGACTTGAGCACAATATTTCATTTCTGTGTATTTTTATACTGAAATGACAATTACGAAATTCCGATTCTGAATAAAACAAATGAAAATGGATGTACTATATAATGCTGCTAACTGTTGTAAAGGGCTGTATCATTTTTAGGTCATTAAAAATAATTAACCAGTGTTTCCCAATGATACAGGAAACTATAGTGGCCCCAATAGTCTAAAATGAATCTGAACAAAAAACTGCAAAAACTACTTCAAATGTATTATTTTAATCATATAAAAGTAACTAACTATATTTGATCTGTATTTTTATTTTTTTTTAGCCATAAAGTCACATTATTCTTCATATATTATATTGAATTTATACATGTTTTATGTATTTATTCAGTACATTTTTTAGAATCATGCTGTATAAGAACATAATAATTCTTTACAATACATATTTTTTTTCAGATGTTATCATGCCTTAACATCCCATTCATGTCCATCATATATTGCTCTATTTAAGTCACTTTTAGGATCCGTGAGACATGAGGATGTATGGACACGCCCACCTAAAAACACCCGCCTCTAAAGACTAAACTCTCCTCTACGGGAAAACCAACACAATCTATGTATTTTTTTTTATCAGTTATGCTTTTAGTCGTCTGTTTTTTTTCCCCTCCGTATAATTCCTTTATTCTTCACACCCAAATCGAGAGCCTCTGTGTGTCGCAGATAAATAGGAATTCCTAACTCCAATGGATCATTTGTCATGGTGCGAATTCCAAGAGTGCGCCTTGAAATAGCTCCACTGTTCAAGCACCGTTGTTGTTGCCCGAGGCTCGGTGCATGTAGGAGGCTTTGGTTATATTTGCTTTTTGCATCTTTTTTTCCTTTTCTTTTTTTTCTACTAGAGGGCTTTTTTTTGGAAGCGAGATATGCACTTTTCCCCATTGCAAACATAGCAGAAAAAATACTAGATTTTTAGTGTGTGTCCTTGGCCATTATTTTGGTATTACATTACATTTTTAATTGAATTGAATGCAATTTATTCATAAGAAAAAGTTTTAATTAAGTGCCATATGGACAGATTGTGGAGTGGAGTGGCCTCTACGATATTCCCTCTGGGACATTTGCTGCATAATTAAGAATATGAACTGTAATGACACATGCAGATTTAATGGAAGTAACGCTGTCTAAATAGGAGACGTGGTTTAAGTGAAGCCATTATTATCCACTCAGAGAGAAGCAAGTTTGGATCTCCAGGGACAGCAGGCCCCTCACACTGACTGGACAGGAATTAAGACCCAAGATGATACAAATGGAAAAGTAGTTCTATTGTTCAGCACATAAATATTACAGAAATATTACAGAATGTGAGGTGGTCAAAGCTAAATTGTTTTTCCCCCTAAATTCAAGTCTGTCATTTATATCACCATTGACTTTGGTACACTTAGAGGAGGTTGAAATTAGATGGGGAATTACATTTTTTTTTTTTTTGGCTGACTGCTGAAAATGCTTAAACAGTAATTTTCTCACAAATGGATGAGCCACTCTGCTTGCCTTAAAGTTACCACCTGTAAAGGTATTTATTTTCCGCCAGTAGATGGCAGATGTGAAACCTGTCACTCCCACTCTCCTTCCCCTCACCTGGCCTTTGTTCAGACTCATCTGTGGTCTCTGGTCTTCTTCTGTCAGGCAGAAACAAGCACACTATCTGACAGCAGTAACACTGGATTTACACTGACTGCAAGTGCAGTGCCCTTCAGGTTTGATGTGGTTTAACTTGGACTTGTATGCCCCACTGACTGTGGGCTCCGCTGCTGTGCAGTCACATTCGCCAGATGTGTCCATGGGGATTCACGCTTTGCTTGGGAGTTTATGCAATAGATCACAGGTTCTTAAACTTTTTGTCTAGTGACCCCACAAAAATCCTAGCTTGGTCTGGCGACCCCATTGTCTCAGGACCTATAGCAAACCCATGTAACAACTAGGGCTGTCGCGGTAATCGCAATTTTGCAATACCGCGGTATGATCAATGACACCGCATGAGGGTTGAGGTGACCGCGGTAACCACATTTTTCATTTTAATGAGGCTCCATGTGCACATCTAGCAGAATTTTGCTATTCTACTGTGAACTAAGGCTACGTTTACACGGAAATGGTCAGAAGCAAAAATGCAAAAGTACTTTTTCGCTCTCACTCGTAGGTGACAGTGTAGGTGGTAGACCACCAAGACCAAATGCCTGCGTATAACCTAGGGTGGCCAGATGAGATTGGCTGACTTTAGGGACAAATTAAATGTTTTATTAGTTATCACATTAACTAATAAAACATTTAATTGAAACATAAAATGGAAGAAAGAAAAAAAATAAAAATGTCAATAACAAGTGGGGGTCCGCACCTCGCTGTCTCCGCTCTGCCCTCCGCTTGGCTCCAAACGCGGCGGCTGCTGCGTCCTGTCTGCGCCTTCAGTCAGACGGAGCAGCACAGATCGTGTCCAAACTGAAAGGTGTTTGCGTGTGTTTTTTCTTTTTTTTTCCTGAACTGACCGTTTTCAACCATTTACATGGCGACGACAGGGTGGAGTGTTTTCAAGATTTCCACTCTGGAGGGCGTTTTCAGATTTTTGGACATCTGGCAAAATGTTTTGCGTTTTCCACCCGTTACCATTGTCATGTAAACTGCCCCTTATGACTGACCATAGACAGTTTTAAGAATATATATAAAGAATATATACAGTCACTGATTGGGACCCGACCCAAACCCATGTACATTCAAACTCATGTTGTGCTCCACTGCAGCTGGCTGTAGTATCTACGGGGCCGTGCCTTGAGAACACGCCCTTTTGTTTGCTATTTACACTCAAGTGCACTGTTTGGGACCTGTTTGAAATGTGAGGCTGAATACAGGAGAACCAGCTGAGAAAGCTCCATTAGAGGCCCAGGGCAGAGATGAGGTTCAAGCACCACCCCTCCACCAGGAGCCCACAGGACAGACCTCAGCAGCCACAGCCCACCACTGCTCCTGGTGCAGAGGGCTCCTACAGAGGAAACACTGGAGATCCTAAAAATGAGTTGAAGCTAATAGTACGCCTATAACACATATACACTTACACATAATATAATAAGGTCTGTATAATAAAACAAGTAAAAGTATAAAATTTCAAACAAAAGCTAAGCTAAACAGATGGGTCTTAAGCCTACTCTTAAAAACATGAGCGTTCTCTGCAGCCCTGAGCTCCTCTGGCAGGTTTTTCCATAGATGAGGGCCATAGTACTGGAAAGACGCCTCTCTGTGAGTGTGTGTTCTGACTTTGCCTGCTGCTGGAGGAGCGCCAGGGTTCATAGGGTAAAAGCAGTTCTGGCAGATAAGAAGGCCCAAAACAATTAAGACATTTAAACAACAGTAAAAGAACTTTAAAATCAATCCTGAAACTCAGAGGGTCCGATACAGTGATTTTAAAAGTGGTGTAATGTTGCCCCACCCTCTGGTCCTAGTCTGCAAACCTGAAATACTCATTTGGGAAGACCAGAGGGCAATGCATTACAGTAGTCTATTTGATTGGTGATAAAAGCGTGTCTACGTGTTGGCCCGAGAGAGAATGGGGCTATTTTTTTAGGTGATAAAAATCTATTTTTGTGATGTTCTTAATGTGTGGGACAAAGAACAGCTGAGAGTCAAAAATGACGCCCAGGTTTTCACTTGAGAAAAAGGGTTAAAAGACTGTGCTTGTAGTTTGGGTAAAAGTTTCTTTCTCTGGGCCTCAGGACCAATGGCTAAAATTTCGGTTTTGTCCTGGTTAAGCTGGAGAAACTTTTCTGCCAGCCAGGATTTGATTTGTAGAATGCAGTTTAAAAGAGCATCCATTGGCCTGGTGTCATTAGGAGACATGGAGATGTAGAGCTGTGTGTCATCTGCAAAGCTGTGGAAGTAGATCCCATGTCTCCTGATGACTCCACCAAGAGAAGCATGTACAGGTTTAAAAGTACAGGGCCTAAAATGGAGCCCTGGAGCACACCACATGTGATTTTATGGACTTTGGAGGAGCATGTGTCTACACTCTCCATAAATGTTCTATCTGTGAATCATCTGTGAACAGCACCGGAGAGGCCAAGGTGTTTTAGGCAAGTTAAAAGAATACTGTGGTCTACTGTGTCAAAGGCAATGCTCAGATCCAGTAGGAAACAACACATTCACCTTTTGTGAATCTCAATTTATTCTAAAATCATTTAAAATCTTTGCCAAGGCAGTCTCTGTGCAACACTCAGGCAACACTCAGGCCTCACAGCAAGAAGGTTGCGGGTTTGATCCCCGGGTCGCCCGGGCCTTTCTGTGTGGAGTTTGCATGTTCTCCCCATGTCTGGATGGGTTTCCTCCGGGTGCTCCGGTTTCCTCCATCAACTCACAACATGCAGCACCCCTATGAACTAACATCAAGGACCATGTTGTCCACCCTCCTGTGGGTTCACCACCTGCAGAGGGGTTCATAGGGGGGGTCAGGTGCTATGAGGATTGGGCAGCAAGCTGCCCCCGCGACCCACCTGGATTAAACGGGAGAAGATGGATGGATGGATGGATGGATGGATAATTTATTTGGATAAGTTTTTCTAAAATTTTGCTTAAAAATGGTAAGTTAGACACTGGTCAATAGTTGTTCAAATAATTTAAATCTAAATTGCTCTTCTATAGTAGGGGCTAAAATGTTATTTATATGCAAGTTAAAATCACCGGTTATAATCAAGGAATTGTGTAAAATAGATAAAAACTCAGAAAACTCAATATTAAAAAGACTGCATTTTTTGGTGGTCTGTACACCGTAATACATAAAATTTGGGGGTTGCTAAAAACAACTGAGTGATGTTCAAAACTTGTAAAATAGTTCAATAAAATAGGTGTGGTGGCCAAAGTGTTTGTACATATAGAAGCAGTGCCACCTTGGTGGTGAGGCCTCTATGAGAACAACTGGTGCATCTGGACCCAGCCATGTTTCCATTAAAAAGGAGCAGTCAAGTCTGTGGTCTGAAATCAGGTTGTTAACAATAAAAGACTTGTTCAGCAGAAAGCGGACATTTAAAAGGACCATGTTTAAAGTTACCGGGGACTAACTACAGGAATTTGTGCAGAATGTGCTTTTGGAAGAGATCTGAGGTTATTGAGAATGGCAGTAGATTTATGAAAAAATGTATGCTTATGCTGCTCTTTGCTGATCACAGGAATTAACTGCGCTTGATTATTTTGTCATGCTTCTTCTAGAGTGAGTTCGATATTGTATGAGAGGAGACGGAATCCAAGAATGTTGGAGTATAGGCGGCCCTTTTTAAAAAGTTCAGGTCTCTTAAAAAATGTGATAAAATTGTCCATGTAGAGGAGTTAATTGTCTACAGGATCTTTTGAGCCATATGTGCAATGCTCACCTCCAAAACGAGGTGGTGCAAAAGGTCCAGAGATGGCACACTGTCTAAACTGTGGATTGTAGTGATGAGGAGTTTGAAGTTGTGGTTGAGTATTTCTGACTGCAGTTTGTTTGTTCCAACATGAATAACTACTGTTGACACTGTGGGATCTTCACACAAGGTGATATTTTTATCAGCAATGGAAACTCGCTCTCATACAGGTTACCCAAGGCTGCCGGTGATGCGTTAATGGCCATGCCCCGACTCTGGGACGATCTGAATGTAGAGCCGAGGTGAAGTGCAGCTGTGTAAGTTTGGGGTAGTGGGGGAAATCCTCATGGTCCAAGACATTCATTTATTTTGTAGAGCTACATCTATGGTGAAAGAAAAGCAGGTCGGCCGGTTTACTCGCTTACCTCACTGTCCGGAGCCATTATGGGCTACAACAATCCAGGGATTTGACCGGACTGGAGTAGAGCTGATCGGGGCTTTAGGTCTAGCCCCTCGCTGGAGCCAATAGTGTTCACCTGTACCTGCAGTTGGAACACCAGGGTCGGACAGTGAGGGCTGATGCTCAGAGGCATCTCTGGAGTAGTGGACCGTGTCAGCCAGCTGGGCACTGTTGGCGGTGGCCCGAATCTCGCACAGGACGATATCCAGGTTGCTCTCCTCTCGGCTTTCAAACATGGATATGCGTTGTTCCAACTCAGCCACCCACTGACTCAGGGTGATGCGGGTGTCACAGCTGGATGTACTTGTGAATGGGTGCACGGCTCACCTGGAGCCACGCAGCCTGGTTTTGGCCTACTGGTGCGCTTTCGTTGGTTGGCTTAATTTTAGCATCCGTTAAAATGCAGATCCAGGTAATAACCAAAGTCAAAAGCTGCCTCAATGTTTATTATCTACCTCGAAAAGACGTCTTAATTATCAATTAAAATTATTACTTTGGGAGTCGATCAAAACAGCAAAACAGCATGCACACGGACCACTAAGTAAGAGTAAAATTCTTGTGCATTAGGCCTCAGTCTGCAAACGAAATAATGTGTAAAAGTAAGTTGTAAGAGGAAACACTTTGTACAAAACAACAAAGAAGAGGGTAAATCTTGAGACCAAAACAACAAGAAAAAAATTGTGATGTGAACAGAACAAACTAATTTTGCGAGCAGTGGCAAACTTGAAAACAATTCTCTGCCTTTATCTCTGTTGTCTGTGTACAAGAGGGGCCTGTCTTTGTTTTTCTCAAGGACACGTTCATTATTTCAGAGCCATTTGAGGCTGCCTCTCCTCCACGTGGCGGTCAGATCCAGCGGCGCACTCTCTGATGTGGAATCTAAAAACACATTTGAAAAGGAGGAAAACCTGATGAAAGCACTTGTACACCACTAATGCATCTTCATTACGTTCAAATGTGCTTTATTCTGGCTCCTCTGCGCTCAGACTAGTGGGTAATATTTGTGCTGTGCTGCAAAGAGACTGTTCTCCAGAGAAAAGGGGCACGAACAGAGAGAGAGATCGATGTATGGAACCTCTGTAGTGGAGTTTGTAAGAAAGGGCAGTGCACTGATCAGACCTGAGTGAGAAAAAAACAGAGGACAAGAGAAATGGTGGTTCAAAAGACAATAATGTTCAAATGACTGCAGAGGTAAACAGGAGGGCTCACTAATTATCATGGCACCATCTCAAGTATTGTGGGTTTAAACTGCACATTTCTAGAGTTAAAATTACTTGTTTTCAGTAAAATCTATTTACACAATGGATTCAGATTAATTTACACAAAGTTTATTTTCTCATGGTATCATCTCACCATTCAGTTGGAGTTTTGGCTACCTGCTTGTCTCCATAGAGACTGCTTTGCCCAGAATGTCCCACATTATGGCATTAAATAGTACATGTCCATGAAGAGCATATGTACATTCCAAGCAACAGAATAATACCACATGGAGACAAATATGTGATGGACACAGTTACAGAGTTTCTCTTTAAAGCTGCCCTATGTAGATTTATGTGATTTTTTCAACCTGTTGATGGCAGATGTAAAACTTGTTCTCTCCTCATCTTGTTCAGTCTAACCTGTGCTCTCTGGTGTTCTGCCAGGCTAAAGTTGGCACAATATCAGACAGCAGCAATGCAGGTAGCATCTAGTGGTGATATGTGAGAATACAACAGAGCTGCTTCAAATCGAATTACAAATAGTAGCTTAAACTTTCCAATAACATGTCAAAATGTATTAAAACCAGTGAAATAGTGCACATAGGTGATTATATCTCATCCAGTCAAAACTTGACTCAAGTAATTTGACCCACTCCGATCACCTATGGGAATATTGCTGACCCAAAATCATAATCGCAATCATAATGGTGGTCTAATACTGTGCGTGTGGATGTCCAGTATCAATAAAAGTAGTTACAAAACTTACAAACTGCACCAAAACTTGAAAACTTGTTATAAAATGATCACTTGAGGTCCAGGAAACCCAGAACTTTCTTGTTGTGTGGAATTTCACCAACGTTCTGCCAGGTCCATAATTAGTTATAAAGTCACTTTTATTATGAAATAAAAGCTACAGTATGTTTAAATGGTTTAGCAAAAGACGCCACCAGTGCAGCAGGGGCATGCACACAGGGAGCCTTCTCCAAATCCTCACCAGTATTCCTGACTGGGTTTATTTGTGAACATAGTGTTATTTGTTAATGCCTTGACGGGGGAACGCAATAAACAAGAAGATAAAGTAATAAAAAAAAAAATGAGACCAAACTTTCTCTCTCATTCAAAGAATATTTTGTTAAAGTATTGGGAAGGGCATCCAGAATAAATCAACAAGTTAATCCCTGCGCAGGAGACCTATGACAGAAAGGCCAAAATGAAAGAAGAAACATTTTTATTGATGTCTAAGCTTTCTGTAAAAAGGAAAAGGTTGAAGGGGCACGCCAAACAAATATTACTGTTTTGAACATTGCACTGCAAGTACTCACTGTACTCTTCCTATTGTCAGTGGCTTCATGTTATTTTCATTCCTTGCATACCACTCTGTTTACTGAATCTTAGTGCATCTTTGTGTCAAGCAGATTTCATCTACAATAAAGCAACTTGTACACAGGGTTTCGCAGATACACATAATTCAGCATCGCCTTTGCATCCTGCTCCGTGCTCACAAGTGTTGCTAAAAGATTGACAGCAGGAGAGTATAGACACTATAGAACTGGACTCACACACTGCTGCCATTTTGTACATTATTACAGATTTTTTATATTATTTTCCTTCCTCAAATACTGATCTCTCATTCAGTAATCCAGTGCATTAAAGCAAGGCAAAACAATTAGAACAGACACCACTGAATTTGTGCCATATACTTGCGGTCACCAATGTCAGAAAGAATGATTCATGTGAAGAATAACTACCTGCTTTGGGTCCTTATAACTAGAGAAAGAGAGAAAAATTCTAAATAAAAAGAAAAAATTGGGGCATTCATTTTTTTTGTATTGTAGAAATGCATAAATATTGCATTTTTTTAATGTTTTCTACATTGTATGATTCATCCTATTGGTGTTTAGTATTATTATTATTATTTATTCATTAAGAATTACCATTTGTTTCTTGTTCATTCGACATTTCCGTTGAGTCCAGGGTCGCTCATGTCCCACAGATGCTTAATTATCAGTCGTAAGTTTAGCTTTATGCACGCTGCTGGATACATAGGTGCCATTTTACCTGTCTTCCTTTATATCTCAACAGCCCCAGTGTGTTAAATCTAAGACTGGCGCGCAGAGACAAACAAACACACACTTCAAATGGCCTTCAAGAGCACTGCATTCCACATTTAATTGGAAGCGAAAAAATCCACACGCTCCCAGTCCCCTCCAAAGTAAACTTCAGCCAAGCCGGCCAATCACGCGGCGCGAAGAGGTCCCCGAGGCCCCGCCCCCAGAAATAGGCACAGATAACCTATTGTTACCGTTCAAACATTGGTCTCACACACATGACCCTAACAGAAAACCCACAAAGCTGCAGATTGAGACCTGGAGTATTACTTGGGCTACCAGTTGTAAACATGTTTTGTCCGGGAAAAATTGGACGGCAGGTACTGAGAGTGTTTTCACAGCTATTTAATCCCAAAAATTGGACGTGCAATACAGAACTAATGGATACTAATGGATGTTGGTAAAAAAAAAAGACAGTGAAAAAAGAGGCGAGGGCCAAATAAAAAATAAAAATGGAAGTATCCCGGGTAACTGGCTACAAAAATATAGCATCATTTTTAGATTTTGTGACACAGGAAGGTTGTAGTATCGAGTTGGCTTTGTGGGTCGTAAGGTGCACACAACAGAGGAGATTTTTGAAGCGATGTGTTGTAACTTCTCACATCTGGACAACTCAAACGCATTTTCCTTTTAGTAACCATACGATTTCACATTCAAAGCTCTAATATATTGAAGGGTCCGTAATCCATACATATTTATTATTGTGGATTAAAACATTCAGTGGAAAATATTTGGAAATGTACTTTGCGTTAATACAGAAATGTTTAATAATGGCGGAATGTGACATATAATTTAAAGCATTAAATTCAGAAATGGCCTTAAAGAGTGAAACAACTGCATGATTTTATGTGCAGCAGAAATTATTCCCACATTTGCAGATTATTAGGAGAGTTATTTGCTGACTTCCTGCCTTCTTCTGTTTAAAAATTAAGACAATGCCTTTATTGCTTGAAGACCAGTGTTTCTTCTTTTCTTCTTTCTTTTCAAGGTTACAAAGAAGAGGGGGCGAAAAATCCCACTTTGAATCCATTCAGAACATTGTCTGTATTCATTTAACTTTATTTTTGCAAGAAATTTGAATTGTATTAGAATTATTTTGTCCGTATGGTAATAAAACGTTGACATTACTTTACAACTGATAAACTAAACTGTAATAATGATATTCTTAACACCCCAATAGTGTCAGTGCAATGAAAAGTTTGCACTTTATTGTACTTATTCATATTCCTTACTATGATAAACCAGGCATGTTTATTTGTTGACTGGTATACAAACATATATACAGAGGATAATATGATTTTATATAAAACTTTCAGATACAGCATCTTTTTTTTTCCAGCGCTATTCTGTTTACAATTACAAACAAATTTAGACTTTTATTAAACACAGATTTGAGCACAAGCAAATAAATACACGTTTCTGAGCCCAATCTGGATTAAACCCTTAACTGTGAGTGTTTATCCCCTAAAAATCAGATTTTTTTTTTTTTTTGAGGATGTGAACGGAGAGTTTTACTTAACACCCCAGCACACTCACTCAGGGGGAGGGACATCTGTGCTGAACGCTGACCAAAATCCACAGCCACTTTACTCACAATACAATTCTGTTGAAAGTGTTAGAATTTGTTTCCAGTTGATGGCACAGCCTCCATTTTGAGTTGACTTTGATATCATTGTGCGAACAGTGAAATGTCTGGATAAGTGTTGCGTTTAGGCCAGCCATCTGTACCGCATCCAACTCCAAAGCACTTTCGAAAAGCCCTGGAAGCCGCTCCGGGGACAGAGAGAAAGAAGAGAGGGAAGAGAGGAGTGAGAAGTTACTGTAAAATGGTTCGCTGCTGGCATCTACTGGAGACAAGGAGATAAGTCCAACAGAACACCTCAAACTGATGGATTCGTACCTTTAATATCAGAATAACACTGCGGTTTTATCTGGCAAAAGAATAAAGACAAATTGTTTCAATCACAATTTTTGCAAAAGTGTTTTCGGATAATGCCAGGGCTAATTATTATACTGCTGCATGTTGGTAATATCCAAAATGGAGACAGCCCATTTCAAAACAGTAAGTAATTTTGTGGTTCATGTCTTCATTTGGTTCTTTAAAAAGCAGCTTAAAGCTACGTAATACCAAACTGAGGTTTTCAAAGCAAACATTTTATTGCATACACTTTTTTTTTTTACCTTAATGCCAACTGGAAAATCAATCCAACAGTTTGTATTTGCAGGCTTGACCCAGGCAAGTATTTTAACTTTGTCTTATAACACAGATTGTATAATGTATGTAGTCTCGCTCTAACTATATCTGCAGTTATGGTTTTAAACACACATATTAAACGTGTATTGGGTCATGAAACAAGACATTACCCATAAGACACTGTCACTGCGAATTTACTTTGAACATTCTCATTAACTGTGATCTGACCCAGCAGATGGCATCATTTGTGTTCATATTCCATAATTCATGTTGTTTATATCTTCTCAATTTGTCATCGCCACTTTGCTGGTGGCACTTACTCCAAGGTGCAGTTGTACCTACCCAACAAACACTACCCCACCGTTGGGACCTGCTTCAGTGTACATCCCTCATGCATAAGATACAGTAATACAGTAAGTACAGATTCAGTAGGTGAATACGCATGTAATAATCAGATTACTCCAACCTTTTTAACTCAGTTTTGGATAAATCTAGTCTAGATGGACCATATAATGTGGGGATATTGTGGCGCACCCTAATAGGAGCTGATGAAAGAGAAGCTCATCTTCTTCTAACGCTTGAACCCTCTGGTTGGTCCATACTCATCAGTGAAGCTCCTCCAACTCTCACCAGTCATGATGTGATCTAATTGGCTGGACTAGCTTAATACAGACTGATTTCGACGCGTCAAAAGATGTAGGTGCAGCACGGATGTTTTGCACTTCCTCAAAATGCAGCGACCCTTAAAGTAAAAACTTACCGATCTCGTACAACATTTTGGTGGAAATCTTTCAAAGTTAGTCATCTGGACAATGTTTTTGAACTCTAGACTTTCAGCTGCCACTCAGAAGCCATGAACCCTCTGTGTTTGCCCTCTCTCATGCCCAAAATGTGAACACGACTTCGCCACAATCTGAAAACAAATCAGTGCTCTTTGTGCGTAAACAGCAGGCTAACGGGTGATCTCCAGTGTGGAAGAAGAATGCCATTTTAGCACGATCCTCATGTAATTCTTGTAATTGTTGCTTCATAATGCGCCACATTCATTCTCATTCAGCAACGGCGCGTTCACCATTTGAGTTTGAGACTTCTTCTTTTGACAATGACGAACAAAGCGGGGCCTATCAGTATCAGACACTTCCCCTTTTTATGATCTCCTCTATGGCTCTGAGGATGACAGGGCATTCAAGTCGAACAATGCGTTGCTTTGAGATACATCAAGCCTCTTTACAATGAAATCTTTTTGTGCGGAAGGCAGGAATGAGAGTCAGAACTGAAGTAGCAACAAAGGCGATTGTCTGAGTGATTTGTCCGTCAGCGATGTCATATTATTATGGCTTATACCAGAAGAGATAGAGATTACAACGCTAGAGGGGGTGAGGATGAGGTGACATATGTAAGGGACTAGACTGTGATAAGTGGCAGCCATTTTTTTTTATCCTCGGGGATGTTTGAAGCTGACAATCCTCTTTGTGATGATAACACATGTTTTTGCAATGCGCTCGCTGATCCTCTTGCGCTAAACTATTGTATTACGTGAGTCAGAAAACAAGCATCTGGGAGAGGGCTATTGTGGCTGTTGCCACTAATCTGGGACAATATCTTCAGGCCCGGCGCAGTTACAAGCAGCTGTCGGCATAGTAGGGGAGCATCGCTAATCTGCGTCGCGATCGTCAGCCCCGCGTTTAGCTCTTTGATCCACTCACATTATGCTCTGCCTCTCTCTCCTCCATCCCATCAGTGCGAGCGACAGAGAAGAGAAATCAGGCGAAGAGAAGGAATCTACAGAGCTGGGTAGGACAGGCAAATATTGTATAAGTACCACTGCAACAAATTATATTACTCAGGAAAAGGTACAAATTGGTGGTGAAAGAAATTATTCAAGTAAAAAAAGTAAAAAAGTAAAAGAAAGTAGTGGGAGAAACTCAAGAGCAACTGTAAAACTGCATGGATTAAACATCTGATTTTTACGTTAAAGGTGCATTGTGTAACATTTCTAGCAAAGGGTTCATGAAAATCTTTTTAACATACAATTTACAGGTCAGATCTGTGGAGAGGCACAGTCTCATAGGCTCATAGTCAGAATGTGTGTTTTTTTCTGTTTTTCTAGGCTATAAAAGCCACCTGTAATTGAATAAATGTAAGGTAGAGCTGTTTAATGTCACACTGTGGAACATTCCAGGCAGAGTTATTGCTCTGCCATGTCCACAGAAGCAGGTGATGGACCCCTAACCAAAAAGTGACATAGTGCACCTTATGTAACTGGAAGTGAAAACATCTAATAAAACACCAATTCTGGTACAGACACAGACACAGACTTCCAGACTAGACATTTGAAAAAACAAACATTTTTTGAAGACAAGGTACAAAAAACTTAAAAAATATATATATATTATGTAATATTATGTAATATTGTAAAACATAAAAGTTGTAAAATAATGTCTTTTGCAATAGAGTATGGATCCTACCTGGAGGACTGAGGGATTCCACAGCCAAAAACAAGGGTTTCACTTATAGACTTACAGGTGGAAGAGTCAGACTTTTGCTCAGGTAAAAGGATGTGGTGAAAACTTAAAGTAGTTAAAAATGTACCTCTGGAAAAGTCAAATACTGTACATTCCTGTTGTTTTTGTCATACTAGTCATACTTTTACCATCCGTCTGAGATCCAATACCTGAATGCAAAAAAGATTGTTTCTTCAACTTGTTTATGTGCCGACTTTAAAATAGAAGGGAAACAATTACAGTGAAACGAGCATAAAAGAGAAATGAATGCCAACCATGCTTTTATGATGCATGTCACCTGAATCCAGAGAATGGAGTTTAAGGTAATTTGAAGGTAAGGTTGTGGTCTGCCATAAAGTGCCTACATGATGGGCTACTATTAGTGGATGTGTCTGAGTTTTCTCTCTGCACAGACGGACAATGGACAGGTGCCTGGGAGGAAATCACACGTTGCACTCCGTCATTTGTTGAGGCAGTCAGAAAAGGCCGCTGTAAAAGTGAAGGGAATAGCAGTCTTTAGGTTGTGATTACAGGAGCTGAGGTTGAAATGTTCACTGTTCAAGTGGGAAATAGTCAGGTTCAACAATACCATTGAGTTTAACAGCATCCACTGTTGAGAGTGCAGAGACACGCTACAGCGAGGACTAAACCAAATACAATACACTTGATCACAACAATAATAGACTTTGAGCTGTTACACTAATACAAAATGGTATTTAATCATTTATCAGTAATATTCATACATCAATTCCTATCACCAAATTGCTCAGACTTTTTGTTTTTGCTTGGACTTTCTGTTAAATGTTTTCTTAGAGAGATACAGATGAACTGGTTCCACTTTATAATAACACATTATCTAGCCTTAATAAAGAATGAACAGAGTTAGAGCTTAAGGTGCCTTCATGCCCTGGAGAGAAGAATTTGACCCATAGTCAAATCTTGGATTCAGGAGAAGTGGGGTTTTCGTCCTGGACGCTGAACCCTGGACCAGTTCTATACTCTCCATGAGATGTTCAAAGGTTCATGGGAGTTGGCCCAACAAGTCCACTGCTTTGTGGTTCTGAAGAAGGCATTTGACCCATGTCCCTTGTGGTCAAATGTGATCATTCTCTTTTCCTGTGGGGCAGTGGTGCTCTGAAGTTATGGGGTCTGCGGCTCTTTGCTCAGGGCTGTCCGGTCCTTGTATGAACGGAGCAGGAGCTGTGTTCAAATTGTAAGTCCGACCTATTCCCAGTACATGTTGGACTCTGCCAGTTCTGCCCTTTGTCACTGGTTCTGTTCATTGTTTTTATGGACAGAATTTCTAGGCACATTCAGGGACGGAGGGGGTCCGGTTCGGGCACCATGAAATCTTGTTTCAGCTGTTTGCAGATGATGCTGTTCTGATGGCTTCACTGGACCAGGACAAACATGCACTGAAAATCTCCTCTAAATCCAAGTCCAGGGTTTTTGACGGAAAGAAGGTGGCTTGCCCTTTCCAGGTGGGTGGAGGAGTTCAAGTAAGCAGCTGAGTCGAAAGGCAAAGCTCTTGGTTTACTGGTCAATCAGTGTACCCACCCTCACCCATGGAGCTTTGGGTAATGACCAAAAGGACAAGATTGGGCTCAATATGAGTTTCCTCTGCAGGGTGGCTCGGTACTCCCTTAGGGATAGGGAGGAGCGAGGAGCTCAGTAACGTGAGAGCAGCTTGGAGTAGAGCCACTCCTCCTCCATGTCATCCATGTTATTAAGAATAATTCAGGTGAGTAAGGTTTAAGAGTTTAGGTCAGGGTATTAATTGAATAGTTACTCTTAATAAACTACTTGTTCATTATGATTTAACACAGTTAGTCTAGTGCCTCTTTAATCTAGTTGCAGGTACACCATTGTAGCACATATTTTTTGAAACAGGCTTATTTAGGTTAATCTTTATGTGCTTTTAACCTTGCGCCTCTATCTTAGATTTGTATGCGGCACAAAAACAAGTGAAAATGGTTGCTTAAAGACTTGTACCTCCTGCAGTGGTGAAACAGAGAACAAGCATCTCGTCTAATGGGCTAATTATGACTAAGAAACAAATCAGGTATGAGGCAAATTACAGCCTTTTAGTGGCTTCAACTGTTTGGAGGAAAACTGGAAGTTGTGGTTTACAATAATGAGAAGGAGGTGGGCTCCAAGCTCCAGCCAGGGGTAGACTCAAGCTGCACACAATTAACAGAAACATAAATATCTAGATGTGTTTAAGCAAGCCATTAATCACATATAAATAGAAAGAAGAGGCTCTTTGTGAGCAGCGAGGTGAGGCGGTGTGCTAATTACTGCTTCTTCTCTACACTGGTAATTAGGTTGGCGCGGTGAATGGGATGAGCCCATCTGCCCTGACCCTCATGCGCCCCTCAACACCGGGGTATTGTCTGCGTTTGCACCCTGACCTTCAGAATCGTCGCACTCAGATGCATTAATCACTGAGTGTGTTTTGATTTATCTCGCATCTCGTCTTTTTTCTCCAAGTGTCTGATAAATAAAGTGGTAATGGTTTTCCTTTTGTTTTGCAGGTGAGGGGATATTTACAGGTCATTGCACAGTTTTGCAGCAGTCATAAAGTATGTGTAATTGCAGTTCACTTTTTTAAGCATTTTTCAGGCATAGTTTTGGGAGAAAACAGAATAAACCACCAATATTTCTTCTTAAAACACCCATCTCCAAATCACATATGTATTTTTAGCTGCCCTGACCCGGGACAACTTTTAGAGTAAAGAAATGTTAATCAGAAGAAGGTTTCACAGTGTGGCATTAAACGTATCTCTGTTGCAATTTTTCAATGACAGATTTAGTTTTTTTGTCTGTGAAAATACCTAAAAAACAACATGTATTCTAACACCTCTGATCTGGTGGCATCACCTACTTGTCTCCAAATACAGTGTGGGACATTACTGACATTATTAATAACATGCACCAGAAAAGTTACATATTGCATCTTTAATTTAAAAAAAATCATTCCGATATAGAGACAAGACTTCTCTTGCTTTCGGTGAGCTGTTTTCTCAGAGCCAACAACAGCCTGTGCGCATTTCTAATCCATTACTCCACACTTACAGCAATTGTGTTCAGCGGGAAGTGGCTGCTATGACCTTTTTATGAGAAATGAAAATAAGTGTGGGCGCAGAGGACGATATTGGATTCTGTTGTTAATTAATGTGTGTATTATGCGGGCGGATGGAGCCGGGGGGAGGCAGTTAATTGAATTATAGTCAGCGACTTGGATAATGCACTGTTGTAATTGTTTGACTGTATAAGACAGTGCTCACATTAGGGGGACTGAAGGCAAGCCTGATTCTGCTTGAAGAGAATGGGAAGAAGAAATGAGTTGTTTGGTTTGGGTTGTGAGGCGAGAATGAGCGGCTAATTCAGCCCAAGAGACGATTAACAGCACAACAGCAAAAGTCTTTAAGTAATTACTGCATTTTTCTGCACAAATAAATAAAGGGGAAAAAACTTTTAAATTGAATTTCTTACAAAGATGCTATAAGCTAAACTACCTTTCACAAACAATTTTACAAGGCTTATACTTTATGGAAAGAGACAAAATAAAGGTCTAGCAGTGTCTTAATGGGGGCATGATTATGAATGTGATTCTTCTCGAAGGCTATAAGCTTTAAGGCAAATAAGACAAGTGTAAATATTGTTCATGGTCAAATATTTTTCATGGTTTAAGCTGCCATCTAGTGGAGAAATGGAGTATGAACCTATTGGCTCCATGGTTTTAGAGCATCTTGACTGAAATTTAAACATGGCTTTGGCCCACAGAGGACAGGTTTTCTATTTGTTCTCCACTGTTGTCTATCTACTTTACCAGGGCAGTGACTAAATTGGGCGTTTAACTTTACAGATAAAATGTGATCCAGACGAGTAAGGTGACTGTTAAGGGCATTTCGTACAATATTATAGAGTTTAGTCAATTTTAGTATTTCGAACCATAAATTACTTCCAGAATGTCCCACAGTTGTGCAGTTATTTCCTTTATAGCCATGGATTTATGCAGTTCTAGCTCCCTCTACTGGCAGAAAAACCTCACCAACTCTGCCTGAATAGACCCCATGTCCCTACCCTAATTTTGGACCCTATGAATGGCTCCAAAATTAAAAAAAGGAAAGGTTCGAAGAGACACAGAGAAGCAAGCAAGGATCTGAAATTGTACCCTCTTTCTATTCATTTCTATTAAAGTAGAGCCGGACCCGAGGGATGTAAAATTTATGTAAAATTGACTTTATGAGCTTTTACACCATGTTATAACTGTGTTCCTCCATCATGGGTTTAGTCAAAGATGTATTTCAATTGAAGAAATCAGATGTAGGGTTCAACACTGTCATCTGATTAAGATATTTTTTGATCTGACGCGACTTTAATGCAGATAATGCCGTGAAAATGCACAATCTCTGTAGGTTATGAATACCCACATAAAAGCATATGTCCACTTTAAAGGTCCTATATTTTGCCAAACTGACTCTTGTGAGGTTCAAGCCCTTTTAGACTGTTGTTACCTTCTCAAAAACATGCCTGGAGTTGTGTTTTGTTTCATTTGTGCATGTTTGAGTATCGCTTTATTATTAGCCTGTCTACATCTCCAAAGCCCAAAATGTCCTGTTCCAACTTGCCATGTCACAAAGCTGTAGTTTTCAAGTAAACCGTTACCTTTTAGCTTTTGTTTACTACAGACTGGTAATTCCAGGGCTGAAATTATCCAAATGATTCTAATGAAGATGTATGGAGTTTAAAAATACTGTACTGCAGTGCACTTCCTGTATTACTGTAAGAGTGCTTTCTGTCTGAGAGAAGAACTTAGCCTGAATATGCAGGATTTGTGTGTTGTGATGAGGAAACAGCATTGTAACATAGATCAGAGTTACATGGGCCCTTTAGAGGAGAGTACAAGAGAGTAAGATAGATTCAGATTCTGTGGTATTTGAATGTACCTGTCGAACAAGCTTCATGCCTCTCTAAATACTAACAAAACTTACAATGTACTTTAACGAGAGGTAAATCTGTGGTCTGCAACTTATTTTCAAGGACAAATTATTAATAATGTACAAGAAGTGAAATATTTCAGCGTGTACTTGGATTCAGCTCTGTCCTTTGATGAACAAATTAACGTCTAAGTAAAGTTATGAAATTTAATATTGCAAATATCAGACATATTTGATACTCAGGCATCTAAGACAGAAAAAAATCATTCACTTATTATTATAATATACTGAATAGATTCAACATGTTAAACTCTGACAACATGATTTTTATACGCCCGTTGTAATAAGACGGGACGTATTATGGTATGGCGCTGTCCGTCCGTCTGTCTGTCTGTCTGTGGACACTTCAAAGCTTTGAAGTCCTTGAAGCTTTGTCGACATGAAGAGGCAAAACATGGGGGCCATGCGCCGAAATATATATAAGGTTTACTGTATTTGTGTATTTTATTGTATATTTTTGTATCGATCCGTGCTGTAGGTCAGTGGTATCAATTTTATGTGACTTCAGGTTTTTTCACAGTTTTTATACGCCCGTCTCACCTAGGAATGTCAAACTTCATGGCTGGACACCCCATGGGTCAAGGATGTTCCCTATTGATTTCAAGGCCACAGGGTCAAAGGTCAAGGTCACGGCCCGACCCTTTGCGAAAACCTGCCCGTCGCTCTTGCCAACTGTGATCGTTTCCATCTCTGTCTTTTTTTATCTTCCATCTCTGTCCTTTTATGTCACGTGCCGTAGATCTGAACTCTCTTCTCAAATGTTCTGCTGCCGAAAGCGAGAACAACCCACATTCTCTGCTTCTTTGAGCTTTGACACATTAAAGCTTTGTAGTGTCTTTAAGTTCTGTTGCTGCGATCGGATTGGTGGAATTCTAGAATGTGATGATGTCATACTCATACTCCTACTGCAAGAGCCAGATTTCCCTATTGATTATCCGTCCGTCTGTCTGTCCGTCTGTTTAAGTAGGTTTGACCAATTCTAACTTAATTCTATATACAATAATTCAAAGTACGGGTGTATTTTGCCCCGCCGGCGGAGCTCTTGTTGATTCTGAGATGCAGCTTCTCCATAGAATTCTCCAAAATGCTGCTCCCCCTCCTTTAAGAGGCTTCTTCCAGTTCAGATCAGAGCAGATGACTAGAACATCTCACTCATCTGTAAATTCTGATCTGGCCATTCCCTTTAAACGTTTTGTGATGGGCCAATTGGCAACAATCTTTCTCATACGCAGCAGCAAAAAACTGAAATGCGCTTCCAGCTGAACTTCAAACTTGCACCAACTCCCACACTTCCTGTCATGGCCTAAACAATGGTTTCTGAGCAGGCGTCTTTAAACATGTAAATATTCTGACTGATTCTACTATAGATGCGTTGTGTAGATGTAAATGTGTTGTGCTTGACTTGTGACACTTGTCTTGATGGTCATGTTGTTGAATTGTTTTTTGGAGGATGTTGATGACAATGAATTTGAGTATTTTTAATGTGTAAATAGTTTTCTTAATGCATTTGTATCTGCTCAACTACAGATGGAAAGTAGCTTGTAGCTAAATTTGGCCCAGAGCATCTTTTCTCTCAGTCTAAGGTTTTCTGCACACTAACCTTGTCATAAATTAATAATAATGATAATAATAATAATGATAAATAAATAAATCACAAGTAGACGTTACACTTTAGTTGCTTTCTGCCTTAGAATATACATGACAAGAGTTCAAATTGGGTTAATGGTAAATATATTTTATTTTAAAAGCATTTTCAAAGTATTGAAATAGTCAATAATTAGTTAAATGCAACTTTTATAAAAGAAAATAAAGTTCCTCCCTCTATGTACAATCATTCATTATTTGACATTACTGTACATATAGACAAATGCTACAGTGGACATTTGCATTGTTAGACAGAAAATCACAAGTGTTTGAAGGTGAGATGATTTGCGCTGTACGTGTGGATTCTTTCAGAGAAAACCAGAACCATTTAGCTGGAATATGTTTGGTTTTAGTTTAAACAAATTTAAGCCAGTTTAAAGTTTTAATGAGTTTGCATGTCCAGTAAGGGATATTTTTGCTCATTACGAGCACTGCCTGCATAATCACATACACTTCTCCATTTATGGAAGATGCTTTAACATTTATTATAGATTTCTGAATAATCCATCAACATTACCAAGTCAAACTTCACATTTGTATTGCATAAGCAACTTAAATTATGTAACATCTTCATGTCACTTTGCAGGCTGCCAAACAGACTTTTGGGAGCATGAAAGTCAATTACGAAACCAAGGTTTGGACCCCGCTGTTGTTGCACAGTTGAGGAATGAATCTGAATTCTTGCATGTTCACACATGTCACTGTGTTAAGCCAGAACCCTCCAGAAAACTTTACATATGCAATTATACTATGTTGTTACGGCCCCGTCGCGACAGGTCCCTGTCACTACAGGTCCCCGTCGCTACAGGTCCCCGTCGCTACAGGTCCCCGTCGCTACAGGTCCCCGTCACTACAGGTCCCCGTCACTACAGGTCCCCGTCACTACAGGTCCCCGTCACTACAGGTCCCCGTCACTACAGGTATGTGCTTCATGTACAGTGTTATGCAGACTTTGCACTTTGGTGTGAGCTCTAAAATGGCCAAAATCTGCTCAAGGCACATTTAAACATTATTAATATGGTACAAAGTACACTAGCTTATAAACTCCATTGTTTTCATAATTACAGTGATGCCTCACAGGTCCCTATCGTAAACTGGTAGTGTGTCCTTAAATGCAAATCAAGCAACAAAAATGTAATTAACTAGCTCTCCTCTTTTGTGCAAACTTCAATGAGGCACTTCAAATTATAAATGCCAACAGCAATCTGTCAGTAAGAGAAGACCCTTCTAGAGAACAAGAAATAAACACATTAAAAAACTAAGCACAGACTGTACAATAAAGGTTCTCTCCCATAAAAAAAAACATTGCAGTGTTTTGATAATTTAATAACATCTCTGCTTTAACAGTGCATGTGTATTTATATGGAGAGACATGGTAGAAAAGGCTCAAAAGAAGTATGAATGGCAGCCAAAAAGTATTGATTTCAAATCATTGTCTCAATGACTACCTTGGACCACTCCTGGACGAATGACAGATCACACTGATATACAGTGACATGATAGCAGCTGGCATCAGCGACCAGCTTGAATTATGAACATACCCCTGTATGGGAATGTTGCGATTACAGGAAGATTATATAGTTGTGTTTAACTTTGTAAACCAGTTCCTGTCTTCCTAAGCGCTGCAGCTTGTTAAATAAGACATCTCAGGAGTGCACAGCAATGAAAACAGAATGTTTACATTATGTAACGATCAGGAGTACAGGTGAAAAAAAACAAGAAGTCACAAGGCGACAGACGTGTCCATTTAAGACAACACTAGATAATTATAGTGCTGCACTGTTTTCCCATTATGTACCAAAACAAACAAAACATTCTGTCTGCATTTAAGGTCCAAGGGAATTTTGATATTTCTTTCTCAACATGAAATTTCAATTTTTAAATATGACCAAGTATGTGGTATAGCGGCAAATAATGAAGTCACAGTCTCTATATTTCACTTCTTTGCTTTAAAACAGCAAATCCAAATGTGGCTGTATGTATGTAAATGAACTACATTTATAATACAGCCTACTGAAAATCAAACACTGTTCTTAGTTATGGAGAAGCATCAAATTACTTTTCATTTTTGTATCCACATCACTGTCTGAAATTTTCTAAAGTAAAGCTTTAGTAGAAAGTTGATTTAAAGATTGAACAGTTTTCAAATTCTCCAAATTTGTAATTAAAAAAGTTGATATTGTTAAAACAAATGAGAAGTATAAATAACTAGCGAGATTCACATTATTGTAGCAGGATTTCCACTCTTGCCCATATATAATAAACATAATTTATATTTAGATATCATCATTTGGGCACCTCCTTACTTCAACATGGTGTAACTGAGAATAATGGATATGACGGCTGTGATCCACTTGCTCACTGAAGAGAACATGGTGGACAGTTTGACCTGGAAAGGCCGGACTCCCAGTAGTGCTCATTCCTACAAAGACCTCTAGAGAGCGCTCTTCAGTCTCTGTATGAGGCCAGTGCAGGGCGGGAGCAGGGGAAGAAGTGAAGAAATTGAAGGCGGCTGGATCTTTATTCTGGTAAGGTCAGCACAGCCACTTCAGGTTTCATCTTGAAGTATTGGTTGAACCGTAGAACTGCATATCTACAAATAAAAGTAAAAAAGGAATGAATTTGACACTAAATAATGGTACTGAGATAATTATCTAAGTAATACTGACAACTGTGTTGTTACAATACTAAAAATTCTAACTTTATTTCAACATGATGGGCTCAATATGAAAATGATAAACTTTTTTTTTTTTTTACACATGGTAGAATGTCATTTTCAACATAAAATAATAGTTTCCTTATTGTCACCATGTGGTCTTACATGGTCCAATTACTTTAGTGTAAATATTTGTTAAAATGTTAAATTTCAACTACTATTTGTCTAAATGTACCATTAATAACAGATACTGATCCGATCACTAGTTGTTCTAGTTGCTTATAAAACTGATATGTGTGATAATATTGAAAGGCTCTTTTTGCTTTAGATTTTTTTTCTCTCACAACTATAACCTAATAATGTGCATGAAATGTTAGTGAAGCACTGTTTATGGATTATGATTTTTTATTTTTTTCGAAACATACCCCAAGAAATCAAAGTCAATAGTCGAAAACTTGGCTTGAATCAGCGCCCAAAGCCCCCAGAAGAAATGAGAAGCCTGTGAAGAGATAAATTAAAAATAACCACAAATGCTGAACATTGATCTAAACATCCTCAATAATTACACAACAAACTTACACAACAAACTACTCAAGCAGCAGCAGCACCAGCAGCTCTATGGTAACTGCAAATAACTGACACACAAGACAATGATAAGCCCATCCTCCCCTCTGCCCTCTTTTCTGCTTGACAGTAAACAAAGCTGACTCATGGGACAAGTGCCAGACTTGGTAACCACTGTTTACAGAGTGAATCACCCACCCATATGTTAAATGCATAAAAACAGACCCAGCAACTTTCAAAGAACCGTAAGGGTGTAACAGGGCAGCTTATGCAGCCCTTATCAATATGTGCTTTTGTTTAACCCATAGACACAATAGCTGCTGTGTACTGAGGCAACACCCACGAAATGTCTATTTAGTGCAGAGGAGCTAAACCAATAAGGTAAATGATTCCTACTTCAGGGTCTCTTTTTGCATGGTAAAAGTTTAACTTTTGACCATTTTGACTCAAAATGGCCCCTGCAATGAAAAACAATGAAAAGTGATGCTATTTACCTTTGATTTTTAACATCTAACATCTAATTATAAGAGAAGTTTGCATGCTCTATAGTGGACTTTTTTTTTCTGTTAAAATCTTACACATACCAAAGCAAACTTGTTGACTTGGACGTAAAGTGTCTCCACCTCTCTGTCTGTCACATCAGTGGCCTGGCCTTTGTGCTCTTTGTAGGCCTCTAGATAGGAGTGCAGCCACTTCAGCTGGAAGCCCCGGTCAGGGTACTGACTGTAGTCCACCTCATCAATACCTAAAACATAACAGGGAATTTGTAGTTAGTACTTTGGAGGGAACATCTGCAAAAAATATGTTAAATCCTTTCTGTTTTCAAATACTTGCCTGCAAACTCATTGAAGTGGTTCCCAATGTCGTAGGCTTGGTAATTGTACCCAGCATACTCGTAGTCTATAAACTTTACGTTTCCTGAAAAGAGAACAAACATAATTAAAACAGAGAACACCATAATGATGATGATTTGTTCGCCGTTTAATAAGTGAAGTTGTCAAGGTCGCATTATGTAATCTCTACTGTTACGTTGATAGACCAATAGTGAGGGCAGGGATGAAGAGTTTGCATTTTGAGAAACAGTAAATAAAAGCTGAATAAATAGGAAAAAATGGTTGCTAAAGAGGCAGATAACGTAAAAGCTCTACACGTATGATTTGACAGGTGTTTAACTAAAGCCTAGTCACTGTTGAGCTTACTATTAAAAATATGATAAACCAATATTAAGACTACATGTAATAGCATTATCTGCCCTTTTCCTAGAGTCTGGAAAACAGACATCAGGGATTAATTAGCTGACAGAAAGGCGCAAAGCATGACACAAGACAATGAACAGAGAGGAAAAAAGTATGTAATTATATAGTCACTTCCCAGGTAATACTTTATGTAAAACATGCAGAAAATACAGAAATCAACAAAGGCGGGTTAATAAGAACACAGCAGCAGAAGGTTAGAAAGAGCAAATAAAAAAAGAACAGGTTAGTTCTATGGAAACCCAGTTTCCTGATCTCCTGCTCTGTCACAGTTCAGCTGTTTATCTAAAACCTCAGTGTACTCAAGCAGCACAGCAAGGGTGGCCTGAATGGGCTGAGCTCTTAAGTACAACCATCCACAATTGACTTTTAGTCATGTGACGGTAAATGTCCGCACACATTAACGTTACGAGATGTTCAATACTTTATGTTCATGTCTGGAGGATAAACTATTATCTCAATTACCCACGTTATTATTTGATAATGGACGTAATACAGTTACAGTGAGCAGAGGGAGTGGAAACAGGTGGTAAAAAGGTATTAGTTCAGGAAACAGACAGCAGTGGTTCACAAAATCCAAACCCTTATTTTTCCAAGCCCTACTGAATTGACATCATTGCATTACATGTGCAATGAAATCTTAAGTTTAGAAATGTCTACATAGTAGCGTTTATTGTAACATCTAAATAGTTTTTGAGGTGGTGGACTACAGAGAAAGACACTTTGAGGTGGGTTACCCGGCGCCGTGTAGGTCCTAGCGGGACACAATGAACACCTCCAGGCAGTGGCTATAGCCCCCCTGCGCAGCAGATGAAAAGGTTGGGGCAAACACATCTTTCACACATGCTCACTCTCTAACTGACTCAAGTCTTTAACCATGTTCACGTGGGGAGCCGCAACATCAGACAAAGCATTTGAGTTCCTATCCCACAACACACCCCTTCAAAGCTCTGTTCTGATTGGATCCCTCTGGGCCCAATGACATGACACTTTGTATGACAAACTTTAACAGACTCACTAAACTTTAACAGACTTAAGAATGTACAACGTGCACATTCTTCTTGGAGACACTGGAGTTTGGTTGAGGTACTGGTAAACAGCCTCAGTCATGCGGCTTTGGAAAGTGTCAATATATGTTATACTACTTAAACTACTTATAAATATGAGTGGCTACAAACAATGTGTGCTTTGATGAGAAGGCTGCACTTAATGCAGCCATTCCATTTAAACAGGGAAGTTGGTTGAAACTTGTGACCAGGAAGTCATAAAATTATGGACTTCAGCCAGGTACAAACCTGTGGTTGGTTTGTGAGATGTCACTCGAGAACATAAAATTGCAAGTAATTATGTAGACATAAAAGAAAATGATCTGATGTGGTTCCTTTGATTCCAACTACCGGTAATAACTTCTAGTATAACTCCTGTGTTGAGGAGTTCTGGTGCACAGTGATAGGTACAGCAATAAGCTTCTACTGAAGTCTCTGAGCAGCGCCGCATGTGTTTATTATCCCAGAGATGCAGGGTGCAGGGCAGCCATAGTCCTGGGGGAAAAATGCTAAAGGAGGTGTGAGAAGACCCAACCCACGCTGCAATGAAACTCCAGAAAACCCGCTTTGCACAGACTCCTTAGTTCTGATACATCATTATACTATATATGCACAAGATAAGAAATATATCACTTAGTTTATTAATAAACTCCCTTGCCATCAAAGCCACCAAAGTGCAGTAGTCAATAAAGCTACACTCAATTCAACAATTATTTAGGCTATTGATAGTGGTTTGTTTTGTGTTGAGCTTACAATTAGAACAGGTCAGAAAAACAAGATTTAAAATGTATAACTGCTCATAAGTAACTAAAATCAAATTCATTATATTGTATGTAATTTTTATGTATGGTGGACAGAATGGGTCTCTTCTTATCTAAAGCAATACTCTATATTATACTAACAAAAGAGTGGTCTGCCTGTTGTATTTGTAGAGCTCATTATAAATACTGACAATGAGTGAAGCATGTGCTTAGGGCTCACCAAGTCCCGGGCCAGTCCATTTCAAACAGACACACAATATCAGTCAAGTCTTACAGTAGCAGAAACACGCACCAGCTTCCGTGTTGTAGATGATGTTCTTGCAAAGCAGGTCATTGTGGCAGAGGACGACAGGGGAGCCCAGCTGGCACAGGTGCTGCTGCATCCAAAGCAGCTCTTCTTGAAGGCAGCAGGGACTGGGCACCTCTGTAGTAAGTCTGTGAAGAAATAATGCAAGGCCAAGACAAGTAGCTCAAGTCAGCAAAAGAAATAAAACAACTGAAGACAATCCGGAGGTGAAACAGGAACAAGCACACATGACCAACTTGACAGAATGTTATGTTATGTTGACAGAATGTTATGTTGACAGAATGTTATGTTCACACGCTACAATCCAAAACAGGTTTTGTGTCATGCCTGATGACCTGAATACAGTTTTCTGCAGGTGTAGGAGCTTGGCCCTCAATGTATGCACACAACAGCCAGTATCAGTGTTGTCCCTACTTTAAAGAAACATTGAGTTTATCTCAAAGAATGGAAACATGGCAACTGCCTACATACATTTAAATGTGTATGATGTTTAAGGTTTGTATGTGCAATAATGCCTTAAACAGCATGTTCCTGGAGTGCCTAAAATGCTTTTTACTTTCTGTTTTGCCTTGTGGCTGAGTCACATGAATGAACCCCTACTCACTTCTGGTAGTAATATTGCTCCTTGTGATGTTGTTTTAGCTGATAGTGACTTGGTTTGTACAATAACACACAACTACTCTGTGTATACCTCACAGTGATAACAAGGTTAAGCGCGGGCTTACTACACCTCAGGAATCATACACAAAGTTTCTAACGAAATTCTAACAAAAATGACTAGGTCAAAGACTTCAGCTGTGAAATGATCTCACCTTGTGTGACGTTCTGGATCATTGAAATATTTGGGGATAAGGGCAAAGTACTTTCCCATTTTCAGCCACAGGTCAGACTGAGGTACCCAGCCATTGTGCGCATGGATGACATGGTATTTGGCAAGCTGTCTGGCAATGAGTCTAGAGAGGGATTAAAACAATCATTAAACCTATAAAAAAAATGTTATTTAACATTTCCCCAACAAATTCACCAATTGTATTATGGTAACAACGTGACCTTTATGTTGTTCACAAAACATTTACCGGAAAACAGGCTGGCTGCGAATGTGTTCAGGCTCCAGGGCAGTTCCTTGGAGAAATTCATAGCACAGTCCGTTATTGAAGGTGCAGTACAGGGCAGGAGCACAGCGATGAGCCTGCAGCACTCGGAAACTCTTCACTTCATTGTCTCTGTCCACCAGCAGCTCAGTTTTGTTTCCATAAATACGAACCAGAACCACGTCCTGCATCACAGGGCCCACATAGCACCCCAGCAGTTTGTTGGTTATTCCGTCTGTGAAGAACTGTAATAACAAGAGAAATCAAGGAACATGTTTAAGACAGGAAATGTGTGCGTTAAATGTCTGCTGTACAGTGCACATTAAGGTTAAAGCAGAATTATGGTATGGAAATTTGAACTTTGCATTTGACTGAGGACTACCTTAGCTGAAGTATTTTACTTATTGTGCAAGTTTTACTGGTGAGACTGATGCAAAGAGAAAAAGCTCACAAAACATGCCAACTCGATGTGTTTATTCTGTCAGGGATTGGCTGGGAACGACAGGATTGTTTGGAATTTTATTTTTCTGCACTGAAGCAATGACAGGCATTTGACCACATTGATGAAAATAATGTGGATGGACTGGATCATGTGAGCACCTCCCTTTCCCAATGTTTTTACCACAAAGAGCCACACCCCCAGTCCCCAAGGGTAAACTTGCTCCACTCACTGCTCTTGTCCAGGGCTACTTGCTTAGTTTGCATGTTTAATTTGTGTTTAATTTACCATTAACTGCACGTAAACAACAAGCACAATTTACTCCTGAGCTCCTAGCAGTTTTACAATGGACAAATACTCCGAATTCCCACCAATCCGTTACATAATCCTGTACCTATGCACATTTCTTGCCATAGGCTGTTGAGGAAAGGCGGTCATTGGGACAAGATGCTATAGTTATTTTGGAATAAGCTGACAGACCGCTCTAAATGTCATCGTAGACGTGTCAGCTTTGCGGGCTTACCAGTGTCACTCGTTTCCGCTCTAACCACAGTGGTGCACAACAGTCACCAGAGCAAGATGAATGCATTTTATTTTTGTTTAGGCTTGAGAAGAGCGTACTCGAGTTAAACCGATCCACTTTGGTGACGCAGTAGACCCGCCTCATGTTAAACGATGGCACGATTTGACGCAGACGTGGGTCAATGAATAGGAAAGGTGTAGGCTAGTGGCATCCAAATATAGCACAGTACATAGCATATTATTATATGCCTTTGGAAGGATGGATTGGAAGGATTGAGTTGTATTAAGCAGGTTATGATTTTGTTGCGCATTTCCAACACGCAGTCACTCGCAGATAGCTAGCAGTCATATATGTTAAAACAGACGGGATAATATACAATGTAACATGAACCACACCTTCATTTTGACCTCAGAAGGCTTCCAGTTTGGTCGCAGCTCCTTGATGAGCTTCAGCGCGCCGAGTCGGTAGTCGTTCTCGTCCACTGTCACGTCTATTTTGGGCACAGCGGGCGCCGCGTCGGGGACATGGATGTACTGGGCCATGTTCTGCGCTTTATACCGAAATTCTGCCAAACCGTACAAGTGCGTATAGGTGCGGTGATGAGCACGGTGTATGAAACGCGTGACTGTAGAAGCAAGCATATGATCCAACAGTGGTCGATGTGCGGCAACGCCTCTCCAAAAGTCCCTCCCACAGTCAGGGCAAAGGAAACAAGAGCCCCGCCAGTGGGGCAAAATACGCCCGTCCATGAATTATTGTATTGTATTGTATTGTAGAATTAAGTTAGAATTTGTCAAACCTAGTTTTATATATATATATATATCGGCGCATGCCCCACATGTTTTGCCTCTTCATGAAGACAAAGTTTCAAAGACTTCAAAGCTTTGAAATGTCCTTCAAAGACTTCAAAGCTTTGAAGTGTCCACGGACGTACGTACGGACGTACGGACGTACGGACAGCGCCATACCATAATACGTCCCGTATACAACGGGCGTATAAAAACCAGAGCCGGTGCACGGCACGACGGGCGGTAGGCGAGTGACTCACGGGAAGCGCTTGATACGATAGTAAACTCAATGAGCTCAGCACATAATACACTTTTAGAAATGACAAGCAATATTTAGACACGTCCAAAGAAAATCTGTAGCACAGCGACTGGAAAATAAACGAGGATTTCTGCAAAAACAGCTTAAAATGAATATGAAAGCCTTGCGCCGCATTGTAACGAAGAACAAAACGAACGCACCTCAGACAAACCCCCGCACCACAGACGTCATATCCGTAATCTACTTGAATGAAATGCGATTTATATCCTCGTCTGATCCATGGCCTGATTCACTGGGCGTTATTTTTAAATGTCACTGCCTCGGACAAATGTCATAAATCCTCTTAAAGTGCGGTGAACCAATAGCTCCACAGCCACCGAAGAGGAATGTTTGGTTTCTCGGTGCACGTTCCCTGGTGCCACCCATAAACTGTATATTATAGACAGTCTACGACAGTGGTGGTGTAAATCCATCACCGCGACCTTGATTGTTCGGCTAATAAGATATGTAGTCTATGTAGTCCCAAACTATTTCAAATAAACAAAGAGTGGTATTGGAAAGAAAACTCAAGGTTAAAGATTAACTACTGTCTAATTAATGCCTAATTCTCACAGTGGAAAATCTGACTTAGGACTTCACTGGTGTGAATAAGACAAGGACAAGGTGCTGAGAAACCTTTATACACTTTTTTTTTTTTTTTTACATGATATATCAACCATTTATTCCCAGTGTTATGCCTGATGTAAGGCAATTTGCATAAGCTCCAACTGTAAATGTTATCAACCCTTATCAGCCAAATCAGCAGCATGAGTGGACAGGTTCCTGAGACCTTCAACCCAAAACATATGTGGCAACCACCACGAGGCCACAGTCAGAAACAATTTAACCAACCGGATGCAACAATTAACTGCTTACTTGCTCAAGCAAACCATTTTCCTTTCTGTACACTGTGGCAGCGTTTACACTCGAACCAACTCACTGGAAAGTCAGAGAACGAACAAGGATATTATTGAGGATACTGTAGTTTGATATTGTGAGGAGACAGAACAAAGTATTGGTTAAAACTGCTTAAAACAGATCTTCACCATGCATGGCAAGGATCTGTAATCTCATGGACACTAACAAAATAATTAGATGGGACAAAAGATTGGAGTCTGAAAATAATCCAACTGCTCTAAACTGCAGCTCTTCAGGATTGAGTATTTGATGAAAAAACAACATAAGAGGTTCTTGGTAATACACTGTTCGCTAAACCTAAGCAACATTTTATGGGCCCATACTATTCTTTGTCTAACCAACATGAGGCAATAGGTAGCTGTGCCCTTTCACAGACTGAAAATTCCCAGGAGCAGAGATAAATCTACCTCAGCTTCTACTCTTTCCTGTTCTTTTTACAAACAAACACGTCCATTGAGCACCACATCCTCCACACAATGAACAGCAGAATGTGATAGTGCCTATTGTTGTAGCATCCACAGAGACAGAGGGTGAGCCGTCAGTGCTGTTTAACCCGAAATATGAACATATATCACTTACATAGTAACAAAAGTCTTTCATTTTACCACAAGTATTGTTGAACATATCCTATTCTGTAAAAATAAAGAAGACAATTGCTTGAGCTTTTAATGTGCAATATAGGTTTACTTTTAGCTCAGTGTGTGGCATTAGACTCAAGTGTGGACCGTTGTTATGGATTCATTGTGTATTCTGCTTATTGTGAGTAGTTATTGCCAGAATAGATTTAACAATTAATTCCAGTAAAAAATATGTATAATCTACAAAATATACATTTTTAGGTGCAATTGTAAGAGACTTACTTAGGAAAGGCTTTTAAAGTATTCATTTTCCACAGTCCTGTAAACTTTACATAAGTGTTGCAATACAATCTGTGAGCCCGGCCCCCCCGCAGTATTCAGTCAAAGTAGTCTTCAATGTCGATGTTTGGGTTGAGCAGATCCTCTCCGTATGGCGTCAGGTCCATCTGGTTCAGGATGAGGTTCTCAAAGGTCTCCTCCAGGTCAGTCTCTCCAATCAGCACGGCTCCCACCATCCTCCCGCCACTTAAAACCACCTAACCCAAACATGACTATTAGCCTAAGAGCACTATACTCCACACAACATTTTACATGCAATAACTCTTGAGGAGACAAAGCTTTGAAGTTTCTCAGGATGTGCCAATTCCACATAACTTTCTCATGCAGTATTCTTTGCATTAGTCTATTTCGTAATTCAACACTCCATACATAACCCTATTGAAATAGCCGCTGATAAAGTTATGGTAATGGAGTTATTCATTTAGTAGTGATAATATGCCATTTTATTTAAGAAAGCTAAACTGCCGTAACTTGTTCTTTTTTTGTCTTCTTATGTACTTCTTGGGTTCTTTTTTAAAGACAATACGGTAAAGTGTATTTACCTTGTTGACATGTTTCGGCTGTTAGTCGCCACCTTCAGAACTGTCATTGGTGTTGGTGGTAACGGCACTGTGTAAATACCCTTTACTGTACTGTCTTTAAAAAAGGACCCAGGAAGTTAAAATTTCTTGGGCTTAATCTGTGTTTCCCAGGTTCTTAGCCTTACAAACAAGATGACTCTAATTGTATTCCATAGAGCGAAATTTAGATCTAGCAATAAAATAATAACAAATGGTGACCAAATCATATCGATAAGATCAGAGCAACAGACACGGTGACCGCTTCTCCACTTACAGAGAAGAAAATTGTGTATTGTGTATCTTCAAATTACATTGTGACAAGGGAGTAGCAGATTCAATGTTTCTTATGTGCTTCACCTTGACATACTCTTGTCCTTTGGTACAGCGCACAAGCAGCTCGTGGTTAGGCCCTAAACCTTGGGCATTAAACTTTCCCAAGAGCACCACCTAAAAGTAAAAAAAAAAAAAAAACTGTTGAAAGGAACTAATGTGCACTTGGAATTAAGTTATAATAATGCATAGTAATAATTAGCCTTTAGGAACATTTCTGAATTCATTATAATAATGCGGCAGACTGAGCGATGCAGTGTGCCATACCTTGTAGTTAAAGAACTTTGTAATGTGTGAGAAAAGTTCAAAGCAGAAGTCTATCTCGATGGGCTCTGAAAGGACATGTGCAGTCATACAGCGAGCAGCGTGCCAGCCCATCTGACGAGCCTGGGTCCACAACCGCATCTGCGCACAGAACACACACAGAGCTCTGATGAAAATTGTTATAGGGATACGGAGATGATACTCCTTTGCCTGGAATGTTCCATCCTGTGGCATTAAACATATCCATCTCCATGGAGAAAAGCAGTGGACACCATCAAGTCAAATTACAGATCAGTCTGTACTACATTTCTGGCAAAGCAACAACTCCATGGAGGCAAACAGGTGGCGGACCCCCAACCATGTCCACAAGCTACACTCGATAAGACATGACACAGCAGCAGCACTTTTGTAGGGAGGCATGTTAATGACTGACTTACTCTGCCCTTGATTCATTTCTGAACGTTTCTTTTTTCCCACAGATTCCCCAGTGAAGAAAGATGTATGCCACAGTTAGCCTTTAGGCCAAAAAGGAATAGAGATTTAATCAGGAAGGGGTTTAAACATTAAGCTGTGAGCCTGCTGGCATGCTGAAAATGAATATGGACCCAACGTAAATTCAGCCTGGAAGACCCCACGGTGCTCCCATCTACCTCACCACTCCTCCAGAGTTTAGCTACTCCTTTTTGTACTCACTAAGCAATTCAGATTTAATCCAAATCAGATCAGGGAGGGCTAGTCTCTCAAACAGGGGCTCTTTACATTTTCATTCTCATCATATGCCATTACTTAAGAAACTGCCTTAAAATAGATTTGCATAGATATCTAAATGTAATTATACAATAACACTGCTTTGCAAGTAAACTTGTTACATAATAATCCTTGATTTCACAATTTTGTCATTTAAAATTTTAATTAATTAAATTAATTACCCTGCCTTATCCTCAGCCTTCATCACCTCACTCACTTTACTCCTCCCCATTGCTCGCCACACCTCCTCATTACAGATGCAAAACTGCCCAGCTTCTCATCATTTCATCATCCCCTTCACTCTCCTCGACCTCACCTTTACCACCTCCAGTGTCCAGACCCCAGGGAGAAGACATAACTACTAACTGTAATATCTTCTGCTGGGATCTGAGCATCAAAGATCACTCATTCAGTAAAGCTTACTAATACTTTTCTCTTTGTGTCTGAGTTTCTCCAGGATGAAAGATAATTTTAACACTTGTTTATGCGGACTCGGAGTACTGTTTTGTTGTGCAATTTAAATAAATGCAACCCTGCTCACATACAACACAGCCCTTTCCTAGTGAGTGTTAAATTAAGAGTGGAGTTTGTAATGTTATGCGTTTGCTTCTCAGTATTGCCAAAACATATTTATGTTTTTACTGTCACACTCCTATGCTCCATAGCAAAAATGTGCAAAGGTGCCATGGTATAGTACCCTTATTTTGAGATTTACCACTCACTTTTTGAATGAAAATTCTCATTAATTGATTGTTTTGTTGAAACCTACTCACCTATTCAGTACACCCTTTTCTACTTTTCTTGACTTGATAGCACAGAAACATGTCAATGATCTTATTTGTTTTATTAATTACCTGCTGCCATAGTGGACTGTGTTTCCAGCATGCAGTGCACACATCCCCAGCAGCATAGACATCTGACTCTGAAGTCCGCATCTGATCATTGACCTGAAGTCCGCCATCATCAGCCAGTGCAAACTATACAGACACAGATCACTGTTGAGTAACATTAGGTTGTCATAAAAATGAGCGCCAAATAGTACTTTAAAAATAAAGAAATAATAATAATAATTGTCTTTAATCTGCTGTTGGCCAATGACTGTTTCACTGGTTAAGTTAAATATTTTATTAAACTCTAAAGCTACAAAAAAGTGTCAGCAAAACAAACTGCCATTATGTTATAACTCCATACTTACATTATTACCATGAAGAAAAGGGTCTGTGTTTGGCACAACACCAGTGGCACTCACAATAAAGTCACAACCGTAAGTCTTGCCATTACTCAATTTGATATAAACTGGCCATGATCCAACTAAAGAGATATGCATATAGTTGAAAAGAGCAAGTAAATAAGAAGTTGCATTTATGTACAAATTCTCACCAGTTTCAGGGTTTGATACTCTTTCAGGAGAGCTGAGCAGGTCAGCTGGGGTAAGAATCTTCTCTACTTCACACTGATATTCGACCATTACTCTGTGGCCCCCCTGAGTGCAGAGCAGCAGGTAAAGAAAAGTACAGGATTTAGGCTGGCTTTATTTTATAAGCCAGCTGTAAAGTTTTAAATATCGATGCATTTCTGTAGCAATGAGATAATTATTAATAAGGAGATTTGAATTATAAAGTCAAGTATGTTTTTGTGATAAATGATTAGTAGTTGACTCTAATGAGAGAAAGTAAACCAAAGACATCAGTTTACAGATTTACAAGTAGTATAATAGTTACCATAACTACTAGTGTAGGTTAGCTTTCAATCTACAATAGCAGACGAATGTGAACTTCTTCTGGCATACCTCATCAAAGCATTCTATTCATTTAGGAATGTACTGGCTAACCTGTTCTGCTCCTTGTAGAACTATTCCTTCATGCCAGTCAGGGCCAAGGGCACTACCGTGCTCAGTTGGAGCAGAGTTTTCCCTGTGGTTTCTGCCTGTAAAAAGACAACTACATACATAAGACAAAAAATATTGATTAGTTTCAGATTTGTTATTACCAACCTGCAGTGAAGGTGTGAGATGTGCCCCCCGCTGTTTCCTCAACTGTGTAACGAGGCCTCTTACAGGGGACAGGTTTCTGAGCTTTGTGTGCCTCTAGTGACGGAATGAGGAACTGCGCTGCACCAGCGTCAAAGAAAGTGTTTCCTATAGCTTTGTCTTTTATAGCCCAGATCACCTCACAGCCTTGCACCTCATGTCTGTTTAAAGTAAAAAGTATTATATGGGATCAGTAGAAATAAGTGCAAATATTTTAAATACAAAAATGTGTAAACTGTAAATCAAACATCATTCTGCTTACTAGGCCTCTATATACATCACTTGGACGTACACTAATTCAAGGGCAATGCCTCCATTTCCCACGAGAACAATTCTTTTAGCTTGAGACAGTCGCTTCTGGAAGTCCTAGACGTAACAATAACATTATGAGTAAGTATTTGTGCAACAAATCTCATTAAACAACATGGACCCACTACAGTTAAATTGACCTGGTTACCTTTCTATTTTTTCCAGGTACCAGTACTTGAATGGCAAGTGGTTGATAGTAATGGTATCTGAATCTGATTTTGTTTTTTTTATTTTATTCAGATATGCCACAATATTTGTAGAGATATATATTTTTGGTTAAAATAAAATTCATATCAAAACAAAAATACATGAAATTATTATTATTATCATTATCATCATCATCATCATCATCATCATCATCATTAGAATTTTTATTTCTGCTAACAGTAGTAGACTTTTTCGAGTACTAGTAGCTTTTAACAGTACCTGCCCCAATCATTAATACAGAAATTTAGCTCTTCAGAATTTTTTTCCTCGAACCGCCACCTTAACGTGGTGGAGGGGTTTGAGTACCCGAATGATCCCAGGAGCTATGTTGTCGGGGGCTTTATGCCCTGGTAGGGGTCACCCAAGGCAAACAGGTCCGGGGGACGGGTCAGACGAAGAGCGGTTCAGAAGCCCCATATGATGATCAATATACAGAGGCCAGTTACGTCGCCGGAATGGCGACACACCGGGCCCCACCCTGGAGCCAGGCCTGGGGTGGGTGCACGCCGGCGAGCGCCTGGTGGCCGGGCCTTTCCCCACGGGCCCGGCGCCGGGCCCAGCCCCGAAGGAGCGACGTGGGGCCGCCCTCTGGTGGGCCCACCACCCGCGAGAGGAGCCATAGGGGTTGGGTGCGGAGAGATCTGGGTGGCGGTCGAAGGCAGGGGCCTCGGCGACCAGATCTCCGGACATGGAGACTAGCTCTGGGGACATGGAATGTCACCTCGCTGGGGGGGAAGGAGCCTGAGCTTGTGCGGGAGGTCGAGCGTTCCCGGCCACACCTAGACGGCCTCACCTCCCCGCCCAGCTGGGGCTCTGGAACCAAACTCCTGGAGAGGGGTTGGACTCTCCATTTCTCTGGCGTTGGCCGCGTGAGCGGCGGCGAGCTGGCGTGGGCTTGCTTATAGGCCCCACAGCTCAGCCGCTGCGTGTTGGAGCTTACCCGGTGAAACGAGAGGGGTCGCGTCCCTGCGCCTTCGGGTCGGGGGACAGGTCTCTCACTGTGGTGTCGGCCCTATGGGCCGAACAGCAGCGCAGAGTACCCGGCCTTCTTGGAGTCTCTGGGAGGGTACTGGATAGTGCACCGACCAGGGACTCCGTTGTTCTACTGGGGGACTTCAACGCCCATGTGGGCAATGACACTGACACTTGGAGAGGGGTGATTGGGAGGAACGGCCTCCCTGATCTGAACCCGAGCGGTGTTCTGTTATTGGACTTCTGTGCTAGTCACAGTTTGTCCATAACGAACACCATGTTCGAGCACAAGGGGGTCCATCGGTGCACGTGGCACCAGGACTTCCTAGGCCGGAGGTCGATGATCGACTTTGTTGTCGTATCATCTGACCTCCGGCCGTGTGTCTTGGACACTCGGGTGAAGAGAGGGGCAGAGCTGTCAACTGATCACCACCTGGTGGTGAGGTGGGTCCGCTGGCGGAGGAGGACGCCGGACAGACCTGGCAGGCCCAAGCGCATCGTGAGGGTCTGCTGGGAACGTCTGGCGGAACCTTCTGTCAGTGTGGCCTTCAACTCACACCTCCGGGGAGAGCTTCTCCCAGATCCCGAGGGAGGCTGGGGACATGGAGCCCGAGTGGGCTTCGCTTCTCAGCCTCCATTGTCGATGCGGCCCGTTCGTAGCTGTGGCCGTAAGGTCTGCGGTGCCCTGTCGCGGCGGCAATCTCCCGAACCCGGTGGTGGACACCGGAAGTAAGGATGCCGCTGTTGAAGAAGGAGTCCCACCGGGCCTTACTGGCCCGGTGGACTCCTGAGGCAGCTGACGGGTACCGTCGGCCAAGCGTGCTGCAGCCCGGGCGGTTGCAGAGGCAAAAACTCGGGTCTGGGAGGAGTTCGGGAGGCCATGGAGGAGGACTATCGGACGGCCCCAAGGAAATTCTGGCAAACCGTCCGGCGCCCAGGAGGGGGAAGCGGTCCTTCACCAACACTGTTTACAGTGCGGGGGGAGAGCTGCTGACCTCGACTGGGGATGTTGTCGGGCGGTGGAAGGAATACTTTGGGGATCTCCTCAATCCCACCGTCACGTCCTCCGAAGAGGAGGCCGAGGCTGGGGACCCAGAGGCGGACTCATCCATCACCCTGGCCGAAGTCACTGAGGTGGTCGGAAAGCTCCTCGGTGGCAAGGCCCCGGGGTGGATGAGATCCGTCCTGAGTACCTTAAGTCTCTGGGTGTTGTGGGGCTGTCTTGGCTGACACGTCTCTACAACATCGCGTGGCGGTCGGGGAACAGTACCTTTGGACTGGCAGACCGGGGTGGTGGTCCCTCTGTATGTGGTGGGGACCGGAGGGTGTGTTCCAACTACAGGGGAATCACACTCTCAGCCTCCCGGTAAAGTCTATGCCAGGGTACTGGAGAGGAGAGTTCGGCCGATAGTCGAACCTCGGATTCAAGAGGAGCAGTGTGGTTTTCGGCCTGGTCGTGGAACACTGGACCAGCTCTACACCCTCCATCGGGTGCTCGAGGGTTCATGGGAGTTTTGCCCAACCAGTCCACATGTGTTTTGTGGACTTGGAGAAGGCATTCGGACCGTGTCCCTCGTGGTGCCCTGTGGGGGTGCTCCGGGAGTATGGAGTCCGGGGGCCCTTTGCTAAGGGCTGTCCGGTCCCTGTATGACCGGAGCAGGAGCTGTGTTCGCATTGCCGGCAGTAAGTCAGACCTGTTCCCGGTGCATGTTGGACTCCGCCAGGGCTGCTCCTTTGTCACCGGTTCTGTTCATTGTATTTATGGACAGAATTTCTAGGCGCAGCCAGGGGCCGGAGGGGTCCAGTTCGGGACCACAGGATTTCATCGCTGCTTTTTGCAGATGATGTTGTCCTGTTGGCTCCATCGAACCATGACCTGCAGCGTGCACTGGGGCGTTTTGCAGCCGAGTGTGAAGCGGCTGGGATGAGAATCAGCTGTTCCAAATCCGAGGCCATGGTTCTCGACCGGAAAAAGGTGGATTGCCCTCTCCGGGTGGGTGGGGGAGTCTCTGCCTCAAGTGGAGGAGTTCAAGTATCTCGGGTCTTGTTCACGAGTGAGGGAGGATGGAGCGTGAGATTGACAGGCGGATCGGTGCGGCGTCGGCAGTGATGCAGTCGCTGTATCGGACCGTTGTGGTGAAGAGGGAGCTGAGCCGAAAGGCGAAGCTCTCGGATTTACCGGTCAATCTACGTTCCTACCCTCACCTATGGTCATGAGCTCTGGGTAATGACCGAAAGAACGAGATCGCGGATACAAGCGGCCGAAATGAGTTTCCTCCGCAGAGTGGCCGGGCGCTCCCTTGTGAGATAGGGTGAGGAGCTCGGTCACACGGGAGGAGCTCGGAGTAGAGTCGCTGCTCCTCCACGTCGAGAGGAGCCAGCTGAGGTGGTTCGGCATCTGGTCCGGATGCCTCCTGGACGCCTCCCCTCGGGAGGTGTTCCGGGCATGTCCCACCGGTAGGAGGCCCCGGGGAAGACCCAGGACACGCTGGAGGGACTATGTCTCTCGGCTGGCCTGGGAACGCCTCGGTCCATCCGGAGGAGCTGGAGGAAGTGGCTGGGGAGAAGGAAGCTTGGGAGCCCCTGCTTAGACTGCTGCCCCGCGACCCGGCCCCGGATAAGCGGAAGAAGATGGATGGATGGATGGATGGATGGAGAATTTTTGTGTTGCCTACCTGCGCACTATCTGTGTCTCTTATCCCCAATACATGAGGATTGTCTTCAGTGAAAAGCTTTGGTCTGGCCCCACTGCAAATACAAAGCTTTTCATATCCATAGACTTTTCCGTCTGTAGTCTCCAAACACTGCAATTACAACAAATTATTAGTTTTACCTTATGTCCACAAGATGGCAGTAGATGAGCATCCATCTATTTATCCTTCAACTTTGTTATCGAGGTTCCAAATAATCTCCGGACTGTTGCCTGTTTGTTACTCATAACAAATATATAGCGTCAGTGACTGAGAACTTACACGTGATTTAGCATCCAGAGCTTTGACAGCTGACTGTATAAATGTGAGATTGGAATAATTCGTTTTCAATACAGTGAAAGGACGTTCTTCCACACCAAACTCTTCCAGAGTTCTGGACACCTGCCGCAGAATGACACAGTAAAAAAACAAAAACAAAAAACAAACAAACAAAAAACATGTATATACAATTCAAATATTGGCAATAGATTTAGAAAATATTATTATGCAACAATAAAACAGACCTGCTTATAATTTGTTACTGCTTTGATGTGAGGACCTGCAGTGATCAGAGCCAGATCCGCGGATGGAAACTGTGATGCCAGCTGTCAGAAATAGTGTCAATAAACATGACACATAGATTGTTCTAAAGCTCTCTCAACAGCCGTATAGTTTTGTTTACCTGTTCAACACATGTTACTCCGGCGATACCACCCCCGACAACAACGAATTTAAACGTCTTCTTTTTATTTTCCATTGCTGTAAAATATGGCTAAGCTAACAATGTTTGCCGTTAGCTTTGTTATCTAAAAAGCGTTCCCGTGCAAGGGCATTTACCGACATAGGGCGTTTTACGATTATAAACCGTCTTCATATCAATACACTAGTATACGTAGTAACAAAACCGTTTGTGTGTAAATTGGCTATAACACATTTACCGTAACACAACTTTAGCATGGCCAAAGCGTGCTCTTCCGGAGACTCCTGATTGGCTGTCATTTTAGCGTCATTCTGTGAACGCGGTGACGCCCCACACTTTCCCAGCATGCAACGTGAGATGCCTGAGTAAAGATGGCGGAAGGAGGAGCGGCTGATCTGGATACTCAGAGAGGAGAGATCACGGCGCTCTTAAAAACACAGCTAAGGAAAGGGGACACTTGGTAAGACTTGATCAAACGCTTTCTTAAATATGCTAGCTGTTCACTGATTATCTTGTGTGAAGTTGTCATGGCTTTGAAATAAAAGAAAGTCTCGGCTCCGGGCCGTGTTGACAGCTAGCTTCCTAAGTGCTAACCCACCCCAGTCAGCTTCACGATTTTAGAAGCTAATATCTTGTTAAGGTTGATCAATGTATGTATTTTCACAAGTGGTGGCGTAATGGCCACGTGATTGCGCTCTGGAAAATATATTTCTAAAATATTGTGCGTTGTCAACATCTTGTTGTGGTTTATTGAATCTCAGAGTGGTTGGTTTCGTTTAGAGGGCTAACTGGCTAATTGGCTAGCATGTCGAATCTTTAAGTGGGTTGCCAGTGGGTTCAGGGCGGCGTCTGCAAAGACGCACCTGTCAAAATCTCAGCCAGCTGGCTCGACATGCTGCGGCCTGGCGTTAACACTTCTCCTGTTATAACCGTCAATGTATATCCATTAGCATGTGAAGGTAGCATAAGTCTTGCATGACATTCCGTTAATGAGGCGACTCATTTTATAATTGTACACAGGTTACACATACAGTTAATCAAATAAGTTAACTATTGAACGATCACGTAAGTAATAAGTACCAGAAATCAAAATCAGCCCTAATTCAATTGGTGTACATTATTTTGCTTGGTCATCGCTGATTCCGTTATTTTTTCTGTAGGTATTTGGTCGATAGTCACTGGTTCAAACAGTGGAAGAAATATGTGGGATTTGATAGTTGGGACAAGTACCAGATGGGTGACCAGAACGTCTACCCAGGGCCAGTTGACAATTCTGGCCTTCTCAGAGGTAAGCCAGCCATGCATTGCCTAACTATTAGGCATGAGATAAGAGTTTACGGAGACCATGAGTGTTAGTTTTACAGCAGAACCTTTATTTTTTTTCTAGAAGTGTTGGAAGTTTAGAGGGAAGCACACAAAGACAACATTGTCTAGTAATTGAATAGATGAGCCTTTTGCCGCTCATAGAAAACTCTCCAGCATACCATTTGGCCTTTGTTGTTGAGGCTGTGAAGGCCATTGCCAGTCTAACCACATGAATTATGGTTTACTGGTTTCATACCTCTCTGTCCCACCTCTAGATGGGGATGTGCTGGCCATCAAAGAACACCTTATCGATGAGCTCGACTACATCCTGGTCCCAACTGAGGGCTGGAATAAACTCATTAGCTGGTATGGGCTGACAGAAGGTCAGAAGCCAATAGAACGGAAGGTAAGCAACAGTAAATTTATACATAAGATTATTTGTCTTGATGAAAATGTTTTAGTTTGTAATCATCGCATCTATGTGCTGCATTTATAAATTAGATTAATAACTCAGTCCAGTCAATCAGTACATTAATTTGCATTGTGGTTCAAGCAGTTTTTTCTGTTTATGATTCTACACATAAATTTGCCATTGTGTCAAACTTTGTAACTTATGAACCTCTATTTTCTAAAATTGTGCTTAAACACTGTATCAGGAAATTTATTGCATATACATTGCAAAATAATTCCATTAGTCATGGCATCATGGCTGCTTCGTTGGAGTCCTCTTCCCCCTCTACGCCTGTCAATCTCCCCCTTGTTCCTTTGCCCCGGTTTGGTTGATCCCGCCCTTTTTGCCATGTATGCCGGGGGACGTATCGGGTGGCTGCAGGGTTTCTATTTTCAGGCAACGTTCTAGATGACTGAAAAGCTACATGGAGCGATCTGCAAGACACAACATGCAGGAGGTTCAATACTTGTCTTTTATTCTTGGCTTGCTGTCATTTAATTGTAGTGGAACACAACCTTAAAAACGGGACTTGTAGATGGATTGTAGCTGCCGGCTTGTCCTCTTCTGTGACTGTTGGTTGAGTGTTCAGCGTGTCCTTGTTTTTTTTAAGTGGAGGAATGCCAGCTGAGGTCACTATGAGAGATGGCAGTGTGGAATCTTCTGAGTAGAGCGTGATGTGGCAGCGGCGGACCAGTTTGCTTTTTAGATATTGATTACAGTTTTGCCGTTGATCCTAGTTTGCTCACATATAGGTGCTGTGCACAGTGGTAGGATGGACCCTTTAGAGAAGTAGGTTTTGATTGAAGAGGGGAGGGTTAAGGGTGGGGGTTTGGGGGGGTCTATATGTGTTCATTTTCCATTAACATTTGTGAAGTTAGTGTATTTGTGTGTGTGTGCTGTGCGCTAAAGTCTCAGCGGTGTAATAAATAGGCTGGGACCCCTCAGCTGTCTGTGCGAAGTGCTGCTAATTTCGGCGCCTTACTCTGACTCGGCTCCTATCAGGATGGCAAATGGCAACCAGTGCATCAAGACAACATAGTTAACGTTATTAGATGCTTGAAACCGAAACAAACACAACAGCATTTTTTACTAGGCAATCACTCATCATTGACAGTAAATCACGTGGTTTATAATTGTGTTGTAATAATAGAAAACCAAAAGTCTGTTACTTCATCAGCAGCAGTAATTCCTGATAAAATGGTTGTGTATGATTGTTGCTTTATACAGTTGAGATGTTTTTTTTTGTTTTTTTTTTCAGTTTGAATTGATTTGGTACATGTTTCTGCCCTTACCTAAGTGTTTTTAGATAATTAGTCTTGCTTTTCTTTTAAAGGTGGTTGAACAGGGTATGTTCGTGAAGCACTGTAAGGTGGAAGTGTACCTTACAGAGCTTAAGCTGTGTGAAGACAGTAACATGGACAATGTGATCACCAGACGCTTCAGTAAAGCTGACACAATAGGTAAGATTTATATATGTGGTATTAACATGTGCTGGTGGATGTGTTTGTAATATGATTATTTAGAATGATACCAGTTTATTATATACCATTATTGCTTTGTTTTTGGAATGATATATTTGCTTTTTATATTAAAGGTGCATTTTTCTGGTGGAAGGTTCTCCACCAGCTTGTTTCCATGGAGAGGCTATTGCTTTGTCAAGAATGTTCCAAGCATGGCATTAAATGTATTTCCATGGAAACAGGCAGATGATGCTGCCAGGTGACTCTGCTCACCGAACTGTCAGAATACTTGTGCTCAACTTTCAAAGTCTTTCTGGCCATTAAACACACAGTTGAATAGATGCAAGATGGATATGTTTAATTACATTCTGGGCAAAATTATATTGTCTCCATGAACACAAGCAAGTAGCAAGCCCCCAAGCTGCACCTTTTTTTATTTTTTATTTTTTTTTTATTGCACGTTTCTGACAACTTCCTCTGTATTTATTAGAATCTAATTTGTAATATAAGTTGGCCTTACCAGTGACATGGAGCTCATAATGTATGAAATAAACCAAACTTTATATTTATATTTTTTGATGTACCTTTCTAGATATGATTGAGAAAGAGATGAGAAAGCTGTTCAGTATCCCAGATGAGAAGGAGACACGGCTCTGGAACAGGTACATGAGCAACACATTTGAGCCTCTCAACAAACCGGACAGCACCATCCAGGATGCGGGGCTTTACCAAGGACAGGTCAGAAAACAATTTATGTGTGAAATTAGAGTGAGAGAAAAAAAACTCAAAGACATGGCTGTCATGCCTCAGTTTCTTTTCCAACGAAAGCCATTATTCAAATTTTGACCATTAGAGGGCATAGTTTTAGGCATTATTTTGTAACTATTGTTATTCAGTTGTTGGACTAAACAAGTCTTTCTTTATTGACATTACACACTACAAATCTTCTATGCGTGAAAGTGTGACCAACAGCTGTGTGGTATTTTAATTACTTCCTGTAAGCTGGACCAAAATGTGAGTGGCTTTTATATGATGTTGAAATGCAATAATGGTTGACTATTGAATACAATGAATGAGAAAATTCATAAATTATATTCAGAATTATTTTATCCTCTTACTGTGCATGTAGCACAGTAGGGCCTACATTATACACAGTCATAAATGAATCAGCACACACGCGATTGTCAGCTGTTCATAATCGTATCTTTATAATGGAGAATGTTTATTGACACATTTTACAACACTTTTATGACATGAAGTAACTGCTAGTCAGGAATTACTGCATTTTAAGGCGGGGTATTACGCAAAATCTACTTTTTGAGCTTTATACCATAAATATGCCTGATATGGTTTTATAGGTCATCCATGTACGCTTGAGTAATTTAGTGATCTTTCCCAAGCACTATTTTTACCCTTCTTATGTTTAGCCAAACAAGCCTGGAAAATGCTCATCCCACAAACCTACATCACCCATGCTCCTGCACGGCCATTCACAAATATGCAAGAGCAGGATACAAAACATTACACTACAACCTGGCAAACCTGATGCGATGTGCAGTAGTTTCATTAGTGAAATGTGTGCTGATTGTGTTGTAATGGTACTCTGAAGGGAAGGTGACTTAGCATGGAGAACAAGGGACTCAGACCAGCAAAACTGAAATTAAAAGGTAACATGTTGATTTGTTACCCACAGCTATATCTTGTTCTCACTAAACCCTTAGCTTTTTGCTTGTATTCACAGTTTATTTGGCAGACACACAGCTTTTAAAATAGCTTTTTAATACTGTAAAGTCAACTAGGGTGGGCTGACCTTGCCAATACTCTTTCATCTCAAAGTGTTTCAAAGTGACACATACTGTACGTCTCGTTCTTCTGAGTTTGTGGTTGATATTGATAAATGTTTTATGATGAGATGCAGACAGCACCATAGTCGACAAGTGCTGCTTTTACCATAAACTCAACGAGGAAGAACTAAGTTTACTCATTTACATGAAATCTGGGTGTGAGTACTGAGAGTTGGCCATATTGGTCATATTGCTCATGAAATATCATTTGCTTTAGAAGTGATATGAACTTCTGACACTGTGATATGCACACTGCCGAGAACACATTTGTGGAATGTAAGCAGAACTTTTAACTGGTGATGATATAATTTAAAAGCTTGAAACAAAGAGTGCTAATAGGGTAAAGCATAGTATAAGAAAACCTGGAAATTCCATAGAACAGTTATGAAACATTTTGTAGTTTTATATTGCCAATTAATCGTTATCGATTTTCTTTTTCTTTGACATTGTGAGTTAAATGTTAAGCCATTTTCCTACCCTTTGTCAGTACGTACATAAAAATAAATAATCAAAAGTTTCAAAATAAGAAATATATGAACAATAATTTACTTGGTGTGATACGGACAACAACCGGTTCCATGCTGTGTTGGACTTCTAGTAGTTTTTGGTGTCATTATTTCAAGGGTAATTTATATTATGTTAAAATCTACCTGACCTTTAACTGTGTCTAATGTAACATGCAGAGCCACGTTCAACCACAGACATGCTCTTTTCCCACCCACTCCTCTGAACATTCAACCTCAGCCATGCTCAGGTTCCCCCTATTAATCAACCTCTTCAATCCCTTTGAAGCTATTAGAATCCAGTATCCAACACTGTAACAATTTGTGAAATGTTTTTTTCTTCACAGGTTCTTGTCATAGAGCAGAAGAATGAAGATGGCACGTGGCCCCGAGGCTCAACAGCACCTAAGTGAGTCAGTGCTATTGGCGTCCATTCTGTTGTTTCGTTAATTATAAGGACTTTGTATTACATGTTGTTCCTTATGTTAGTTACTTAATTTATTGGTCTCCCATAGAAGAAATTTCTTTGGAAGAGGAAAGCTGCTCAAAAATCACAGCCGTGCACCCATTCCACAATACCAGACAATATCGTGCCAGCAGTGGAACGTAAACAAAACCCTTAAACACACAAATGATCTGTACCTATAACACAGACACAGTCAATTTAGGCAGTATATTAGCACAGTAGGTACAGAGAAGTTATTTTCCATCTCCCAACACTGCACCACTACATGGCTCTATCTCCAATGCTCCTGATCATTTGCTCCTTCTTAAGACTTGATTGCAGTTTCCCACACTTCGCTTGACTTTTTGTTGCTGACATATCCCTTCACTTGTTTCATCTTTTTGATTTAAATGGCACTTGCAAACTTTTTTTCTCCTGGATGAGCTCCTTATTTTCAACTCTAACTCATAATCTATTCTTTATCTTTTTGAAGGTCATCTGGTGCTTCCAATCTCTCTGCTTTGCCAAAGATCTCGCCTTCATCTCTCACAAACAATCATAACAGCAGCTTCAACAGCAGGAAGTAAGGCTTAGTTGTAGTTTGATATGTAAATGGGTGGGGCTTCGTAGCAACAGCCAGAGGTCAAACACGAATAGTAACCAGATGGTAGATTGACAGGTTCACTGTGGAATCATTTACAACATTACAACACAAGAGCCAACTTCTCTGATCTAGAAATTACTTATACGCATGGCAACGTTTTGCATAAAAAAGTTTCATAATTTTGTTCTACAGTTTTTTGCAGCTGTTAGTTTCTTATGATCAGTTTTTTCACTTTTTGCTCACTAAGTTTGTTTGTTTTTTGCATTGCGTCCCAGCACTAAGCACTGACATCTTATCTAATTTAGTCCTCCTATATCTCTGCTTGAACAGTTATTCTGTCATTTTAGTAAATAGTTACTGGTTATTCTATTTATTATATCTTAATTGTTCCTTATTTGGTGTTTATCTCTGGCTGTTGTACAGTGTGAAGTTATCCCCTAATTGTGCTGTTTCAGCTGTAAAAGCCAGTGGCACAGAGGGGCGGGGTTTATGGGCTGGGGCGACAGCAGAGCTCTCCACAAACAGGCTGTGTACCTCCTTGTGTCTGTTCTTCAGCTATGATGAGTGGGTAAATCCGAATGTTAGTTTCAAATTGAATGCATTCACAGTCTTCATTTGTCCAAAGTGTGACATTTATATTTGTGTTGTAAGAATGCTCCTCAGTCAAACTGTTAATGCAGGCAATCTAAATGGATGATATTGTTGAGGGGGTGACACCTGGAGGCTTGGATGGCTCTGTGCTGCTGACTGAGGAAGGTGGAGCGTTTGCTGTAGTCGCCTTTTCTGACCCTGCCTCCTCATAATGGGTGTGATTTACTGCATGTTACTCCGTGTGTTCGTGTGTGTTTTAGATGTAGCATTAGAGTGCACTGCTGGAATGCACAAATAATAGCCACAAGCAGAGCCACAAGAAAAATCAATACTGATAGAGCCACGGCCCATTTCTCCTTCATTAGTAATCTTTGAGCAGCATTCTGTTTGGACATTGTCATTTCACAGTTTTGCATTATGATGGTAACTGGATTGAGACTTAGTTACGGTAAATGAATTTAACTCTCATCCACAGACTCTCTTGTCCTTGATTTTGTGGTGTCTGTACCACCTTTTCCTGAATTATGCATGGCCCACCTTCCAAGCAAATTGTCTCTGCATTACATAACACTTGTCTTTTTGATTTTGCGGTTTTGTGCATGGAGCCTGGCGGGTTTATAACAGGCGTGATTTTGGTTACAACTACTTCCCTTTTTATTCACGCAGACAGGGCTTGTTTCCCCGTGTCTCTCCCTTCCTCTCCCCTTTCTACTCCCGTCTGCTACAAAGCTCATTGCAATGCACACGTTCAGCACTGACCTTCAGAATATCTGATCTGCTGCTGCCTCTGCCCATATGTAATCTCTCTGATGAAAGCTGTGCAATTTCAAGGTCACTATTATTTATTTAAGCCTGTTAAAAGCGCTCCTACAGAAGGTGAACATAAAAAGGGGAACTTTCACATGCACGCCAGTAGAGAAATAAGAGGATGTAGCTTGGTAGGCTAATGAGAAACATGACAAAGATTTGAGGGGCATTTGTTTTGTTAGATGAATAATATGAATGTGAATGCGTGAGTAAGGCCCGTGGATACTGCAGATTCAGCTGTATGCAGTGAATCAGCTGCTCCCTCCATCCCCACCTCATTTCTCTTCTGTCAGCCCCCCCGTACTGTCCACCCCTCCCCCCTCCCGCCTCTCTCCTCCCTCTCGCTTTCGGTGCACCTCTAGCTTTGGTCGCGTAGTCTTGAGCATCCTTACTGCTGCTGATGCTGCTATAAATATCCGCTTGTAGCCGTAGAGCAGCAGAGAGCAGCAGGCAGGCCATAAGGAGGAGGACCAGAGGACGGGACGGTGCCGGACACAGGGATGCAGCGAAGAGTGAGGACAGGACTGAAACAGGAAGGAGACAGGGGCAGAGAGATGAACTAGGGAGTTAACTCAATGTGGAGAGAGGTACTTTGGTTAGGTCAGTATTTGGTCAGTATTTGTCCAGCATCTGTTTAGCTCTGTGTTGCAAAGTCAACCTGAGGCCTAAAAATATGTCTTCTGCCACTGGACCTTCTCTCTGCTTAGCTGTCTTAACTTGATGCAACAGCAGAGCTCCACCTGGACTTACTTCACCAACAATTGAACTACAGCCTGCGCATGCTTTGGCTCCTGTCCATGTTGTTTTTGGGTCTTTTATGAGGACATGATTTGGGCGGGGGCCGGGGTGGGGCTGAGATGTCATGCTCCTGTGCTGCTGGTGGTGCCTGAGGCCGGAGGCAGTGGAGCTGGATAACAGGAGAGTGGAGCGTGTGCTGAGCTGTGAGCCCGCTGCCCCCTCTGCCATCACAGCGGTTTCTATCGACCAATGGGAGCCAGCCACAAGCAACGGCACTGTACCACACTCCCAGAGGTCTGCTGTTCACTATGGGATATCATGCTTTGATTACATGCTTTGTTTGTTTGACAAGAAGCTGTGAGAGTGCTAGCATTAGCCAAATCAGATATTAAATACTTTTCAGATTCTAGTGAAGTAGCAAAGTAGCAATGTAACGCTCTTTTTTTTGAATGTGTCTTCTTTCTAGTGTGAAAAACTCGAGCTATAGCCTCCCGTCCTATCACCCGTACAGCAACAGTTACGACTACTCAGACCAGACCAGACAAAGTGAACGCTCCGGCCTCTGTGGGCTCTCCAACTTGGGCAACACGTGCTTCATGAACTCTGCTGTGCAAGTAAATCATTGTCATTTTCATATTATATAGTATGTCACATAAGAGAAAATGCTGCCTGATTTTGCATAGCTTTTTGATATTTTAATCTAATGGGCATGTCCAATGTTTTTACTCTTTTAGTGTTTAAGCAATATCCAGCCCCTGACTGTGTACTTCCTCCGAGATAAGTACGTGGACGAATTGAATGAGGACAATCCACTGGGCATGAAGGGAGAGATTGCACGCTCCTATGCTGAGATGATCAAACAGCTGTGGTCAGGCAAATACAGCTATGTCACACCAAGGCCTTTCAAGGTACTTTTATTAACCAGCTCTTCCTTGTTTTATGTTGAGACATTTTGTTGTATAAAACTCTTGTTTATGTTCTCTTCAGACACAAGTGGGACGCTTCGCCCCACAGTTTTCTGGCTATCAACAGCAGGACTCCCATGAGCTGCTGGCCTTTCTACTTGATGGTCTTCATGAAGACTTAAACCGTATCAGGAAGAAGCCCTACATTCAACTTAAAGATGCCAATGGTAGACCTGATAAGGTAAAAACAGAACAAAATATACTGTGTTTTTAATTAGAATTTAATTTCTGGATAGTTGACTATTTATCTGTTTTTTAACTGTTGCAGGTTGTTGCTGAGGAGGCGTGGGAAAACCACATTAAGAGAAATGACTCAATTATAGTGGACATATTTCATGGACTTTTCAAATCCACTTTGGTCTGTCCTGTTTGTTCAAAAGTCTCTGTCACCTTTGACCCCTTCTGCTACTTGACTTTGCCATTGCCTATGAAAAAGGAGCGCACTATAGAGGTTTATCTGGTTCGACTGGACCCTCTGGCCAAACCCACACAGGTAATACGGATGTCCATATCTGGAAGTACACAGGCGGTAAATGCATTAATAACGGTAAACTTTGTTTCAGTATAAGCTGACCGTGCCAAAAGTGGGATATATCTCTGACCTTTGTACCTCTCTTTCAATCCTGTCTGGAGTGCCTGCTGAAAAGGTATTCTGTTTTATTGATATCTAATTATTATAAGGTCTAGTGTGTATCAGTTGTCAATTAAATGAAGTTAAATATATTCATATTCTATTGTGCCTCAGATGATTGTAACAGATATCTACAATCACCGCTTTCACCGCATATTTGCCACAAATGAAAACCTAAGCAGTATCATGGATAGAGATGACATCTATGTGTAAGTGCCCTGTGTTTCTTAAATTTCTATCAAGACAATCCACTCAGTCATCTAATCTGCCCTGTGTAGAAAATGGTACTTTCATATTAGTAAAGTATTAGCCCAGAGATGAGATTATTGCAATTAGAATTTGTTCAATGTGACATTGGGTGCTCTTTAATTCAATTCAATTGTATTTCTATAGTCCAGAATAACAGCAAGAGTTGTCCCAATGGGCTTCACAGTGAATAAACATGGAAAAATAATCTGACATAGACATAGCAAACACATTGTCCCATCCTCAGTCTCTCGATGAACACGCCATCCTTGGTGCCAGAGAGCAAAAAACCCACCGGCGGGTGCAGTGTGGGAAAATTCTCTCCAGCTTTGAGGAAACGAGTCTTTAATGGCATGTGCCGTGTGCTTATTTGAACAGTCTCTTAATTACTTTAAATTCATTTATATTTATTTAAACACATTGCAGGTGATTTTTACATTGAGTTTGACTGCACAACCTTTTGTTCAATCAGTAAATACAGCTACTCCATAGTAGGTGAATAACATGCAAATTAGAAATTAGAAATTACAAAAAAAAAAAAAGACCACCAAAGAAACATAACATATCCACTCGTGAATGAATTAATGTTGTGCTTTAGGTTTGAAATCACAGTGAACCGGGTAGAAGACACAGATCATGTGGTGATCCCAGTACACTTGAGAGAGAAGTACAAGCAGTCGGGCTACAACCACACCAGCACGCCTTTGTTTGGACAGCCGTTCCTCCTCGCTGTCCCAAGAACGCTCAGTGAAGACAAGCTCTACAACATGCTGCTCCTGCGCCTCTGGTACCAACTTGTTTTTTCAAATTGTTTCACTTTTATGATGACTTAGACGTGTTGTCTAGTGTCTACCATATTTTTGGCAAGCTATCAGGAAGCAATCACAGACTCCATTAAAGAGATTCTAATGGGTCCTATTAAAGTAAATGGTTTTCTCTTTGCAGCCGGTTTGTGCGATCTTCGGTGGAGGAGGAAGAGGAGGAGGAAGACTGTGAAGAAACGCAACCCTCCAAACAACACGCAGTCAACGGGAATGCAACCAATGCAACTAATGGAGTGTTGGAAGAGGGCTCACCGAGTATGTACATAAGAACAATGAAACGTTGGCTTTTCTATATATTTTTTCTTTTTTTTAAACTAAATTGGCTGTCCTTAAATTGATGTTGACATGGTATTTTTTGACATTGTTTATAGCACAGTGTATTATCGTTAATTCTAGGTGAGATGGAGACAGACGAACAGGATGATGAGTCGAGCCAGGATCAGGAGCTGCCCTCTGAAAATGACAACAGCCAATCAGAGGACTCGGTCACGGGAGACAATGAGTTGGAGAATGGGATGGTTGGTCAACAGAACTCCACAAAGGGACAGCAGACCACTGGACACAACCGAAAGAGACTTTTTACATTCCAGTTCAATAACATGGGCAAAACGGACTTTACTCTGATAAAGGATGACACCAGGCAGATAAGATTTGATGATGGCCATCTTAGACTTAGCGGTAAGTCAATATTTGAAAATCTATTAAAGGCTTAATGTTTTTATTGGATTATACATGGAGACTTAAGTAGCATACATACACTAAGGTAATGTTTTGCAGTTACGTGTGAATAATTAGTTGATGTATGAATAAATACGGATGAAAATACCAATACCAACTTATTTATTGTTGCATTGTTGTTCTCCTCACAGATCGATCTTATCTTTCCTTGGATTGGGAACCGGAGATGAAAAAGAAATACTTTGACGAGACTGCTGTTGATGTAAAGCCATTGACTGTTTCATTCTTGTAGCACTTATGTGAGGGTATAAATGCTTGTAGTATCGCGCTACTTGTTAGCTACTTGTTAGCTACTTGTTAGCTACTTGTTAGCTACTTGTTAGCTACTTGTTAACTTATTGTGCTATTAAGTGACATCCTTGGCCATATCTTTTTTTTTTTTATCCCGATATTGGTTATTTAATAAGCGTATTCAGATAAGTTTCTGAATTTTAAGAAAATATAGAAACAGAAGTTTTTCATTAAAGCTGCCATCTGTAAGTTTCTAAATGAATTGACAATTATTGTTTTGTCATTTTCTGCAGGACTTTGACAAGCATGAAAGCATGGAATACAAGCCACAGAAAAAGGCCTTCTTCAAACTAAAGGACTGCATCGAGCTCTTTACCACAAAGGAGAAACTGGGAGCAGATGATCCATGGTAGAGATTACTGTCCTCTGTAAACTTGTCCGAGAGCTTTATATTGTTTGCAAAATCCCCTATACTCAGAATATGTGTTTGATTTGTAGGTACTGTCCCAATTGTAAGCAGCACCAGCAGGCCACGAAGAAGCTCGATCTCTGGTCTCTGCCTCCTGTGTTGGTGGTTCATCTAAAGCGGTTTTCCTACAGTCGTTATATGAGGGACAAACTGGACTCTTTGGTCGACTTCCCGCTCAAGTATGTCCACTCTGCACCAAGGCAAAATGACAAACAGAAACAACACAAGTGTTTTTCCCAAGCAGCAGTTTCCTCTGAGCGCACATTCTTAGCACACATTGTTATGTAAGCAGAGTGTTTTTTGTGCACTTGATGATCTGCAGTTTTAACCAACGTTTCTCACAAATTTTCAAACGGAAGCTTTCGGGGTTAGGGCGTCTTTCTCTTTGTTTCATAGTTATTTTACATTTTTATGCCCTCCATATTATTCAGTTATGGTGCAAAACCTGTACATCATATGGCTTATTACCAACAGCCTACATTTAATTCACTGGTGTGTATGCGGCTTTACGTAATGTACAGATGTATATTTGTATATTATATATATATATATGTAAGTACTGGTGATTGGTGTAGTTACACAGTGATCCCTCCATTTGTTCAAGAAATGAGTGTTTGGCTGGTGCAGCAGTTTGTTTTTTAACTACCGGTAGTTGTTTTTCTGTGTCATTTGTAGAGATTTGGACATGTCTGAATTCCTCATAAACCCCAATGCTGGGCCCTGTGTCTATGACCTCATTGCTGTGTCCAACCACTACGGAGGGATGGGTGGAGGCCACTGTAAGTCTTCTCTCGCAGTAATACTTTACTTTAATACGGCTGATCTGACAAGCTAATTAGAATGAATAAACACATGAATAAATAAATGTTCTTGTAAAGTATATATATATATATATCTATATATATATATCTATATTCTCATTAAAGTGTGCATATTCAAGTAGACATTACTACTCAGTAATCCAGGTGAATCTGTCTTTGTATCTGGCATTAAATACTGAAGTACTATGTAATGGATTGTGCAATATGTAATACCACATGATTATATAGTCCTACAGGTAGTTACAGTGTGTCAGAATGTACCCATCTCAAATACAACACATCAGCTGAATTGCAAAGTAAAGTGTTTCCATAATGTGTCAGATGACATGTTGCTGAATAAATTTGTAATAACCTCTTTTTAAGATACTGCCTATGCCATGAACAAAGACGATTCAAAGTGGTACAACTTTGATGACAGCAGCGTGTCGCCCGCCAGTGAAGATCAAATAGTGGTGAGTCCTTATTTAAATAACCCCATCGTCCCTGTGTCTCCGCATCAAAGGCTTGTTTGTTTGTTCACTCGCGCCCATTTGAGAATCATTATGACATCGCCTGAAAGTGTGAATATTCAGAGGCCCCCCGCGGTGCTGCTACTTTCTTAACCGTTGTACTCAGACTGCGTTTGTGGTTATTTTGTTTCCATGTGTATAGTACGGCAGTTATGTTCAGTAATTGGCATGCATTATTTATGAATAATGTGTGAATATGAATATTTAAAAGGAATAAAGACCCAATTTAGTCTCATTAAGACATTTTCACAATAGTTATGAGAATTAGATATTGTTTCTGGGACTGAATTGTACACTGTTGCAGAGCTTGTTGCTTGGCAGTCTTAACTAGTGCAAAGTGTAAATGTGATTCACACATCTCATCCTTTTTGTTTTTCATTTTTGTCTTTGCAGTCCAAAGCTGGCTATGTCTTGTTCTACCAGCGCCAGGACACAGTGAAAGGCACAGGGTACTTTGCTCTGGACCGAGAAGAGGAGGAGGAAGAGGAGGAGGAAGAGGAGGGAGAGGAAGAGGACACCAACAATGGAGAGCCTGGAGACTGTGGAGACTGTGGAGACTGTGGAGACGGACCGCGGAAGAGCGCATCCCCATCTGCTCCTCAGGGGGCGCTGTCCTCTGCTGCCACGGCACAAAGTGATGAAGAAGACTTGAACGAAAACCGCAATAGCAGCAATGACAATGACCAGCAGGCGGATGATGAAGAAGAGGAGGAGGACGAAGAGGAGACGCCCAATCGAGATGTCAACATGAAAATCAACTGAGAGACGACATACATGGGAAGAGAGACTGGGCTCTTCCGTCTAAAGCCATATGGACACAGCATGGCAGCAGCGGGCGCCATGGGGTCCCACGCCGCGGCCCGTGATTGGCTGCTGTGGGGGCAGAGCCTCTGTGAGATGAATGCTGATTGGTCAGGGTACATGACACTAATGAATCAGGGCCCTCCTCTGTGGTTGGATCACTGTGTGAAATGTGTGAGTGTAAGACCACGTCCATTTGTTTAGGTTTTGCTTGCGCTGAACAACACCAGGGATATTCTTATTATTAATATTATTTGGAGATTTATCAGATTTAGTGTGGCTCTCAGATGCTTCTGTGTTCAATGTTTTATATATAAGTTTGAGAGCAATGAACTGTTATATCATTTTATTATCATTTAAAATATGTATATATTTTAAACACTGAATCCTGATGGGTTTTCATGGTGGGCTAAGATATTTTGAACTTGCACAATCGGCAACCATCCATGTTTTATGTCTTTTTGCCAGTGAAACTGCAATTATCATTAGACCTTGTCTTAGTGGAGTTCCTCATTCACACTCGCACATCAGAAGGGTAGGACATGCCTTTTAATAAGCCAGTAATAACATGTTCTTAAGGCAAGTTGAAATGGGCGCTAAAACTATATGACAGTCAGTCTTAGCATTGCGCTGCTGCTATCATTTTTAGGTGTGTTATAATTAAGGCCTTGCTTTTAATGTTAATACAGAAGTTTTCATAGTTTGTTTAGCATTCAGTAACTTTCCCACCCATGTCCTTTTTGCATCCACTATTATTTAGTTTAAACAGGTTATGATGCTGGTACAGTGTTCATAGTCTTAACTAGCCTGACAGAATCATAAAACATTCTATACGTTTGTTATAATAATCTGGGAACTGTCTTGGTTAAACTTTTACCATGGTTCTGCTCCCCTTCTCTTGTCCTTTAGAGGCACTGTTGAGATTAGGAACACTGGTGACAAATTGGGTTGGATTGTCTCATATTTGTATCACCTCCGCCTTAAATCTTAATCTCAGAGCTGTCGTTTTTAGAAAACATTTTTGCACATCTCTATCAGGCTGTCTTTCCTGCATGGCCCCTTCCTTTACACCAAACACCAGTGTAGGAATGTCCATATATGGTTTGTATGGCTTACTTGTTGCTTCGTCATTGTTTTATCCACAAGAGGGCCGGAATGTATCCTCAATGAAACACTGACCGTAAACCATTGATGTGGTTCATGCCTTTGAAATCTTGAATGGCTCTTGCTGTTGTGTTTGAATGTGGTGGGAACGTGCTCTTGCCTTTGATATTAGCTGTATGAATTATTAGGTACTGCTGAATGGGGTTAAATGTACAATGGTCCTGAGCTTTGAGGAGATGGGGTTTTGGAGTGGGGTCGGTGAGCGTGAGACCTCTGGGGCGAGTCTGCTCTAAAGGCCCAGGGCTTTAGGAGCATGATGCAGCTGAAATATTTAGTGACACTCCTCCATCAGCGTGAGACATTTCTGTTGTCCATGGAGGTTTGTGGCTTTATTCTGCTCTATTCCAAGTGTATCATGCCTTACTGAGCCTGTGCTTTTGAGCCTATGTTCTGTCACCGCTGTGCTGCCTTTCGGGTGACTCGCCCCATCCTGAGGGACATGTGACTGCTACTATAGGCTTATACAGTATTGTACATAAGAGTTCACTCTGTGAGTGCACATTTGATAAAGTTTATTTATTTATATGTAAGCATTTAATAATACAGTCATATTTAAACCTTCAACAAGACCTGAGATGTTGAGGGAAGTGTGGCTCAAGTCCACACACATACACACATTGCCTGTGCTCTTGTCAGGGAGGTAATATTTTTAACAAAAAGGATGCTTCTGTTTTTGGACTTTTTTGTAAAAAATCTCCGGACATCCTTGTGCATGACATGACATAGTGGGGTTGCCAGGTTCGGCTGCACTTGAGTTCACTTGAGTTTACATTTGAGATGTGCATGTGTATTTATACACAATCTTCAATAAAGTTGTGTAACGCTTTACTGGCACTTTGTGTCACTTCTTGTTGCTATAAGTACATTATATCTAGCAAGACAAACTGCAGGTTTTTAATTTGACAATAAAGATTTTTTTTTACTGTATTATTGTAATCTATACTTGATGCTGGTTCTGTGGTATTTATGTTTGTCACTGAGCCTCTGTCATGTGTACATGTCTTTTTTTTTTAACTGTTGAGGACTTTGCCCCAGCCCCAGTGTCTAACGTGAGAGCGCCGGAGCAGCAGCGGTGCGTGCGCCTGGAACACGGTGTTCTCGGTGAGTTGTGAGGTTCCAGTGTGCACAGCTGGGAGGTTCCCCTGAGCTCCCCCCTGCTGACCAATGGAAGGAGGCGTGCACAGAGCGCGTGCACAGAGCGCGCGCAGAGACAGCGGCTCACTCTCGGCCTGAAATCCCGTCATTCAGTCATGGCGCTATAATAAAACCTATCATGAAATGTTTTTACATCCATCGCCACGAGTGTGGCATTTCCAACACATTTCTCTTACTAATTATGAAGGAACTGTCTGACTCGTAGATTGTACAATAGTCTGGCTACACTGAAATCTATTGGTAATCATTTTGATATGTTAGAGTTTGCAAAATTTATGCTCATTTCAGGTTCCTGATAATATGTGCAGTTTTTAATGAGGATTTCAGTAAATTCAAAATGTATACATATTTTTGTTTAGACTTGTTAATTGCTATGGCAACAGGACTGGATTTTCATCATTCTGAAACCCATGGTTATCATCATGATTGTGTATAAAGCGGCGATATTCATTTTCAAAACTGACCGCCTGATGGCGCACGGCTACCGCGCATTACGATTGCGCTTTTCCTACTTCAGAGTGGTGCATCTTCATTTTTGCCCCATCTCCGGTGCTGCCCACCCCCGTCCTGACGTTCCCCGCGAATTTTATCCACGCTGCTCCGCCACTTCCACTCATTCTCCACACCTTCCTGGCTGTCTTTACCCGCGCAGAGAACTGGACTGGAATGTTTACGCATACGTGTCTCCGCACTGGATATTTTTGGTTCGGTATGGATCGTCCTGATGGCAGCAGTTTGGGAAAGGCAGAAGTTTGAAGCAGTCGGCGCTGAGCGGAGCAGAGACAACAATAGATTATAAAATAGTCTGCTGCAGTTGAGCTGCAAGGTGAACGCTGCACGAGGGGCGCGTGGATTCCTGCCCCACACGTTTAGGGGTAAAATATGTGACTCAGTATAGTCGATGTATCGTGTGACCGTCTTGTTCGATTGTTTAACATTTTTGCATTTGTAAATCAGAATGTATGTGATGGGCTTTTAGATATGTAAACCTCATCAGTGTCACCGTAGGGCATAGCATATTTTCTTGTATGTGCATGTTCAAATTCTTGTTTTGGGGCTTCGAGTTACTTACCTATACTTTTTAACTGTACCCGTACTGGATTCCTCCAAAGTCTGGCAATCAAACCATTGTGTCTGGGGTCATTTGAGGAAACGATCTTCTGTGGGGATGAACATGCCATAGGTGTTTTCCACGAGGTGTTTTCTTCCTCATTCACATGCTTTGGGTGGGGTTTTGTCTCGTCTTGCAGCGGCCACGTTTTACGCGCACGCCATTCCCGTGCGCTTTTACGCACGGGTGGACCTGCATGATCCAGAAGGACTCGTGTGTACTTTACTGGACCAAAGAGCCAGGCGCGGGCTGAGGTAGTAGTTTGTGCTGTTGATCGGGTTGTCATATTACCCCTCGTGGAGATGACTGCGCAATCTACTGCCTTGCCCGCGCTGCTCACTCACGACGCTCGAGAGAACAGGAGCACGCGCATGTCGGTGGTCACTGTGGTTTGTGGAAGAAAGGGACTCTCATTGTATAGGTTAAGTGGGAACAAAGCCGGTCCTGTGTATCTGTGCATCACGTCTAATATTTAATTTATATTTTTCTTTCAATAAATTTGCTCAGCTCATTACTTTGCGTGTTGTGTCTTTATGTTGCCTAAATAGGTCAAATGTGATCCGGATCTCAGGTATCTGATTATGCAGAGGTAGGCTGCATATATTTTCTGGAATGGTTTAGTATCTCCAGTAACACTGTTACCTGACTAACAAGGAGAATATATGATAAACCATTGTGTTGACACAAAAGGAAATAAAGAAATCAGTAAGTGATAAACACAAGATTAGTAGCAATGGGCTTAACTTGTGTTTAAAGTTTCACTTGTTAAAAGTGTTTTGAGAACACATCTTTTAACACTTCATATACTGGAGAATTATACTTGCTAAAACTAAAAACTATTAAAACTACATTTTCAAGTTTTGAACTTAATCTGGTTTGTGTGAATTTGAAAACACTGTTGGGCAACTGCAGATCCATGAGTGAAATATGCCTCTAATGCTCTGTCTTGTACATTTCCTGTGTTTATGTGATTACAAGACAGGAAACCAGTTTTGATATAATGACTATAGCTACAGTCTTGAAGTCCATTTGAAGCACCCTGGTTTATTTTTTCTTTTGATTTGTTTAGATTGTGAGTTGTTTTAATGAATCCCTTTGCTGTATCCAGCCAGAGCACACTTGACCCTGTATGTTGCTTAGCTGCTCCACAGGGGAGAAAACAACAACAGTTTATTGATTATTCACACATCTCTTCTTTTGTTTTTTGTGCTTTCACATTGATTTGCTCTGTTTACTGATTTGCACAGTAAGAGGAAACCATCGACCCTTCAACACCTAGTGCCTTCTGCTTTAATGACATACACAAAGACTTCACCATCTCAGCCAATATTTATTTCTTCATGTTTGGAAAAAAAGCTAAGGGTAAACATGTCTTTGCACACTGAAACATTAAAAATATCAGTTCGGACCTCTGGCCTTACAAAAAGTACAGTTCACATTCACAAACCAAGGAGAGGGCGAGACGAGCTTCTCAGCAGTCCCTTATGTTACAATAGAAAACAATACATTACAGTCAGTTTAAAAATGGATAAGTTGGGAGGACTGCGTAAACACTAACTTGTATTTACATAGTATAGACCTGGTACCTTCTGTTTGTCCTTCCAAGAGATACGAAATGAGAGCTGAACCTGAGTCTATATGAGCAGCAGATATGTGGCACAAGAGGATGAGAAAATATATTCAAGATAATATAATAATATTTCGACATTCATGAACAGGAGAAGAAAAGGCTTAATAAGAGAATTATAAGTAACATTCAAAAGATGGGGCCAGTTTGACAAGAGTGCTTCATTAATTAGTGTATTCTTATATTTAATTACTTTTTATTACATGTGCTCGAGGCATTCTGAGCTATGGTACAGAGTGGGACAAGCGCTGGACAATAGTCAGTTAATGGCAGAGGTTGCACCACGGCAGACTCAGTGTTTCACTGTTTCATCCACACGGGCATGAGGAAATACAGTGTCCATAATCACAAGGAGACTCCACTGATTGATCCCATTGCCTATAAAAGGGTGAGGAGGAAGTCTGCCACTCTTCCTGGTGTTAATTTAGATCCAAGAATCCCAGGAATTTAGACTAAAGGCTACGGCTGCATGTGGAAAATAATGTAACTGTGATTTTTTTTCTGACAATTATTGTAACTGAGAAAAGATTCTTGTTGTTCAGAAATCAGAATTCAGTTCAGGTCTTTCTTTTCAATGGGAAATGCTATGTTGTTCTGCTTTTGTGGTTCCATAATTTTAATACAATTGCTATATATTTTGCAACACTATTAATGGTTTCTCAAATCCCTCTACTGTCAACTTTGCAGTACTTTGACCTAATTTTAGTTCTTGTTTCCCCTTGAGTGTGTGATCCCATACGTCTTCCTCCCATTGCACAAAGACATGTGTTTATAGGTGAGAATAATTCAATCAGCACATTTGTGAACCCACTTTGTACCATGTCGGCTGCAGCCACTTTTATGCCCCAGACTGAGAGATAAGTCTCTAAAACCAGACAAAGGTCCAGTCCAGCACTACAAAATGGTCAAAGACACTGTGAAAATGGCCCTCAAAGAAAGATCTTTTTCTTAATGGCCGCAGTGTAAAACATTCACTTTTTATACCAGTCTTTTTACTTTTCACTGCCCTGGTTTACTGCGCCTTAAGACAAAGAGGAAAAAGAGCAACAGGTATGTTTGACAAAAAAATATGATAATCAATAAAAATGTGTTTTTGACAGAACAGAACACATTGAAAAGCATGAGAACGGAAACTGAACTCATTAATGGAATGTACGTGAGGAAAATGCGCCATCTGAATGTAAGAATGTCAGTGCTGCTGCTGTGAGGAATGTCAAGTCACTGAACTCAAAGTTAAAGACGATCGAAGCCCATGTGACCCAATGGCACATTTGTGATTGACTTTTTAATGGCTCCTCAATCTGGCACAAACTGTATCCATTGTCTTGTCCTTTAGGCATTTCTATAGACTTTATAAACAAGTGCTACTTCAGAATCCACTTACAGACTTTGCTATGCATTGTGCACATTTCTGCACAGCTTAAAATCTGATGGAGAGCTTAGTATCCAGTGCTTCACCCATTTCTTTCAAACGCTACATTACTGAATCTTCTACTATAACAATATAGTAATAATAAAGAAAACACTAGCCTGGCCAGCCCAATCCATTTACTTCACTAAAATAAAACAGTGACTTTACCACTGTTGTTGACAAGTCAATCACATATTTAAATCAGATACACATGAGGTACGACCACAGAGAGAGAAAGATTATAGATTCAGACTAAAACATATTTATCCTTTCTTTTTAGATAAAGATACACTGTGTTCATTTTCTGATAGAGGGTCCGCCACCTGCTCGTCTCTGTGGAGATGTTCTTGCTTTGCCTGGAATGTGTGGGATTATTCATCCAATATTGTGGGACATTCTAGGCAGAGCAATTCCATTTCCACGGACACAAGCAGGTGACACACCAAACCACCACAGAAGTTACACCTTATGCTTGACTTGTCAAACAGACACATGCACGTACTAATTTAATGCCAATTTAAGGCTTACGCACTGGGCAAAGTCTATCTGCATCCAAAGCATTAGTAATAATAGCTAAATCTGATCTTGATTCACAAGAGGAGGATTATGAGGCAGGATGGCTGTCCAGGCTAATAAATAAATATATGCACTGTCCCTACACATTCACAAAGAAATAACATTACTACAGCAATGACTATTAGGTCTGTATAAAAAAAAAAAAACAGACAATAGTGTAAAGCCTCATTTCACTGGGCTCACAACAGACGCATGCACCCACTTCAAAAGTACTACACGTCAAACCAACATGTTCCTCTTCACCACAAGTGCTTTAGGTTCAGGATACATGCAAAACAGCTATAAGCAAGAACAGCTTAAAACAACGTCTGATTGCTCCTTCACAAAGTTACAGCTATCAGATCGGCCCTGCTACTATCCGTGCCCACTGCTGTGCGTCGAGGACAATGGGATTTATGTTCAGTAACAGCAAAGAGTAGAAATAAATATGTTCATGATTAACAACACGACTGTGAAATGACAGGACATTTTCCAGCACTAGATCTATCTGGTCTTCCACTAATAAAATGTAAACTATCAGTGTAAGCTAGTGATATGACATCCACGGTACTGTTTGGTTGTTTTATCTACTGGGCCGTGTACGGAAAAGCTAATTAAACTGCAGGAGATAGGCCTCTAGACTTGCTAACATTGGAAATCTGAGTGGCGTCTTCAAGCATGTTAGCAATTCATTCAGGTCAAACCGAATAAATTGGTGCCAAAGGACCAATTATCCTGACAGGCTGAAGATGTTGGACAGGAATGTTAAAAACTACTTCGGCCCCAAAGATGCACTCAAATATGTGCCCTGGGTGAAAGTGATACAAAGTTTTTTTGTTTTTTTTGTGAATCTTTGATCACTGTCACCCAAATGTGCCAATTATTTGTCATTTTAGAATCATTTATAACAGATTAAATCATCACAGACGGCCACAGACCAGTGAATCGGTGAGTCATTCAAATAAGTGCATTGAAGGAGCCGCCATAGTTTTACTGAGGATGAATCTAATCTTTGTGTAAGATATGTTTTTTGTGGTTATATTTGTAGAATGACTTAAAGTACAAAGTATCACCATCAGTCATTTAGGCTAATTTAGGAGGAGGCTTAAGGGTCCACAAAAAATCATCTGAGGGACGAGTTCGGTCCCCGGGCCATAGTTTTAACACTACTGATTTATAACAAGTGCAGTTTTCCAATGTAGTTACTAGGGGTGTAACGATATCCAAGCCTCGCTATATGATATCATCACAGTATGAGCCTCACACTACAATATTTACTGAGATATTGTGGGAAAGCTCACGATATGGTGGAGAGGCTCATATTATATTAGACATAATAACAAGACTGACATTCTAAAATGCTTTGACCGGTCATTTGTCATTAGGGATGTAATAATATCCAAATGTCTCTGTACCATATTTTCACGATATACACTTTATTGCAATATTTTGTGGCTCATAAAACTGTGAATATGCGACTTTTCCCTCTAAAAATGTCTTCACGAGACTTAATCCAAAGAATGAAGATTTCAAAGTGCTTAGAACAGTTATTTCTTCATGTCGTCTGCACTGAAACGGAGCAAAGGATCATGGTCTATGTAGTTCCCTCTGTTTATTTTAAACATTTCTGCGTCAGAACTATTCATTTAAGCAGAGATACTTGTGATTCGATATTTTGTGATGGTCCACGATATTATTGTGAAACCTTTGATGATACCATATCACAATATTACGATTATTGTTACATCCCTAGTAGTTACTATCTGTGTAATACCGAAATCCAAGTTAGTAACTACACAAAATCCAAAACTATTGCACCTTAGCACCGAAGACTAGTGTATTATATTCTCATTAACTCACAGGTTAGCAAATTAAGCAGTTATCTCTAAGTAATACATGGCCCAAATGTACATATGGCTTGATGTGTATTTTTAGAAGTGTAAAAGTTCAGGTACATCCTGTTCGTATAGGATATAAAGCAAGAAAGTCCTGTGTTTCCTTGCTTTTTAAATGTTGTAAACTTTTGGTGTCTCTACTTTGGCCTTGCAGAACTATGCCATACTTAACTACCTATTGGTTATCCTAAAATGTAAAATGCCTCTTCTTACAAAACTTACAGTATAATGAGTGAATGACAGATATGAAATGTAAAAAAAAACAAAAAAAAAACCAAAGAAAAATTCAATCATATGTCTTTCTGGGAGCAGCTCTCCAATCAGTCACCACTGGCTTATACAAATGAATCATTGTATGAGCTTGTTCCTGACCCATGCCCTTTCAGATGCCATGCAAATCAGTGCAGTATTTTTTGCCTTTAGAAGAACAGATATACGATAAGTAACACACTGTCACTGTTGGAGGTACAAAGCTTTTCCATCTTCATAACATTAGGAGGTATTACAGTATATAAACAGGGGTGCTGTACATTAAGGACAATTAGAGGCTCAGTATTTTACAGCATTTTCTCTTCATCCTTATTTATTTCTCTGCAAATGTTCAGGTAAAGTCAATGGTGTTTATGATACTGCTGCCATTAATATGTTTTACTAAAGCCCTGTGAATAGGAAATGCCAAAAGTTTCTCAAACAGTGGCCCAAGTACCACTGGTGGTACTTCTGATGGGGCATTTACAGTGTAAGTTAGTGTCACTTGAATTCTTTTTTTTTAGACCAGTTAAGTTTTGGTTGAGGGCTAATGTGCAACTGAATGCGGTGGCACAATGTCCAGCTGGCTACCTCACCTCACAGCAAGAAAGTTCTGGGTTTGACTCCCCAGGCCTTTCTGTGCGTGTGGGTTTCATTTCTCTCCCTGTCCGTCGCTAAGACAGCGCTGACCACACAAGGTTTTGTCTCTCAAACGTGTTCTCTAACCTCCTAAACTTCTGCAGAGAAATAACCAAATAAACAAACTTAAGTGAAAGGAGGGAGACTGCAAGAAGTCTCTGACACCAGATTTGACCTGTCAGTGTGGTTGAGGGTGGTTGGGGGCAGTTGGTGGTGGTTGAGGGTGGTTGAGGGCGGTTAAGAGCGGTTCAGTGCTGGCGGTTGCCATACATGAGGGGGATAATGAAGACCGAGATGTCGTCTCCAGAGCCCAGCCTCTCGTTGGTGATCCTCCAGCCTCGGTCCCGCAGCACCCCTCGGGCTCGCATCACCAGGTCCTGGGCTGCCATAGTGTATCTGACAGGAAGAGACAGAACTATGATGCTGCTCACCTGGCTTCAAAGAATGCAGTACAATTTAAGTCCGATTTTTCACAATGGATATGGAACAACATGGATCAACATTAGTCAGAACTGAGTGTAAAAAGTCAAATAGTGGATGATGTAGCGTATGTGCTTGGCTAATTCAATATAGTTATTTATTTTCATAACCTTATTCTTTCAAATGAGTACATTTTGTTTTTCCCTCCAGAAAGTGTGTTGTAACAGAAACAAAATCAGAACACTGCTTGCTGTCTTCATCTAATTATAAAACATTTTATAGATCTCAAACTTGTAAGAAAGGGCCATATCAAATCATATCATATCACAATATGACGTTTTGGAATGAGAGCTGATTGACTGTCATGAATTCACATTCATGCATGTGAATTCTAGCTACTGTATGTGCCAAAAGGTCTGTGACAACCAGGAACTGTTTCGACAGATGTATCTGTGTATCTGCTTTCTCCTTTTCTACCTTTTCTCCTCAAAATCAGATATTTGCTTTGTAATCCGTGTCATGCAGAAGAATGCTCAAAATTGACAAAGCCTCTTGGGTTAGAGGCAAAAGGCCTTCAACTCAGAAATAAGCATTTCAAAAAGTAGTCATCTGGACTCGGTTTGTTTGAACAACACAATGAAACTAAACTAGTGACAAATATGAAATGTACCATGTTTATCTCACCTGTGCAGATCATCGGGGTCACAGTTGGCCAGAAATGTGGTGACAGACTCGGCCACCTCCTGGTTCGTCAGGACGTCCCAGAGTCCATCAGTCCCCATCACCAGAACATCATCTGCTCCATGCTCATACTGCATCAGGTTATACACCCTCACCTGAAAGCAGCCAGGCCAAAGCATAAACATGTGCCACTGTCCAGGTTACAACCATGACGAACTAATAGTGCAATAATCAGGCACCACACAGTATTTAATGGTATTAGTCATTCTCCTGAGTTTAGTTTCTACTACTATTATCATTAGTTAGTAATAAGTTCTAATACTATTCTCTTTGCTCTTTGTTATTAAAAGCTTTTCTTACATTGTAATTAGTGAGCGACAGTATCCATGGAATTGTGGATCAAAAAGGTTGTTTAAGTCTAATTTCTTTTGTTTTAAGGCCTTTCATCCTGGCATACCAATAGGCATTCATGATGAAATGATGTTTTTATTCACTTCTACTCCGTGCATTGATTCATTCTGATGGTTAGTAGAAAATATGTTTTCTTGTTCTTGCCGCATGTTCAGTACTTTCTGTTCGTGACGGCGCTCTGCATCACATTTTTTATACAGAAACATGAAGCTACAGGGAGCTACGGCACACACTATATCACCTCCCCAATAAAAACATATTCTACTATCCTGTGTGGGAGGAGGCAAAAGTTCAGTACAGTATTGTTCTCACAGCAACAATGTCTCTTGTTCAGCATTTTAAACAACTCAAATATTCTGCAATCTGTAGCTGTACTGAATATGATTTTGAAAGCCCAAGGTATATATCCTCACATTCCCTCCACTTGAAGAATGAAGTTAACATGAACCCAGTCTGAACTACGAATGAATTAAAGATCAAACTCAAAGCTCTCGAGAGAAAATGCAAAGCTATAAGATGAAACTAGTGGAGATGAAAGCGTTGCAAACAGACAGACAGACAGGTGCATGCAGAGTCTGAGCCACGCAGGGACCAGCTTCACACAAAAGGCAGCAAAATACTCCTTTAGCAAAGGTTCAGAGAGGATGAGGTTAAGGTGAAGAGTATAGAAAGAAGGAGTAAAAACATATGCCCCTCTTATAGAGATCGACCAATATGTTTTTTTTCATGAATGATTACGATACCAATTGTTTAGAATCCAGAGCAATCGATAAGCTCTGCCGATATTTTTGGGCTGATTTTGATTATTTTCCTCAAATTATTAAATTTACTACAAACACACCCACAGCGTTTTTTGTTGTTGGTGGTGTTTTTTTTTTTTTTTTTTTTTACAATAAATCTTTATGAGAGCTGTGTAGCCACATTTAGTGCAGTTATGTCATGGTATTAAAGTGTTAGAATAAAGCTTTGTGTGTATGTTCTACACAACCGATCTATTTTAGGCCCAATATATCGGCCAACCGATATATCTGGTCTATCTCTACTCTCTTGCATAGTAAGAACTGGTAAATGTCTGTGAAACTGTAATATTTGTGCACTAGTTTAACTGTTGTGGCCTGTTTCCATATTCATGACATAACTCCAGAAACTATTTAATTGCAAATTATCTAATTAATATTAGTTTGTGTAAGTGACCCTTTCCCATGCCTTGATCAAGAGGGAATGGCTTATTGTGCAACTCCAAGATAGAAACCCACCCAGTCATATGGAGAACATGCACATTTGACAAGTTCAAATCAGGGACCTTATTGCTGTGAAGTCCCCTACGTATACAAAACTATTCAACAATTTATGTCAAAAACCAAAACAACTGTACAACTTAAGAGAGAAGAAAAACAGAGAGGCACATGTAAAGCATGTCTGTTAGCATGTGTGTAAAATACCTCAGGTATACATGAGAGGAAGGGTTTAATAAAGATATTTGAATCGTGAACTTTAAGATCGTGGTCCCCAAGTCCTCGAGTTACTCCAATTGTTGCCAACACTCGAGCCTGCAAAAGATGGAAAACTACTATTAGTTTCTAGGAGCTTTATAGATCATATCAAGCTACTACATTATGATAATGCTGTCGTAATATAATAACATTATATTCTTAGAAATAGCACCAGGCTAAGGTACATGTCAGAGCAGAGAGGCGAATGTCACTCTGCAGAGAGGCGAACCTACACATAGCAAGAAAACATGTTCTTCATGGTATTTTTGAGCAATAAAAAGTACCGTCACATTCAATGCCATACTGTGGAATATTCCAGGCAAATCAATGATATCTCTATGGAGACAAGGTGAAGTTATGCATAAAATATGAGAAGCATTAAGTATTCATATATTCCTGATGGTATATTATGAGAAAGTGGCGTGCCTGTTAACAGTTAGTGAGCATATGGACACCATCTTGAGCACACTGCCTGCACTGTCTGCCCTGTGTCAGAACGCTCTCATATACGCTGGCACCGAACCAGCCTCTGTTTAGTGTCCATCAGTGGGCTTCACAGTCAACACACATGTTCAAGATCAGATTCCACATACATGTACGAGTAGTTTGATTTAAAAGAGCACTGAATGTCAGACTCTGCAATCCATCCACGGAGTCAGTAATGATCTAAAAAGGGCCCATGTTCTGCTATTTTCTCAGCTATGTTATAAAGTTGTTTCTTCATCACAAACATGCCCAGAGCTGTGTTTTGTTTTCTTCACATGTTTCTTTTTTCAGTTTCACATGTCATGTGGCAATAAAGGAAGTGCTCCACTGTGTTTTTAAACTCCACAGACCTTGATTGATGGATGATTTCAGCCCTGGCCTACCTCTACTGAACTAAAAAGGTAAAGGCAGCTGTTAATTTGAAAACTACCACTACATGACATCAACAGAGCATTTTGAGCTTTGGAGACAGACTAATAACACTGGTTTGCTCAAACGTGTGAATGAAACAAAACATAAGTCCAGGTATGTTTTTGAGAACATTCTACCTTGACCGAAAGCTCACAAAAGGCAATTTTGTGTAATACTGGACCTTTAATAATGCTCTTGGGTAGGTAAACATGTGAACAGTAAAGACAAATGATCCAAATGATAAATTACAGATCTAATGCTTATCTAAAAATCTAAATTAGATCAATCATAAAACCACCATCAATAAGCAGAAACAGACCAATCTTACTGGTTGTAATACACACCGAGGGCTCACACTCATCAGAAAAAGGTCTCACGCCTCTGGTCCCAGCAGTATTCCTTCACCTTTTCTTTTTCATTATGAAATTCTTTCCCTTCTTTCACCGAGCACAGTCGTTGAATTACTGCACTATTCACACGGACAACAATGGCGCAGTGTGTGGGCAGAAGCGACTTCTTTGTGTCTTTCTGGAGCATCAAACGCAAAATTACAACACAAAAGCAATCACCGCAGAGGGGCCGAAGAATTGGTGTCATTTTTTTTCAAGTGGTTTAAGATTGAGTCTTCCACCTGCATATGGAAGCCAATGGGGGATTTGAGTAAAAGTATGTGATCTCTGTTGTTGTATTTGGACAGCGTATTGTTATAGACGATAATACAGCATTGTATAGGTTCCATTTTATAATTTAAGGTGTAGTAGTAGGGTAGTAGTAGTAGTAGCCATGCTCCAATGTGGATTTTATTCAGCTAATACTGATACCTGATATTTTATTTGCTGTGTGTGTTGGCCATATTCACCATTATCAATATTTTTAAATCTATAGCAAACTGAAGCGTAGTTGTAATTAAGTTCACAAATTACCTCTTCTGCTTTCTATAATACATTTGTTGCATTGTTTTTAATTCATTTGTATTATTATTCCCCTTAGAAAGACAGAAATTAATAATGGCCCAATGTGGAAGAGTAGCTTACAGCAAATTGAAAAACGCTGGATTGTAAAACAAATTTGAGCAACATGGAAATGTGTTATACAAAAACCAATTAAGAAAAAATGTATCTGGTCCAATTTCTTTTAACAAACTAGTGAAAAAAATCTCTTGCATAGTAACGGAGACTGTGGTTTTGGGCGATGTACCTTTAGCCCAGATTTGACAGTGCTGGAGCCTGTTATGCATTTGTGCTGGAGGAGGGAAGCAGATGGGATTTTTCTTTAGATTCTGACACTGAACACACAAAGGCAGCATGTATCTCAGAGCAAGCCTTCGCCCACTCTCTCTGGAGCTCGGCAGACATGGACCATATATGTACATGTCAAACTGAACCACATAAAGGCAGTGAAGGTTGTCTCCGGATTGTACAAGATGAGGAAAAGATGTAGCTGACTCAAACCTACCTTTTTCCCTTCACCAAATATCAGAGGGAACTTGAGATCTTCATCCTCTATGGTCTTGTATGCCCTGTGTTCAGAAAAAAGAGGGGGGTGAATATATCTTTTGACATTTATAGCTGTCACAGAAGAAGTTCACAAGTACAAAACCGCTTTTTCTAAGGATTATGGTCACTTTTTGGGAATGTATAGTAAAACAATAAAACACATTTTAAGGTACACTATGTATCATTTCTGATGGAGGTTCTGGCACCGGTTTGGCTCCATGGAGATGTTACTGCTTTCTCTAGAACAGGGGTGTCAAACTCATTTTGGTCCGGGGGCCGTATGTAAGCTACTTTGATCCCAAAAGGGCCGGATCAGAAAACTCAGTTCTCTCTTCAAGTTATCGTATTTTTCTCCGTGTCTCGTAGTGGTGTTTAAGATTATATTCCTCGAGCAACGCCACTTGTTCCAAACACACTGAGCACAGATTCACCTCTGTCAACAAATAAGAATTAGACTATTTTTCTTGGGAACTCCTGAACTCAGCATCTGCTTTTCTCATTTTTTGACATTTTGCTGATGAGGGTCACGGTCGACAGTCAAAAGGATCGTCCTTCAAGAGCGTTTGGAAAGAGGAAAGTCTTCATTTGTGCTGCTCTGGTGGGAGTCGCAACGTACAGAAACGCCGGAGACGCTGCTATGCTAAACGGTGCAGAAAATTAACAGAAAAATCTGAAAATTTTAAGTATTTTAATAGAAAAATCAGCCGAGGGCCAGATTAAAGGTCTTGGAGGGCCGGATCTGGCCCCCGGGCCGCATGTTTGACACACGTGCTCTAGAATGTTCCACAGCATGGCATTATTCACCTGGCCAAATTTAGAGGTCAAATCTGTAGAAGCAACTCGGCTCACAGTAAAAACACGTGTTCTTCCATATACTTTTCAGCAATAATAATACATGTAATTGAAATAATGCCATACCGTGGAATATCTCAGGTAAAGAAATAACATCATGAATACAAGCCATTGATCTAACCCATCCAAATAGGTTATACAATACACATTAAATACCATGATGAGACAAGGCATAACTAATGATGAGGCATTTGAGTTAACAGCCAGTTTCTCCACTTTGAGATTAATTAAGTTTTATTTTATCTTAAGCATATCCGCAAAATAACCGCCGGAGTCGTAAACTCATATCATAATCAAAAAAGAAAGAATTTTTTTGCACATTACTGTGTTTTTTTCAACCCCTCTACTAAGGAAGCCCTGCATTTTCAGCAATGACTGTCATCGTGAGGCAAAACAATAAAACTAGCAGAAGGTCATTCATCTTATCAGGGCCCACAAATATTATTTACTGCGAGAAGGAAGTTGCATAAGAAAAAAAATACAACATATGAAGAGAAGTTCACAATCGGGAGTCTGAGATCTGAAAACACGGTGCTTTGAAGTGACAGAGAGCCTCGCCGTCTGCTGCAGATGTATGGAGACGGGCTAGATTAGCGTTAGCGTTAGCAGTCAGTTCATCCGTATCTACGCACACTTCAAACACCTCTGGCCACGCTCTCCTCTGCAAAGAGTGAGGCGTGAACTTTCTGCGACCTAAAGCATTCTGCACTTTGATTTCCTTTGACTTTTCAAACTCGTTGGCTGACGGAGAAGCGGCGTGCAAATGTGACGTGTTATTCTGTTAGGGCTCTTGTTCTTCATAATCATCATTTATTCAGTCTGTCAGCGCTCTGCTTAAGACTGATGGATGGAAGCTCTTTTTGGCACGTCAAGTAGATGTAGCCTAAAGCGAGTGTTTGGTTTAAATCATGAATTAACTTTGCTAAAACAAGTTATTCAAACAGAGAGTTGTGTGATAAAAGTTCCAGTTTAATTTGCCTGGAGATCCAGTCCCTTCTACTTTCTGTTCCAGTGCAGGAGGCTCTGTGATCCGCCTGCACGATGCATCAGACAACTGTCCAATCTTGAGATGCTTGTAAAAATAGAATCTTGGAATCTTGGATTGGCCAGGCGACGTTTTTGAAGCAAGCAAAAAGTTATTACAAGGCTATTAAATGCATTTCATAGTTTTTAAATAGCTCTTTACTTGGTCCATTTAAGCAATTTTAAACCTAAATTTGAACCTTAAACCGATTAGCCTAAACCGTTTAAAGCTCCTACATTACGCAAAATTGCCTCTTGTGAACTTTAAGCTATTTTAGAATGTTGTTACCTTACCAAAAACATAACCGTGTGTTTTTTTTTTATTTATTCACACACATGTGAGGAATCCTGCATCATTAACCCGTCTACATCTCCAAAGCTCCACATGCTCTGTTCTATCTGATGTGATGTCATGCAGTGGTCATTTTTAATTAAGTCAAATCACCCAAATGATTGTAACGAAGGTGTTTGGAGTTTACAAACACAGTGGAGCACTTCCTGTATTACCGTATGATATCACGAGATGAGGGTTTTCTGTTTGAGAGAAGATTACAGCCTAAATTAGCAGGGTTGATGTGTTAAACATACGGGAATGAAAAAAAACATAACTCTGGATATGTTCTTGATGAGGCAACAACATTATAACATAGATCAGAAAATAGCGTAATATAGGCCCTTTAACACAATGTTTCCCAGAACCACGTTTAGGGATAACAATGACAATTTTACTTATGCTTATTTGCTTAAGTATGTGTTGATTCCAAAGAGTAACTCCAAAATACCAGTGAAATTGATTATATCCAGACAGAAAACAAAAGCAACCTTTTGTTTGTATTTGGCAGTAAAAGCAATTCCTGGAAAGTTTGCTCACGGAAATCGTAATCCACTGTAATCTGAGGTCATAAATCTGCTGTCTCTGTAATTGATGGGGTCATTTGAGGAGTCTGGATCCTATCCCACAGCACTGGGTTACTCACTAAGCTTCCCCACACTGTCTAGCGGCATTGTACTATTCTGTGTCCAATACAGCTGTACAGGTATGGGCACTGATCGTATAAGTCTGACAGAGGAGGGAGCGATTTTCTTGGCATGATGTTTTCTGTTTGAATGTGTAGTTATCAACAAATCAACATTTCCTAATCAAAATCTTTATATATTGCTCAAGTGTCCACCGCATTTTACACCACCTCTGCAAAACACACAAACAAATAACTCCAAATAACTCCAGTCTCATACACGCGAGTGAAAACTGCTGCAGTAGCACACGCAGCCTGCACCCCTCTCCTCTCGGGACACCTGTCTTATGCTGAAATACATATCACAAATCACAAAGAGAAGCCAGTACACCGTGTGCTGTATCTGTGTGCGCTTGTGTGTGTGTGTGTGTGTGTGCGTGAGTCTCATTACTGGGTCCAACTGCAACTCCAGACAAACAGCATGGAGCCGAGCTAACCCGCATAACATCCCTGCATCCAGTACCGTTCACTCTCTATCATCAAATCACATCAGCTTCTGCCTTCTCCCCAATTATTTTGCTGCTGGGCTTTCCACCGCATGCAGAGCTGAATATTTCATGGATGGGATTATGATGTTGTGGAGCAGTTTGACAGGTGTAATTTATAGCACAGAGAGCAGTGTGCGGGTGAAAGAAAAGGGGTTACTTAGGGTTGTGTCTTACCAGCCGTTCATTGTAAAGTCGCGGTACAGCATCCTCTTGCCCACCTCTTTCCTCTGCACTCTCCGGGGAAATTCCAGATGTGTGAACTCGTTTCCCAACAGGTGAGGCTGCATGAAGCCCTGCACAGGAGGGAGACTGGCTTAGTGACCGGGATGTGACTTTTGCATAGCATTTTAGGAGGGCGTGGTGTTTGTTTACCATGATAACAGTTCAAACTGGTTTTGATACTAAAGAAAAGGCTCGATGCTCCATGCTAAGTTTAAGGATTTAAGGATTTATTCTCAATGTCACAAGTAACAACAGAATTACACGGTTATAAAGTACCGGTAGTGTGGCAATAATATCACTACTATTATTTAAAAACATATATAATTATAATTTTCAACTAAAATAATTATAGTTTTAATTGTTTTATATATTATCATACACTTTATGACATATATCAATACAATTTCTAGTTTCAATCACTCTCTGAATATTTTTGAAAACCCTATTTGGTGTTTTTATGTTTCTGTTTCCTGGATATTGGCAATATTTTGAGGACTGATTTTCATTATTGCTATGCCACTGGGGCTACATTTTCATAGTAAAATAAGCTTTTGATTGTATTAAGTTTTTTGGCTTGAAATTATTACAAGTACCAATTTTATTTTAGGGGTCACAGATATTTTTATGAACACCTTATGTCAATTTGAGCAATTCAGTGCTAAAATACCAGAGCCAGCTTCCCTCACATTAATTGATTTCCCTTTGCAGCACTGCTCTTTAGAAAGCAGCTGCTGCATATAAAGTGCCTGATCGAGCAGCTTGCTTTCTAAACACACAATAAAAAGCCACAGTTGGGACATTGCTTTGTGAAACTACAACGAAATATACAAAAGCATTGTTCTTCTTACCAGGAACTGCAGCCGCTGCCGCTCTGTCTCAGGAGTGAACTCTGTTGACATGGGAATGATCTCGTTGTTTCTGACGATGATCGCTCTGGGAAAGGAGCAAATTAAAGACGTGTCATTTCAAACTCTATTCTGATACTAAGGACTATACTCCATGCTCAGTACTCAATAACGATTCCAATACGATAATGACAATTAAAAAAACACTCTTTATTTAGACAATATTATGTGATTTTCAACATTAAACCATATAACTTTCTTTTGTATGATCATGTGGCCTGTGTAATCTCTGGCATCCAGGCAGGTCTCATGGGCTTATACTAGTCTATGTTCTGATACAGATCAAAATGATTCAAAAGCTGTTCAGGAAAAGTTCATCTATGTGACTTTTTTTGTATCAATTCTTGGTCAAATGACGACTACGACTAAACACTTCTAATCTTGGTTCCAATATTTTAAGACAGCCTCTTTACCTCTGCACACAACAAATTTAGTTTAATTTAGACTCCCTGACAGCAATGTGAATATGCCCATGCAGATAACACAATGAAAATGCACTAGATACTTTTGCTCACATCAATAAAAAACATTTTGAAAATCCTATATTAGACAAAATTGACTTTTGTGAGCTTTAAGACATGTTATAATGTTACCTCCTCAAAACATACCTGGAGTTATGTTTTACTTCATTTTCACATGTTTGAAAAACCCGTTATCAATAGTCTCCAAAGCGCAAAACACTCTGTTCCACCTGTGATGTCATGAAGTGGTTGTTTTCAAGTTAACAACTAACTTTAACCTTTGGCAATTCCAGGGCTGAAATGAGCCAAATGATTTTAGTGAAGGTATATGGAGTTTAAAAAACACAGTGGAGCACTTCCTGTATTACTAGGTGACATCACAAGGGGGAACAGAGTGTTTTCTGTCAAAGAGAAGAACTAAGAAGCCTAAACATGCATGTGTGAATGAAACAAAACACGACTCCAGGTATGTTTTTGACGAGGAAACAACAGTGTAGCTTATATCCAAACGCAGTGTAAAACAGGGCGTTTAGGGCAAGATTGTGTTGTCTAATTTGTTGAACTTAAAAGAACCCACTCTATTACCCCAAACAGTGTCTTGCTGGATGCATAGATGCACTCAGAAATCCCCCTGCAGTGTAATTAGACTTTGGTTTCCCAGATAAAACAGAAGAAAGAGCTCACCTGCTGTCTCCTGCATTCCCCACGTAGAGTTTTCCGAGGAGGTAGACCACGGTGAGGGCGGTGCAGCCTCCTGTGATGTTAAACACGTGTCTCTCTCTTTCGATCTGTGCGTCCTGAACACGGCAACACAAAACGGTACGGAAAGCCTAAGGTAAGCTCGAGCTTTATTCTGCGCAGTCCAATTACACAGTTATTAAAAGTGGAGCGGAGCTGTGCCATAGTTTCCACGTGAAACTAGGGATGGTTGATTGTCTCACATTGATTCATTTCCAAAATTTGAACTCTGCTCCAAACCACATGCTTTTACTGACAGAAAACTGGCTGCAGGCTTCTCGATTCAGAAAGCCCAAACTTATCATTGATGATCAGATATGATTAGAGATTGAACAATGTTTTTTTGTTTTTGTTTGTTTGTCTGTAATTTAAATGTATCATAACCTCATCCACAGCCATGTTTTAATGAAGACATATTGTGTTTGTGTCTGTTATGTGGTCATAATCTATAACACCCATAGAGCATTATGTTATTATTTGCACATTTCAATGGATAGCTGCACATCATGTTAACAAGTAGCTTTTCTTTTTTTTTTTTGTATCACTGATTACGAAAATAAAATTGGAGAACCAAGTAAGTACAAAGGAGAAGGTGTTTTCCGGTGCTGATGCAAAAAGGTGATGATGATGTGAGCTGCACGTCAACTCGTTTTCATATCTAGAGAAACTGTTTTCAGTTCTCTGAATCTCAACCTCTCGATCTTTCGATTAGTCGTCCAGCTCTGCTTAAAACAAAGAACTGCTGAATGAGAAAGATTATTTGTACATGCTCTTGAATGGCTGTAATCTGTGGTGATTCAAAATTTGACCTCAAATCGTTCTGCTTGCTGGTTTGAAAGATAAATTAGTATAACATTGTTTTGAGGCGTTGCCACTGCAGTAGACATAAAACACGTTAAAGCTATGGGGCAAAAACATCTGTAGTGAGCTGAATCACAATGCCTCTGAAAGATGTTGGTCTCCTTTAGGCCCAGATGTGACAAATTAAAACCTATAATTTTCCTCTTTCTACAACTTAATAAACCAAACTAATTTCCTTAAATCTTCATTTGAGACATCTCATTGAGACATCTAGTTAGCTAGTCCAGGTAGTTTATCTGTGGCACCCACGTAGGAAATTCATTTATTGTTTTTACACGTTGTTGTTTAGCCACCAAAAAACAGTTTTAAGCACTGCAGGGCATCTGGTGTTCCACACAGTTCACCATTATGCCTGATGACATTGTGTTTCTGATGAGACTCTGAGGGATACTGAAGGGAGAGGAAAAGCATTCTAAAGGAAAACTTTATTTCCTATTGCCATCTAGTGGTAATTGTGTTACTTACCACTGAGGGTTTGGGATTTAGATGATGCATTTTGCACATTTCTACTATGGATAAGAAGACATCTGGTAACTAATGACATATTGTGTCTAGTCAATTATTTTTTAAACTCGAAGGGGTGTTTTGATAATGTAATCGTTAACTAGACTATACACAGGTTCTACCACACCTAGGGCAAGATCTTCTGATAACATTTCTCATATCCATCAATAATTAATTCTAATTAAAAGCTTTCAGTCAGCATATTTTAATCTTTAGTCAGTTCATAATGTATTTAAAAAGCCTCATTGTACAATAGAAATAATCATTTGACTAACTGACCATCAATTCATATATTACATATGTTAAATATATGAATACACTATTAAATAAAATACATTAAATACACTAAAACATTTTGAAAATGCAGTTATTTATTTTGTGTATGGAGTAAAGTGACTTAATAGTTAACTAAGCGTATGGTAGAAGCATGATTATTGCTATAATGGTATTGTAAAAGGCAGTGGGGGCAAATAAGCGCTTGCTTCTCCACACTCCTTTTTGGAAATATTGATTTGAAGACGATGTTCTCGATTTTACATTATAAAAAAATCCCTTCCTGTATATCTTTTGGTTATTGTTTGAACATGATTTCATTTATCAAATATCTCAAAAATGCACTTTTCTGTCCTCACCATCTCTTTGAAGGCATTCTCAATAGCTCCTACGACCAGACTCTCATGCAGGACCCTTTTCTCGGTGAAGAACCTTGGTGGAGGGGGGGTGTTGGAGGGGGACCCTGGAGCTCCTGCTGCCCCCCGAAGTGAAGCGGCCCGGGTCAGGGTGGGCCGGTGGGGTCCCGGGGTGGTGCCCTGGAGGTAGGGGTTATTCTCGGGCTCCTCCCCCAGAATGGTGGGGGGTGGGAAGGCTACATTTCGGAGGATTTCGATGACGGCCTGGAGCTGACAGGCGATGTGGTGCTGTAGAAGTCTGGACGCCACCACTGCTGCTCCTGAACCCGCGTGACCATCAAACAGGGCCCAGTAGTGGTACACCAGCCCCTCATTGTCCTGCACAAACATTACATGCACAATATTAAACTAAGTCGTACATTTCTGTTTGCCTGATTTTAAAGAGTGACTCCACTGGACCATTTATTGGCCAAAGATGAACATTTTTAACCAACTACAAAGGAACATGATTTAAAAGGCTCTGTAGATGTATTTAATTCTGCATTGCTCAAGTGTTTGTAGTTTTGATATTTTTTTCCTACTGTTACAAAAGCAGTGTAGCCCAAACTTCTCTGATCAACAAAACTAAACTAATCACCATTGCTAAAAATAATACACCATCTAAAACTATCCACATATTTTGCCCTGTTTTAAACCCACCACAATGAAATTAGCTGAAAATAATTTGGCAGGTGGATCAAAAAGAGATTAAATAAGGAGAATGACGAATGCTCCTAATATAACGGCATGACTCACCTCAGAGGAGAGACCCTGGAGAAGCCATGACTCACTCACATAACAGGATCTATATCATGCTTTTGTTTTTTGCAGCTCAACTTCACATCATTTTATCTTTTAAGCAAACATTTTAAAAGCATTTCAGCTGTGTAATCTTCAGCCCAAAGTCTGCTGATCCTTGTAGTGTTGAACCAGAACTAATTACCTTATACACTACAAGTCTGGAGTTTGGACACACCTTTAATTTTTCTTCTTTATTTGCATGATTATTTGTATTGTAGATTATCACTGAAAGCAGAGCAAAACTACGGAATGTAGCAAACAAAAAATAAACTTAAAATAACTCAAAACTTGTTTTAGATTCAGAAAATTAGCACTTTTGTCATTTTTGACCCTGATAAGTCATAGCTATGAAGTGAAAATTCCACTTTTCCTACTTTTGTCTGTCCTCCTCAAATTTTAGGACATTTTTAGTAATAAAAATAAACATCTGTAATAGATTAAATGCAGTACATAACACAAATACAATACTACTACTACTAGTAATAATAATACAATGAATTTAATATATCCAGACAAAACAATAATCTCTTCATAAACTAAATGAGCCAAATTACACACCAAAACCAACTAACTACATAAATGACTGATTCCCATATTTTGGTACCTCTCCCATCCGGCCATAGTCCACGCGCAGTGCGAGGCTCTCTCCGTTAGGGAGGGAGTTGCGCCTCTTGGCTGTGGGGGTCCGACTGGGGGTGGAGGGGGGGCAGTAGCTCATGGGACGCCTCCGGGCAACCACCACCTCACAGCAAGCCTGGTCCTCATTCAGAGCACTTTTACCGGCGTTTATCACCCTGCAGGAACAGTAAAGAGTTATGAGAGCGTGTATATAACACAGGGAATCTGAGCTATTGAATCTGTCCACATCACCAAAGATCAAAATGCTCTGTTCCACCGTGTGAGGTCACGCAGTGGTAGTTTTCAAGTTAACACCTTTTACCCCTTTTACCTTTTGTTTAGTAGAGATGAGTAATTCCAGGGCTGAAATGATCCAAATGATTCTAGTGAAGGTGTATGGAGCTCAGAAACATAGTAGAGCACTTCCTGTATTACCACATGACATCACAAGGTGGAGTGTTTTCTGTTTGAGAGAAGAACTCATATACCAGATATCACAAGTATTAATACTTTTCACTTCCCGTACAGTTACACAGGGCACATGTCTCTCACAGTGCTCTGAAACCCTTCATACAGCCCCCTGCAGCCCCCCTAGTGCAATGACCCACACTCCAAAGTCCATTATGGTTATTTGGGCTCAAGATTGCTCCCACCCATCTGCCTCAAAAAATATCTACTTATGGGTATGTTTCGTGGGGTACATGGCAACACTTTCAGGCTATTATTTTGTGCGTTTGATCATGTTTTTGTGGCCTAAACAATGAATTTTGCATCAAAAATCATCAAAAATCACATTAACAGAAATGAAGTAGACAAACTAATACAAGAATCTCATACGTTTCAGAACATGTCCACACATTTTTATAAAGACAGGATACTTTGCAGACAGCATCCTGGTATCTAAATAACTGCAGCCTTTACAATGTGATAATTGTGCCAACTTAATTCTCGATGCAGTCGTCCACTCTGCTGCTGTCTGTGCCACACACACACAGAGAGAGTGAGAAAGAAAGAGAGGAACAGAGGGAAACGGAGAGAGGGAGAGAGGGGGGAGTCAGAAAGGGGGCAGAAAGAGAGAAAGAGGGAGACAAGAGACTGGCAGATGTATTTATAGCTGACTCAGACTGTGGGCTGTGTTCTAGGCACCTTCTCTGTCTGCTGCAGAAGCTCATTAGACCCAGTTAGAAATAAGAAAAAACACACAGGCATAAAGACTGTAACACTGTGTGCACTTTTACATGAACTTCCTGGAACTTCAGAGACACACCTGTTAAGTGCTGATTTGCAAAAAACAGTTAAGCATAAAAAATAATAATCGTCAGAGCCTCCAGGTTATTTGTATATTTGTAAAGGTGTTTTCAAGCGTTTTCACCCATCCATCCTCTCATCTTCTTAACCCTTTTTAGAATAATGTGCAAAGAGGTTTTATGAGCTGTAACACTAAAATTACATAAGGAACATGTATGGCTAATTATTATTGGTTAATTCCGCTATTTATTTGTTGCACCTCAGGCCTTTTGAACGATACCGTTTATTTAAAAATGGTTTCCTGGGATGATCTTGTTATTGTTATTATATCAGTGCCATAAAGTAGTTTCAGTAATATCATTTATCACAATATATATCTGCAGTGATATATCGTGCTTCGAAGCGTGTTATTGCGACAGGCCTAACCCAGTGTAGCTACAGCAGTTTCAGAGGTGTCCAACCATCAGAGACAAACTCAGAAGAAAGCACCTGACAGACTGGTCTCTGGTCTCATTGACACAGCAGAAATGTAGCACACGTGACAACACGTTTAGAGATGTTTGAAAAGGCTGCTTGAGGTGGAAATGTGTGAAATGTTCACTCGGAGAACCACAAACCCTGCCTGCAAGGGATTTCAGGGACAAGAAAGACAGGATTCTCACTTTGAAGAGTTGGAGGAAGTTCATGCTTTGTTCGTACACTTTCAGTAATAAATCCATATTTTTTAAAGCGCTCATATCTCTGTACTTTCTGATCTGTTAGAATATCGTTTCCTCATCAAAAACCTGGAGTTGTGTTTTGTTACACTCACACGTTCTCAAATACTGTTCTACCTTATGATGTTATAACACAAAAAGTGCCCCACTGTATTTTTAAACTCCATCCATCTTCACTAGGATGATGATTTCAGTCCTGAAAGAGCCAATCTCGCTGAACAAAAGGTAAAATGGAGCTGTAAACTTAAAAACTACCTTTAAGATAAGATAAGATATCCTTTATTTGTCCCAAAATGGGGAAATTTCAGTGTTGCAACGCACAGTAAAGAGAACAGCAAAAAACAGTAGCAGCAATAGAGTACAGTTACACTATGAGGATCTAAAAAGATAAGGATTATAAAACTATGTATCATATAAATTGGTATCTTAAGACAATATATACAATAAATTGCAATCTAAAAACTATATATACAATAAATTACACAAGCTGGAACAGAGCATTGTGAGCTTTGGTGAAAAGGACAGCGTAATAATGTAGTTCTTGAAGATACTGGGAGTGGCTTGACACCCTGGTTAACTAAAACTGCATAAATAATAATAATAATAATAATAATAATAATAATAATAATAATCTTTTTTCTGTATTTTTGCAAAATAAATGACAATTATATCCCTCTACACTGTTGACAGGGATCAAAAATATGATGATAATCTTGTTGTAGTCCTGGTTTAGATCAAATTGATTAAAAAATAAATAAAAAATAGGGACACCAGGGACATTTCTTGTATAAAACTGGGACAAATCACTGGTTTTGTATAAATCTGCTGGGACAGGGGACACGGGGCTTGAAACTGGGACTGTCCCGGGTAAATAGGGACATCTGGTCACCCTAGCCCCAGGTCCTGTACCTGCGCCACTGTGGTTAGACAAAGTGTAAATAGTGTTCCTGATCAAGAAGTCCAAATACTCCATTAATATGAATGACAATTCCCTTTACCTGCCATAGATTCCATTTAAGACTCGGTCAAAAGACATTACCTCCACACTCTGCAACACCAGGCACTGCTCATTAGCCCTCAGTGGGAAAACAGTGGGAACTAACCATCCAAAGTGAACCACAGTGCCACACAGTGGGAGGGGGTGTATATGGCGGCTACACACCAGCCCCTTAATTATTTGCAGCAGGAGCCAAAACAATGACCAAATTTAGTATGAAGCCAGATGCAACAAATACATTTTTCAAATGGTAGTGAAGGTGACTGCAAACAAACATTTACATACACTACCGTTCAAAAGTTTGGGGTCACTTAGAAATATCCTTATTTTTGAAAGAAAAGCACTGTTTTTTTCAATGAAGATACTTTAAACTAATCAAAAACACACTCTATACACTGCTAATGTGGTAAATGACTATTCTAGCTGCAAATGTCTGGTTTTTGGTGGAATATCTTCATAGGTGTATAGAGGCCCATTTCCAGCATCTATCACTCCAGTGTCTAATGGTACAATGTGTTTGCTCATTGCATCAGAAGGCTAATGGATGATCAGAAAACCCTTGTGCAGTCATGTTAGCACAGATGAAAACAGTTCAGCTGGTTAGAGAAGCTATAAAACTGACCTTCTTTGAGCAGGTTGAGTATCTGGAGCATCACATTTGTGGGGTCGATTAAACGTTCAAAATGGCCAGAAAAAGAGAACTTTCATGTGAAACTCGACACTCTATTCTTAGAAATGAAGGCTATTCTATGCAAGAAATTACCAAGAAACTGAAGATTTCCTACAACAGTGTGTCCTACTCCCTTCAGAGAAGAGCACAAACAGGCTCTAACCAGAGTAGAGAGAGAAGTGGGAGGCTCCGCTGCACAACTGAGCAAGAAGATACGTACATTAGAGTCTCTAGTTTGAGAAATAGACGCCTCACAGGTCCTCAACTGGCAGCTTCATTGAATAGTACCGGCAAAACGCCAGTGTCAACATCTACATTGAAGAGGCGACTCCAGGATGCAGCTTCAGGGCAGAGTGGCAAAGGAAAAACCACATCTGAGACTGGCCAATAAAAGAAAAAGATGAATATGGGCAAAAGAACACAGACACTGGACAGAGGAAGACTGGAAAGAAGTGTTATGGACAGACCCACTGAGCTGTTGTGGGAGCAGTTTGACCATCTGGTACATAAGAAGTGCCCATCCAGACAATCCAACTTGTGGAAGCTTCTAGAAGTGTGGGGTGAAACCTCTCCAGATCCTTCAACAAATTAACAGCTAGTGGCCAGCTAGCCTTCAGAACCCCGCACCAGTGAGGCTTCTACATTGTTTGGCCCTGTGCCTTGACTGTTGGCTTCCTCTGACTTAGTTTGGAGGAATCTTCTTCACCTTTAGATTTGAGGTTTGTAAGAGTTTGTTCCAGCAGACACAGTGGTAGGGGGTGTATATGGCAGCTTAGTAACAATTAGCAAAGCCTGTAATTATTGGATAATCACATTTTCTCTGAAACCAACAAATGTCTCTGTGGGGTGCTATTATGCATTTGCCAACCCAGTAGTTTACACAGTTTCAAAATACATATAACTTGCAATAAAGTTTAGCCATTCATATTTATATTGCCTAATCTCTTTGCTCATTGATGCCATGCATTGTAAACTTGACAATAATAATAATACAAGGTACCCAAAGCCGCGTTACATGAGGAGACGAACAAAGACAAACAGAAGAAACTAAAAAGTTAAGTTGTAGTTGTAGAGATTGTGATAGTAAATTCACAATTAAATATTTTTCAAAAACTCATTCCGGCCTGTAGAGAGCGTATCCCAAACAAACACCAGCCTTTTAGGGTGGCTGATCCCAATGTATTATTTAGAAACCTGACTCCTAGTCCTACCCTTCTCTGGGCATCTTATCCTGCCTCTGCAGCACTGATCCAGCCCAGTGCTCTGCCAGTGCCCCATTACCACGGTCAAAAATGCCCTCTGATTACTGCCATAAAGCACTCTGACACAGCAGCCCACAATGATATAGGAAAAGCTTTGTCCTGCCCTCCTAATCTGCTCTCAATAACCAGCTATTTAATATGTGAATAAAAATCTCCATTTGCCTGCTTAAATGCTTTATTCTCAACATTTGGATTTTATGGGCTGCAGTGGATAAAAGGTGCAGCTGCTGCTCTTGTGCGCACCCTCATTTCACCATTTACACAAAGAATGATGACAATTTGAGTTGCTGGCAATCAAATTTGTATTTAACTTTGCACAATTAGCTTTCTTCCCATTAGGAACAAAACCCAATTTTCTTGTCCATTGTCACGCGTCTAATGCCCCTTTTGTCTGTCTGTCCTCCACAGCACATATGGGCCCAGAGGATGTGATCATTACTTGGTGTGGTACAATAGTGAAACTGGGAGCAAAGGCAGTGAAGGCAGCAGATAAAAACAGCAGCTTCAAAAATGTATTGTCTTAACAGAAAGATGACTTCACAGTGACTTAAACCAGGAATTAGTACAGTAGATGCACATCGAGCAACATATGCAGTGATTACTTCCATTAAAAGAGCCCAAATCATCGAAATAGTGCATGTGTGTTTTAAGATGGATGCCCTTCCTCTCATAAATGACCACATTGTTACTATGACGGCAGTGAGGAATGAGGCAATGTCTGTTTCCTCAAAAAACCGTAAAACATTGCCACCGCCACATTTATTTTATGATGATTGATCTGATCAGAGTTTTACATGTAAAATACCGCTTTATCAAAAAAGACATCAGGGCTTTCAATTACAGAACTCATCATCCACACCAGTCCCAAAGAGGCTGCTATAACTGAGCCAAAACAACACTTCGGTTTCAGGTACATCTGTCATGAGAAGGCATTTTGAAGTACGATATATTGCTATAGAGATATATTGTGAAAAGCAATAATATTTAAACTAATTTATACCACTCACACAAGAACAATAATGCAGGATAATCCCAGTAAACCATTTTTAAATAGGCAGTACAGTAAATATATTACACAGGGAGGATGTGCAAACCCTGCACAACCTCTTTGAGGAGTTGAACCTGGGACCTTTTTGCTGTGAGGTTAAATTGCTCTGTCACCATGCTGCCATGTGAGACTTAAAACAAACTGCAAAATTAGAAGAGCATAAAGTCATTAAATAAACTTAACTGAAGAAGACAGAAGATCAAACATTGGTTTAAAGATTGTGTAACATGACTTCTTTCTTCACTGTTCTAAAATTCAATTTAAAGACAGATAATGACGAAAATACTGAATCCACAAAATGCTGAGCCTGAGCCCTAACTTCTTCTTTAGCACCTTCCTCGTTAGAGTCATTAGAATGCGTAATGTCATATAAGTGCACTGCAAGTAAGGGCTCAGTTTATCCTACTCTGCTTTATGTAAGATCTCCAAGACAAACCTCACTTTTTTAATATCAGTGCTGCCTGTGCGTTGCTTTATGTTAAATTATAAGAGTTACAAGACCAAAGCAAAATAGAGTAAGAGGTAAAAATATAAATCCCTAAATGAAGCATTCAGACCATCAAAAGTCCAAAACCTTTTAATGCTCATTACTGCACAGACCTGCAGGCGCTGTGTAACAGGATGTAGTTTGTTGAACAATTATTTATGCAACATAAACAGCCTATCCATAATAACTCATCCATCCATCTTCTCCCGCTTAATCCGGCTGGGTCGCGGGGGCAGTTTGCTGCCCAATCATAGCACCTGACCCCCCCTATGAACCCCTCTGCAGGTGGTGAGCCCACAGGAGGGTGGACAACATGGTCCTTGATGTTAGTGCATAGGGGTGCTGCATGTTTTGAGTTGATGGGGGAAACCGGAGCACCCAGAGGAAACCCATCCAGACACAGGGAGGAACATGGAGAAGGGAGGAACTCCACACAGAAAGGCCCGGGCGACCCGGGGATCGAACCCACAACCTTCTTGCTGTGAGGCCTGAGTGTTATAAACACTTTATATCTATTTGAAAGTATATAAAAAATAACATAGAACCAAAACTACTGCTACAAGATAGTGCTACTACCTCTCTTAATACTGCAACATACCTACTGTGTTATCTGGCTGTAACTATTATGGTATTATTACCTGGACTATGAAACCTTTAAATTATAGTCATTAGATTTCTTAGATTTACCTGTATAATACTGATAGAGCCTTAAAATATAGTACAGAGGAAGCAAACATACTCTTTACAAAGTGTGATGAAGGAGCCAGACACAAGTGTCACAGCACATCACATATCAGTGCTGAGGTGGACAGGGTGTTGCAGATGACACAGTGGTGCCATAAATAGAGCTGGAGTAGTAGACTAATATCCCACAGTGTCCCACCTCTGCACGTGCAGCAGGCTAGGCCTTTGAGACTGAAGCTGGGGTTAAATGTACGTCATCCATCTGAAAACACCATCAGCATTTGTCCAAAGTATTGAGCTATGTGCTATGGTGACTGGGTTCAGGCATATCAATAAAGCATGTTTTTGCAATGCATGGCTGTTAGGGCTGCACAATTTTGCCTGAAAAAAAAAAGCCAATTTAAATTTAATGTCACTGATTTCAAAGCTGTCTGAACTGTATGGTTCTGTGCTAAACTTTGGTTACTAAACTATGACTGCAGTGAGGTGCCTTTCCTGCATTGGAAATGCAAGAAAATAGGGGAAATGAAAATAGATTTTCTTAAATAGAAATTGATTTGAACTTAAAATTCGAATAATCGATTTCATCATTTTTGGGGGTGTTTTTTTTGCCCAGCCCTAGTGTCAGGGGCCATGCATTACTCTGTTATTACACTTGTCCCACAGTGGGATACTCATTACTCTGTTATTACACTGTCCCACAGTGGGATACTCATTACTCTGTTATTACACTGTCCCACAGTGGGATACTCATTACTCTGTTATTACACTGTCCCACAGTGGGATGCTCATTACTCTGTTATTACACTGTCCCACAGTGGGATGCTCATTACTGTTATTACACTGTCCCACAGTGGGATGCTCATTACTCTGTTATTACACTGTCCCACAGTGGGATACTCATTACTGTTATTACACTGTCCCACAGTGGGATGCTCATTACTCTGTTATTACACTGTCCCACAGTGGGATGCTCATTACTCTGTTATTACACTGTCCCACAGTGGGATACTCATTACTCTGTTATTACACTTGTCCCACAGTGGGATGCTCATTACTCTGTTATTACACTGTCCCACAGTGGGATGCTCATTACTCTGTAATTACACTGTCCCACAGTGGGATGCTCATTACTCTGTTATTACACTGTCCCACAGTGGGATACTCATTACTCTGTTATTACACTGTCCCACAGTGGGATACTCATTACCCGGTTATTACACTTGTCCCACAGTGGGATGCTCATTACTCTGTTATTACACTTGTCCCACAGTGGGATGCTCATTACTCTGTTATTACACTTGTCCCACAGTGGGATACTCATTACTCTGTAATTACACTTGTCCCACAGTGGGATACTCATTACTCTGTTATTACACTGTCCCACAGTGGGATACTCATTACTCTGTTATTACACTGTCCCACAGTGGGATGCTCATTACTCTGTTATTACACTGTCCCACAGTGGGATGCTCATTACTCTGTTATTACACTGTCCCACAGTGGGATACTCATTACTCTGTTATTACACTGTCCCACAGTGGGATACTCATTACTCTGTTATTACACTGTCCCACAGTGGGATACTCATTACTCTGTAATTACACTTGTCCCACAGTGGGATACTCATTACTCTGTTATTACACTGTCCCACAGTGGGATACTTATTACCCGGTTATTACACTTGTCCCACAGTGGGATACTCATTACTCTGTAATTACACTGTCCCACAGTGGGATGCTCATTACTCTGTAATTACACTTGTCCCACAGTGGGATGCTCATTACTCTGTTATTACACTGTCCCACAGTGGGATGCTCATTACTCTGTTATTACACTTGTCCCACAGTGGGATACTCATTACTCTGTTATTACACTGTCCCACAGTGGGATGCTCATTACTCTGTCATTACACTGTCCCACAGTGGGATGCTCATTACTCTGTTATTACACTTGTCCCACAGTGGGATGCTCATTACCCGGTTATTACACTTGTCCCACAGTGGGATACTCATTACTCTGTAATTACACTGTCCCACAGTGGGATGCTCATTACTCTGTTATTACACTTGTCCCACAGTGGGATACTCATTACTCTGTTATTACACTTGTCCCACAGTGGGATACTCATTACTCTGTTATTACACTTGTCCCACAGTGGGATACTCATTACTCTGTCATTACACTGTCCCACAGTGGGATGCTCATTACTCTGTCATTACACTGTCCCACAGTGGGATGCTCATTACTCTGTCATTACACTGTCCCACAGTGGGATACTCATTACTCTGTTATTACACTGTCCCACAGTGGGATACTCATTACCCGGTTATTACACTTGTCCCACAGTGGGATGCTCATTACTCTGTTATTACACTTGTCCCACAGTGGGATGCTCATTACTCTGTTATTACACTGTCCCACAGTGGGATACTACTTACCCGGTTATTACACTTGTCCCACAGTGGGATACTCATTACTCTGTTATTACACTGTCCCACAGTGGGATACTTATTACCCGGTTATTACACTGTCCCACAGTGGGATACTCATTACCCGGTTATTACACTGTCCCACAGTGGGATGCTCATTACTCTGTTATTACACTGTCCCACAGTGGGATGCTCATTACTCTGTTATTACACTGTCCCACAGTGGGATGCTCATTACTCTGTTATTACACTGTCCCACAGTGGGATACTCATTACTCTGTTATTACACTGTCCCACAGTGGGATGCTCATTACTCTGTTATTACACTGTCCCACAGTGGGATGCTCATTACTCTGTTATTACACTGTCCCACAGTGGGATGCTCATTACTCTGTTATTACACTTGTCCCACAGTGGGATACTCATTACTCTGTTATTACACTGTCCCACAGTGGGATACTTATTACTCTGTTATTACACTTGTCCCACAGTGGGATGCTCATTACTCTGTAATTACACTGTCCCACAGTGGGATGCTCATTACTCTGTTATTACACTGTCCCACAGTGGGATACTCATTACTCTGTTATTACACTGTCCCACAGTGGGATACTCATTACTCTGTTATTACACTTGTCCCACAGTGGGATACTCATTACCCGGTTATTACACTTGTCCCACAGTGGGATGCTCATTACTCTGTTATTACACTTGTCCCACAGTGGGATACTCATTACTCTGTTATTACACTGTCCCACAGTGGGATACTTATTACCCGGTTATTACACTTGTCCCACAGTGGGATACTCATTACTCTGTTATTACACTGTCCCACAGTGGGATACTTATTACCCGGTTATTACACTGTCCCACAGTGGGATACTCATTACCCGGTTATTACACTGTCCCACAGTGGGATGCTCATTACTCTGTTATTACACTGTCCCACAGTGGGATGCTCATTACTCTGTTATTACACTGTCCCACAGTGGGATGCTCATTACTCTGTTATTACACTGTCCCACAGTGGGATACTCATTACTCTGTTATTACACTGTCCCACAGTGGGATGCTCATTACTCTGTTATTACACTGTCCCACAGTGGGATACTCATTACTCTGTAATTACACTTGTCCCACAGTGGGATACTCATTACTCTGTTATTACACTGTCCCACAGTGGGATACTTATTACCCGGTTATTACACTTGTCCCACAGTGGGATACTCATTACTCTGTCATTACACTGTCCCACAGTGGGATGCTCATTACTCTGTCATTACACTGTCCCACAGTGGGATGCTCATTACTCTGTCATTACACTGTCCCACAGTGGGATGCTCATTACTCTGTCATTACACTTGTCCCACAGTGGGATGCTCATTACTCTGTTATTACACTTGTCCCACAGTGGGATACTCATTACTCTGTTATTACACTGTCCCACAGTGGGATGCTCATTACTCTGTTATTACACTTGTCCCACAGTGGGATACTCATTACTCTGTAATTACACTTGTCCCACAGTGGGATGCTCATTACTCTGTTATTACACTGTCCCACAGTGGGATGCTCATTACCCGGTTATTACACTTGTCCCACAGTGGGATACTCACTCGGCATATCCTGTAGCCCATGGTAATCTCCGGGTCTCCTTCAGAATGAGGATGGGACGAGCGACATGATCCGCTGAACACTCAATCTCATCTGGGGACAGCCCCAGGAATTCGGGTCTCATATAAGGGAATTTGAGGGGAAGCTCGGAGCCGCCGTTGCTCCCTCCTCCAGACCCTCCACTTGACATAATTCCACCCATGAAGCCGGCCACAGCAGACTTGACCCGGGTGAGCATGTTATTGGCGCGGCGTGGTGGAGGCTCCGTGGGCCGATTAGCGGCGCCGCGGCTGCCCTTCCCCGGATTGCCCCCCAGCTCGGCTCGGCCGCACAGGACGACGACAGGCTCGACAAAGAGGCGGCGGAGGAGCACACTTCAGCGGGCTAGCCCTTCATTCATAGAGCATGGTCCATCCCGGGGTGGATGTGAGGGGAAGGGCGGTGCATGCAGAGGATGCTTTAGCCGTGGCGCTGCACATCTTCATTGACGGTCACTGGAAACAGCCCGAGCTTTGTCAACGCGGAAATACACGCGATTAACGCGTCACGTGACACACGGGCGGATGAGCGCTGCAAAATGCTGTGGCTGCTCTTTGTACGGCCAGTCAACAACACAAAATACTGATCGATATTGTAGTCTGTGTACTAGGCCAATGGCCATATCAACAACACAGAAAGTCTATATAATCTAGCCTCATGTATCTTCCAACCAGCCTAATAGCCTCATTTCTCTCCCGCCTTTGTCAATTAAGCAGTAGGCCTAAACATTACCTCATCACCAGGTAGGTTCACAGTGACACTAGAAACGTGTTATTTTCGTATTATTCGTTAAAATGAATGCATATAATATCACACATACATATCTAAGCCTATAGCTATATGATGTTGTAGACAGTATTCTCCTGCAGCCAGGTTTATTGCTGCACCTGTAGTACCTTCCAGCCCCAGTAGATAGAGCCATTTTATAAATAATGTTTTTATCTGGCCTGAGGTGTGAAACAAATAAAACAGCTGTACCCAGCGTTTGAAAGAAACTTCCAACCACAAGCTAGGTCCAACAGAATATATCACTGTAAATGTTGTGTGACGTGCTGTGTGATCCTTGATACATAGTTTTATAATCCTTATCTTTATAAATCCTTATAGTGTTTGTCTATTTTTAACTTAACTGTACTCTATTGCTGCTACTGTTTCTTGCTGTTCTCTTTACTGTGCGTTGCAACACTGAAATTTCCCCATTGTGGGACAAATAAAGGATATCTTATCTTATCTTATCATCCAGTGTTCAGATCTCATGATGAAGTAGGGTGTCATCACATACTTCAGTTTTGCTTTCAGATCAAATAAGGGGCTTTTGTATCACCTTTTCATCAGTTTCAGTTTTCCTATGGACTGTGGTCAATTTTTTTATAGGAAGAAGTTCCACTTAAAACTGTGTTGTTTTTAATTGTCAGTGCCAACATTTTTTTCATCTTTCCATGTGACGTCTCACTGCCTGAAAGATAAGGTGAAGAACTGTCCTCCTGTTTCTCAGAAGTTGAACACATTGGAGACATTAATTTTCTTGAAATATTTCTTAATAGAAGCAATGTATTTAGTTTTTACTTTACTTTTATTTGTTTATTAACAACAAAGCTTTTTTCTTTTTAATGATGCTTTTATAACTTTTGACATTTATGACTTAGGGACACAGTAGGTTCACAGCCTGTGGATGGTTTGTTCTTTAGTTGTTTGATTCTCATCTGTACCATTTTGAGGTAGAGGATTAACTTTAGTGTGATCCTTCTTGCCCTTATTTTTTATCTTTGCAGGAATTGCACACGTTTTCTAGATAAATGGGTGGTATAACAGAACAACTGAAAACTTAAAATACTTAAAATATGACTTCTCAGAAATGAAATGGATATTAGTTGTAAATCATTTCTGAATTTTCTCAGGGTCCTTTTTGAAGGAAATAACAGGATCTGTACATTTTTATGGTCTTGCAAATAACGCTGCCAGGAATACAACCTCCAGTATTACAAAAATTTAGGATGACACCACTAACAGCACCTAGTATGACTAGTGTGTTTTCCTAAATTGTACATAATAGTCCCGCCCCTTTTGTCTGACATTTATGTCCACCCATTACAGGGCACTACTTAGTCTGGCTTAGACCCAGCAGAGTTGCAGCACTCTCCATCATCTGCTGAAGGTATGCAAATAGAAAACAAAAACTAAACTAGCTCTCTGTCTTTCCTGCACCACCCAGAAGACAAAGATAAAGAGGAGCGGCCACTGGGAACATGGAGGAAGTTGTCACCTGTTTTTTGAAAAGTTTACCTTTAGTTTCCTTGATGATATGTTGCTGCATAAGTTTGACAGGAGCTGCAGAGGACCAAAAGAGACTGGAGAGGATAGAGGCTTGTAGCACCAAATGTTCACAGGTAAAACTAATTACTGCTATCTTTGCTCTGACTTGTTCACTGTGGAAATTATTTAATTTTTTTGTCACTTGTTTTTTAATGAAAATTTTGCACAATAATAGAACAAAAACATGTACAGTCAGCAAGGAATGTAACATACATGTGCACGAAGTCTGGAATATTACACAGTTGTATACAGTATTTAGACCATTTACTCCATCTTGCATAATAAACATCAAACATATGAGTTTCCTCTAGCAAAGGTGGGTCTGGTTGAAGCTATTTATGTGTAATTGTCTTCTTGGAGCTCTACTGTGTACAAGCAATCAAAATATAGGTGTGTGGCTTTGAAAATCAGCAACACTATCACATGACCTTACTGGAATACCAGCATATCGTAATAGCTGTTGAGTTTTCAGTAAAGCCCCTCAAGCACAATACAATTCATCACAGAGATATGCACTGGTTCCTATCACTCATCTGCACTGATACTGTGTTTCACTCACAGCTGCGCTAAAGTGCATTGTGTAACTTTTCTGTGGAAAAGGCCTATCAAATGCTCTTCTCCAAGGGAATGTTATTGCTTTGCCTGGAATGTTTCACGGTATAGTATTAAACCTTTTTATCTTCATGGAGACCAAACCAGACCAAGTTACAGGCCAGATCTGTGGAGAGGCAACCCCCGCTCACAGTCAGAATGTCTGTTTTGTTAGGTATTTTTGAGGTATAAAATCACCTGTAATTGAATACATGTCAGGTAGAGCTGTTTAATGTCATAGTGTGGAACATTACAGGCAGAGCAAAGACATCTCCATAGAAACAGGCAAGTGATGGACCCCCAACCAAAAACTTACAGTGTACTTTTAAACTAATATGAGTGACAATTCTTAACCTGAATAATGTAGCACATTTTAATTATGGTTATCTGTAGTTGAACTTTTGCGCTAGTACAGATCATGCTCTACCTGAACGAGGATGTAAATTTGTAATTTGGGAATCCCCTGTTCTGTTTTAATTGCCTTGGAAATAAAGACTCATTCTAGGGACACCATAACCTTGGCTTATCAGAAATTAAGTCAATATATCTCCTATCAGTCTTTCTTCTGTGGCAGCTACAAAACCTGGCAATTGTTTCAAAGGAAAATGCATTTCACTCAAATGCTGCTGTCAATATGCAAAAATCTATTCACAATATAAATCCAATTGAAATGAGTATTTGTTATGGTTTATAAAACTAAAGGACAAAACCGTTTCTTTCAAATACTCTCAATGAACATAAAAATCTGTCATCAGCCTGACTGACTGTTCTGTCTCTCTCTGTAGGGTCTCGACTGTAAGAAGTCCCACTGTGAGTACATGTGTATAACTATCATAAATGACCGTGTTTCTTGCACCCTTTTAAATGTCTCTTCTGTTGGCAAAAATATCCTTTGGTTAAGGCTTTCCAAAAACAGAGCCAGGTATAATTATAATGAAATATGACAAGAAGACTGAAAGTGAAAACCTCCCATACCATCAGATGTTAAGTGAGACAGAGTGAAGGCAGATATATGGGGCAAAAGACACTTGTAATATCTGTTATATGTGCTAAATTGTGAAAATGCTGTATGAAACTGCAGAACTCCTGACATACAGTACAGGCTTGTCCGGGATGGATCACTGAAAATACACAATCACGTCAAACCGCTATGAAGGGTGTGGGCACAAGACTGATATTGATCTGTATAGAGAGATTTCATTTTGGATTTCCCAGACAAGGGCTACTGTATAGTACAAAAGATCATAATTAGTGTTAAGAACATACATGAATGAATGCTGCAGATGCAAATGCAGATGTTGAATTAGTAAAGCCTAAACCTGTATTTACAAATGTATCATTCACATTTCCCTAACACGTCTGTAACACAATTTACTTTCTTAGTCCTGTTCCCTTCGCTGTGCCAGAGCCCCCCTGAGGATTTCAAAACATCACCAGTTTTTCAGAACATCAGTCTGTCTACAGTGCTGAGGTGTGAGGAGAGACACAAGTGCTCAATGCATCTGAGAATTCTGACCAGGCTGCGAATGAGAGGTGGGGACGTGTCATCTAGAATAGCTCATGTGTTTTATTGTTATAATAGACAGGGTTGTTTCATGGCAGTTGAATGTTAAGGTATTTGTAATATATGCTGCAATATTGAATCCAGCTCTAGTATCATGTCATCATCAGTCATCTAAGCCTTGTGAAATTACCTTAGTGCTTAAACCAAAATAAATATAATAACATGACATCTGTTCACATGTCAGTAATGAAGTTATTTTTATACTGGTTCCTGTCTCTAATGTTACATTTGCTCACTGTGATTATTCTCTTTGTTTTTCAGAATCTATTCATGGTGTGTCCATTTGCACCTTGAGCCCAGGACTGATGCCAAACTGCAAAATCATCAGATTCAGTCGAGACACCCTGACAGAGACACTCCCAGGATCACTGGTACATCAAATTATAAACATGTGCAACTTGTATATCTTGTATTTAAGGTGCCATAGGTCAGTGGTTCTCAAAGTGGGGGTCACACTTGTGAGATGCCATTTTAAAACTATGATTCTTTATTTAATTCTTTCTTATTAAAATTAGATCCCAATTAACTATGCTAATAACCACAATAAACCAAAACTTGGTTACAACTTTTAATTTTCAAAGTTTCATTACACAGTAGTGAGTCTCAAGTCAGCTGCTGGTTATTTTGAGTTTTGGCCTGAGACCCTGACGTAGGTTACGCAGCAGATCCTCAGCAGGTGTGACCCTATTTCATTCTTGAGACTGGTCCAGTTTGTAAAACTATTTTCTTTGCATATATAGCTCTAATTTGACTCTAATGTTTACTTTTGTGTAGGTTTACATAGAAAATGACTGTACTATGATATCCCTGCGTCAAGAAGTCCAAATAACAGTCGAAACTGTCCCTCCTTATTGCGGCACCAAGTGGACTCAAGTTTATACATCTCCGGGTATTTATGTCTTCCTATTAAATATTTTATTGTCTGGTTTTTATTTATTTTAACCTTTATTTTACACGGAAATCCCTTGAGATAAAATCTCTTTTTCAAGGAAGACCTGGTGGCCTGTAAAAGCCTGTATAACACCTTTCAACCTCTAGACATATTTAGTGCTTTATTTTACAGGTTGCAGCAATGCAGATATTCAACATCATGTTCCTGACTGCATCAGTAAGTGTAGCTTTGTATTTGGTATCATGAGCCAAGCCCTATACTGTAGTATTTGACTAACATTAACATAGTTCACCCCACATCGGTGGGTGTGTGGATCTCAGCAGGTAAACTCTTGTACAAAGTGAATCCAGGGGAGAAGTCCATCACTGTGAATGTGACAGAGATGCGCCAAGACCACAACTACAACCTGCGCCTGTGCTATGCTAAAGGCTACATCTGTACAAGCATTGAGCCTCTGACTGTGGTGAGCCCCTCTGACCTCTTTTATATAGCCTCTATATAATCTTTACTATATTTTTAATTCTACTTGTACATATACAAATCAGATAATCGGGCTTTATGAGTCTTTTGCTATTTTTGCTACTTATTTTGAATTGTATTTTGTACTTTGTTATTATAATGTGAACTACTGCATTTTTAAGTAATTACCCTTACCCTGGATAAGTAAAGTTTGTCTATGTCTAACATCTACACCTTCACTGACATCACAAACAGATGTGTTAATATTCATTTGGCAACTCACATCCTGGTACTTTCTATTCAGAGCCAAGATTGCTTTAATATGCATAATCCTCTATGAATTTTAGCTGATGTTACTTTCTCAGGTACATCACAGATATAGTAACAATACTGTCATTTTAATACCTTATATTTATATACCTTTATACATGTTTTTGATTTGACATTTTCTTTTTGCCTTGTAGATAAAGAAGGAGGATGCCATAAAGAGCGCCACTCTTTCCTATTCCAGACTGGTGCCTTGTCTTTGCATTGAGGTAAATATTTACCCAGATAGTAATGATCTATGTGAATAATATTAATTTCCTTTTTCCTTTACTAATGCCACAGGGTTGGTCCTCTGTCCTTGATGCGCGCAGAGTCCAGGTTTGTCCATTCAGACAGAGTAAGTCTCATTATTACTCATTGTTTAATGTCGTGATACCAAATGCATCATTCACTATCATTACCTCCCTCAGATGTGGAGGAACTGTGGGCTGGGATAACCTTTGACCCCACTGAAGCGTCACTGTTATGGCAACCCTTGTGTCCGGTTACTGCGCGGGTCACGCTTTGCCAAAAACAGGAACACGGCGACTGCACTGATCTCCCAAACACCACCCATAATGTCACCAGGCAAAAGGTACAGATACAAAGAAAATTGATAGAAATTGTTATATTAGAGACTATCCCACCTGCTTGTCACCATAAGGATGTTATTGCTTTGCCTATAATGTTTCAAGGTGTGGCATTAAAATGATTTATCTCCATGGATATAAGCAAACCGCACCACGAGGCCAATCTAAGAAGGACTAAGCCAGGGCTGCACTTCGGCATTACAAATGATCAGGACTGAACTACTGTTAGCCATGAGCTAATCTCCATGACTCTTACCAAACCATGACTATGATTCTGCTTATCTAAGATGAGTAATAGTCATAACTTTATGTGGGACGAGTGTTAATCTCTGCAGTACAGGAAGGAAATTCCAGTCTGGCTTCCTCAGTGTGACACTGCAGATTGTGTTGACTGTGGTCACAAGTGGGAAACTGCTGATGATCTACCTGTATTTCCCTCTATATTTATATACTGAAAGCGACAGACTGACTGCACCTAGAAATCTGCTTTTTCTCAAATAATAATTGTGTTTACAATTAAAATTAACAATACACATTAACCCTATAACGCCAAACGTATCATATTTGATACATGAGTTTTTCAGCCCTCCACATGAGCAGTGTGACATTTTTTCCCCTGAAAAACCTGATGTATACAATCAGATACATGCAGTGCACAAATAATCCAACAGTGGGTGTGATTCACTGATTAGAGGGTGCTCCAGTGACAATACAAGATTGCCATAAATAATAATATATGGAAAATGATATTTGAATTTTTTTTGTTTGTTTGTTTAGAGGGACCAATAAAGGCTCCAAGTTCAAAGAATTGGAATTTTCTGCCAATTATTTAATGGTGTGGGCTTTACAGGGTTAAACTACTTAAATTAACAATACACATTAAAAACTCTTTACCTTAGCTGCTTTTAGATAAAAATTTCCATCCATCTGGTTTCATGTATGACAACTACACTGACTTGTAGCTTTGTAAAACTCAGAATGGTCAAACTAAAAAAATAGTTTGTTAGCTGGTTAGGGAAACAGTTTGCTTCTCTTTCACAACAGAGTTACTTCAGATAGTAGACAAAATAGCAGAGTGAAATACCCAGAAACAATTACACAATGAGCCATTCCTTAGTAGGGAACTCCTTTAATGTCTGATAAGACAGTGGGAACAGCCTTGACACTTTTCCTCCCCTTGAATATAGACAGTGAAACAGCTACAAACAAAGGAAAGACACACCTGAGCTGCAATGAAACTGGACCCATCACTTAATAAAGGAACTTCTCAGTTCTAAAAATAGCTTCAGATGAACCCTTTGTATTTGATGTTGTCCTAAAAATAAAACAAGCATCACCCTTATGATATCCCTGTTTAAGTTACAGTGAAACCTGTTAGTGATATACTCGGGTCGGTTTTCTTTTCTATACTCATAATAGGTGAGTTTTGTTTTTTTCTGTAAATAGATTTTCTGCCACCTTGTTTTCTACATGTTAAGAAGGTTGGGCAAAATCACTGACTGATTTATTATTATCAAATGTCTCTTCATTTCAGGTGAAGTTCACTCATGTGGAGTCACATCCGCAGCTGTGCATGAAGGTAATAACGCATTCTTTTGAATATATATGTTATGCTATACTCAAGAATAGGAATTATTATAATAAACAATAGGAAGTTGGCCTTTAACATGTTGACACGTTGTATTGTTAAACAGTCTTGTCAATACAACTTGTCCGAGACTGAAATAAAGCCATGAGTCTAGGTGATGTTAAACTAAAAGGAAAATGGCCTGAAAGCAGAAATGCATTAGCAAAAAGCAGAAGTGATTTATTTATTTAAGTAAAAGGTCATTTTTTTTAAATCCTTACAAAAGAAATATACCATTTTAAAAGTTCCTGTTACGCTGTTTTTTCCTCATCACAAACATACCTTTAATATTTGAGATGTTTTCTGTCTTTTCTAGTTTTCTGTCAATTCTGAAGACTGGATCCGATGTCCTTTTGGTGACAGACGATTCACAGGTAACACTTAAAACACCTTATTTTTGTAATTTTTTTTACTCCAGATGCCCTCCCTGCCAGCAAGTCCCAGTCAGAGAGGGTTTTCTTGCAAATGACTGCAGTCCAGTGACATACTGCATAGAATTATTGTTTTGATGTTCAGTTTCATCTCTAAATTCAGGTGTTTATATTCTTTTTTTTTTTTTTTTTAAGTGATATTGTATGAGTCTGTTTTGCTGAGCTTTGTCTGGAAACACTTTTACGTTCGCCGGGTTAAAGAATGACGTTAATTGCAGATATAATGACGCTGATATATGATAACAGTCGTGATGTCAAGTTTATGTTTCATTTTGCTTCCAGCTTGGGAGGTGTCAAGACATCCCGAGGGAGCTGTTGCACTGATCTCACCTGCTCCTGGAGTCTTCTCAGTGGAGCTGTGTGAAGTGGAGTCTGCAGTGCCACCAAAAACCTGCCAGTCCACACAGAACTACACCATCAACGTGGTGGGTGTGCCAGAACATGTCAGAGTACACACAGACAATAGAGGCGTTCTTTAATTATGTTCAAAGGCCATTAAGTGAAATGGTTGGATTTCTTCCAAACTGATAAATAGTGTGGACTGTGTTAGTTTTTAGTTGTTTATAAAGCAACTGTGTCATTGAAATGCAGTTTAAATTGCACCTAAGGAAAACAATTCACCACTGCCTTCCTCTGTCTGGTACACGTTGGTCTATTTATGTCAGGAAACGATTTGATGCTTGAGAAATGTCGACTATTATATGTTTTTTAATGACTTTTTTTTATTTCCAATCCGCTGTCTGTGATTTCCATTGAAGTTACTACCCACAGGCAGTTAGAAAATGTTATTGAGTTAATATATATCATAGAACTTTTCTGACGGAGGGTCCACTACCACTTTGTCTTTTTGAAGAGATTATTATTTTGCCTGGAATATGCCGCAGTGTGGCTTTAACTGTATATATAGGTCAGTTACAGGTCTTATCACAGTGAGTGAGAGTTATGCTTTGCAATAAAACAGCGCAGTTGTGTGATTGACCGATATCTTTGGCTTCCCTGCATTGATAGACAGATGTCAGGTAGATAAGTCAAACGCTATTCTGTGGAAAATCCTTGGCAAAACAATAACGTAATAATGTAATGTAATAAATCAAGCAAATCATTTGAATATTTTTCAGGACAAGCTGGAATCAGTTGAAGTCCCATTACCAAGTGAGCTTCTTCACAGAAGGTTTTGTCTTCAGGTATGTGGTAGATATATTTTAAAGATGAGCTAGAACTTATTGTACAAACACGACTATATTTTTTTCTACTGAAACAGGTCAGCCGACGGGATGTTCGCTACTCAGCTACACTGGTGCACTGTTTTGATCCAAGTGAGTACTGTCTGAGTTTGGTTTTGTCTGATACCATCTCTCCACTTCTTCCATTACTTGCCGGAGTGTATGTTTACAACCTTATACCATATGTTTGCCTTGAGCACTTTAAAACACAGAACAAAAGGAACCTCCACGAACTGTCCACTTAGCCTTAATGGTAGATGGAGTCATAATTGTAAAAAGCTGACTTCTGAGTCAGCTAAGTTAACAATCTTGCACAATATCCAGTGTATTGGCTGCCCAGCCTACAATAAACCTTTCACTTTTTATGACTTTCTCCTCTCCATTTAGTGTCAATCACCATGCTTTAAAAGGACTTTGTTTTCAATTCTAAGTTGGATTTAAGAGTAAGATGTTTTTTTTTTGCTACAGGCAGCAGATAACAAGGCAAGACAAAGAAGTGTATTTGTACAGCACAATTCATATTCAAAGTGCTTTACAGAATAAGGAAGACAATAAAAACAAATCAAAAGTTATAAAATACATAAGAGAAGAAAGTGGAATAAAAACCTTTCAGTCATATGCACAGCCAAAGAGAAACGCTGTGAGCCTGGATTTAAACCCCGGTTTAAACACTCCAGGCCTGTCTCACACCTTCAGCTGCATAAAATGAAACATGTTTAGTCCTAACGGAGAATCCTCTGCCCTTAAAGGTACCAGATTAGGCAAACTGACTTGTGCGAGCTTTAGGCCATGTTATATTATTATTACTACCTCAAAATCACACCTGGAGTTGTGTTTTCTTCCATTCACACATGTTGGAGTAATTTTGCATTATTATTCTGTCTGCATCTTCAAGTTCAAATTGCTCTGTTCCACCATGTGACGCCGTGGTAGTTTTTTGAGTTAACTGCTGTCTTTAATCTTTAGCAATTCCAGGAACTAAATTATCCACATGATTTTAGTGAAGGTGTCTTGAGTTTAAAAACACAGCGGAGCACTTCCTTTAATACCTTATGGCATCACAAGGCGGGACACAGTGTTATCTGTATGATAGAAGAGCACAGCGTAAATCACATGTGTCAAACATGCGGCCCGGGGGCCAGATCCGGCCCTCCAAGACCCTTAATCTGGCCCTCGGCTGATTTTTCTATTAAAATACTTAAAATTTTCAGATTTTTCTGTTAATTTTCTGCACCGTTTAGCATAGCAACGTCTCCGGCGTTTCTGTACGTTGCGACTCCCACCAGAGCAGCACAAATGAAGACTTTCCTCTTTCCAAACGCTCTTAAAGGACGATCGTTTTGACTGTGGACCGTGACCCTCATCAGCAAAATGTCAAAAAATGAGAAAAGCAGATGCTGAGTTCAGGAAGAAAAATAGTCTAATTCTTATTTGTTGACAGAGGTGAATGGGAAATCTGTGCTCAGTGTGTTTGGAACAAGTGGCGTTGCTCGAGGAATATAATCTTAAACACCACTACGAGACACGGAGAAAAATACAATAACTTGAAGAGAGAACTGAGTTTTCTGATCCGGCCCTTTGGGGATCAAAGTAGGCTGCATACGGCCCCCGGACCAAAATGAGTTTGACACCCCTGGCGTAAATATACAGGGTTTGTGTGTTAAACATGTTTGAATGAGACAAAACGCAGCTCCAGGTCTGTTTTTGATGAGGGAACATTGTTAATACATCTCAGAAAAGACTCAGGCTCTTTAACGTCCACCCTCTGCTCTCCTGCTACTGCCCTCCACAACCAAAATTCAACATAGCAAACTAACGAATGCTATGCGAGCTCTGTAAGCATTGATTAGGTATGTTAAGTTATGTTATTGATTTACATTCTGTATTTTGCTCCGCAGTTTTACAAACAGATTCAAATGTGTCTGTGAATCCCACATGCATCATTGCACTCGCTGGAGTCCTGCTGGCTCTGGTCATTCTTACCACTTTGATGCTGCACATTTGCTTAACCGGTGAGTTCAAAATAATGATTACACTTCCCTTCTGTCATCACTGTGGGTATTAACTATCAAAACAAGAACTTTTTGATTATTACTGTGATGATTATGATTGTGAGTATTATGAGTTTGATTATTATAAAGACTACGCCCTTTACACTTTCACAGGATCAAATATGTAATCATATTTTGGAGAAAGCTCGACAATTCTTTTTTTCTATTACCGTCAGATTATAATGAATCCATCCAAAATATTTATTCTCTTATAGTTCACCAGAGAAGGACCCAGAAGAAGAAAGAGGCCTCATGTCTCTATGAACAGCAAAAAGGTCTGTATTATGTCCCTTATTATATATTGTATCATTAGATTCACAAACAATTCACAATGCAACATACTCGTGGGGTCTGTATCCAAATCACTTATAGTTACAGGCACATTAACAATAGAACTGAAGAAACTAATGCAAATGTGCCCTAAAATAGAGGAAGAATGACCAAAATATAAGTTATCAGAGAGCATACAGGAGGTTAGGGGGCTGTAGATCACCTTTGCCTCCTTGTGGGCAGGAGGGAGGCCTACAGCTGTGGATCCTCTGTCCATCCCCAACCCTTTTTCTACTTCACTTAATCCCATTCCATCCTCATTAACTCTGGAAGCCACATCTGCTGGTTCTGTTTTATACACACTATGCTGAGGTCACCTTACTAGTCCTGCACTATTGCATGATATTGTACTGCATTCTGCATTTCACTCTATATTTATACTATTTGTGTATTTTATTGTATTGTTTTGTATTGTTTTTGTATTGTATTTGTATTGTATTTATTGGCTGCACCCAGCGCTACGTGCCCAAGACAAATTTCTCCCTCGGGGGACAATAAAGTTTATCTTATCTTATCTTATCTTACGATCCACATCTAAATCTTAAAGGTCCAACATTGTGCAAAATGTTATAATGCTGTTACCTCATCTAAAACATACAAACATGGAGTTGTGTTTTGTTGCCTGTTGCCTACATCTCCAAAGCTCAAAATGCTCTATTCCTCCTCCTAAAGCCCTTAAGCGGCAGTTTTCAGGTTAACTGCTCCCGTTTACCTTCTGTACCTTTTACCTTTTTAACTAGAGACGGGTAATTCCTGGTCTGAAATTATCCAAATGATTCTAGTGAAGGTATGTGGAGTTTAGAAACACTGTGGAGCACTTCCTGTAATGCCACATGACATCACAAGGTGAAACCGTGTTTTCCGTTTGAGAGAAGAACTCAGCCTAAATCTGCAGGGTTTGTGTGTTAAACATGTGTGAATGGAACAAAACACAAGTCGGGGTGTGTTTTTGACGAGGAAACGTTCGATCAGAAAATACTGTTGTATAAAACTCATGTTACTTATGTTTTTTTGTCCAATACAGGCTGTGCTCCTGTGTTTATGGTGTCGTCATTGCCCAAAAAATCTGCTCTACTTGGAGAAGTCTTTGTCCCCGACTCACCTCAGAATAGGAACAATGAGAAAACCAACCTCCTGTCTGATTGATGTGTTATAGGGACCAGGAACTCCAAAACAATAATCAGGAAAAGGCATTTGCATTTGTTAGTAATCATGTAAAGTCAGGCCACTCTATGGACACTGTATTTGGGTTAAAACCTTCTTGTCAAAAACTATGTTACAAATGTGTTATGTTCTCGGCTTAATGCGACGTTAAATGTTTTTCTCTTATAATTGTATGTACCAATATGGTTTTCTTGATGTCTTTTTGTACTGTATTAACTCAAGTTGCAGCTACATATTACTCATTGTTTTCTAATGTTATATGACTATATTATATCATTATATGGAGCTGTATTTTCAATAAAACATGTATCTCTATTGTCTCGTTTTTGTTTTTTTTACAACTACATAGAGATACTGTATGTCTTGTCCTTGTAAATAAATGTAAATATTGTATTGGTCTGACCCACGCCCACCAACATTTTAGCTTCAGTTTTAGTCTCACGCCGTCTGCTAAATATTACTTTGTGTTATACTTTCTAGTTTAAGCAACAACAAACCAAAGGTCAAAGGGAATGTGAGCGCTGCAAATTGCCTCAGATATGAACAGGAATGAGAATCACTAACTGTTGACTATCACTAACTGACCAATGATCAGTGTGATGGTGGATTATTTTAGACTTAGACACATTTTATTGATCATTAAGATACATTATTTGGACACAGTGTCTCGCACATCACACAATAAAAAAAAATATATAAATGGTAATAAATTCTAAAAATAGCAAGAGACTGGGGTCAAATAAGGCATAATTATATAAATGCATATGTACAAGTAAAAATAAAATATAGAAATATAATAATACAAAATATATTTCAGGATGTTTCCATCTCACAGTCGAATATGTGACCAGCTTTACAGATCAGTTTGTCAATCCATCCAATGTCCCTGTTACTGGTGCTGCTCCCCCAGCACCAGTAACATGCAGGGTACTCGCCCCCACACACTGGTAGAAGAGCTCCAGTAACATGCAGGGTACTCGCCCCCACACACTGGTAGAAGAGCTCCAGTAACATGCAGGGTACTCGCCCCCACAGACTGGTAGAAGATCTCCAGTAACATGCAGGGTACTCGCCCCCACACACTGGTAGAAGAGCTCCAGTAACATGCAGGGTACTCGCCCCCACACACTGGTAGAAGAGCTCCAGTAACATGCAGGGTACTCGCCCCCACACACTGGTAGAAGAGCTCCAGTAACTTGTAGAAATAAAGTCTATACTCATGCCTTTCTTGTGCATTTTACAATTTTTCCTTTTTTTTCCTTTTCAAGAATGTTTAACACCCAAAGATTAAGACCTCGTCAATTCAGACATCAGTCTTCTTGAAATGTGTAAATATTTATGTATTTTATTAAGTCAGTGAATCGGTCTAAACCTGTGCAACCTCCTTGCCAAAGCCTGATCTCATCAGATCTCAGAGTCTAAACAGGGCTGGGTCTGGTTAGTACTTGGATTGTACCATTGTGGCATCAGTGGTAAAACCTGATTGTTGTGTCCTTAAGCAAAGCACTTCCCCAATTGACTAGAAGTCTCCAACAGGCTCCAACAGCTCCGCCCAAACAGTGAGGAATACAGGATTATACCCGTACCATATAACAGCTCACTCTTATGTGATACCCCTCTGTCATGTCAATCACTACTTCATCTTTGCAGTTTCTCCTCATGCACCCCTTGTATATAGTCGAGATATATTTTGTTTTACGATATTTATATATTTTATTTGTACTTGTGCACATACATTTGTACGTATAATTATGCCATATGTGACACCAGTCTATTTTTGCTATTTATTTAGAATTGATTATAATTATTTATATTTTTAAACGTTATTATTATAATTATATATATGACATTAATAATAATATTTTGTACAATAGTAAAATATAATAAAATAAATACATATTAACTATGTGTGTGTGCCATATTTGACTGGTTATCATTTTTCCATTGAACGCTGCTCTAAATGTGTCCAGCCATTTGATAGTCAATGCATGTCTGGTAAACGCACCTCAAAAATAATTAAAACCTCTTAAAACTTCCTGCTCCAGTTTTGCCTATAGGCACAGAACTTTTACATATTCAAATTTTATTGCACAAACCTACAGCAGCAGACCGGCATTCAGAAAAAAGGTACAAGGAAATGGGGTTAGTTTAAAGCTGTTGCTAGGAGACATGCTGCGGTTATGTTATATTTCGCAGGAACAAGCGCATGTAAATATGAGCGGGTGAATGGGGCATAAGGCTCTAATATGGGGTGTCTTTGCATTTCTCTCATCAAATATGAAAAGTAGGAAGGAAGCAGGAACATGAGAATGTTTATATTTACAGAGAACCGACAGGAACTTCTCAACACCTAAAAAAGGGCGAGTGTGCACGTGCAGAACAGAACGCTTCCTTGTGCACAGAATAAAAAGCTTTATTAGAAAATATAAAACCACTTCCAGGTACAGTAAATAAAAGAACAATGCTGAGATATCGCAGGCTGCTGATTCATTACCTCAACAGTGAAGATTGTCTAATATCAAAAGTTCAGCCCTGTTCAGATTAAGGAAACTCTATGCAGCTAATGCACTGACCATGAAAATACATGAAGTAATGGGGTTTAATACAGGCTTAACCTTTGCCAAACACCATTCATATGATTTGGAATCGCCGTGTGCATTTTACAAAAGAAAGGAAGTAAAAAAAGTGCACTTTAAACCAAAACTAATACAAAAGTGTGCACTGTATGTATGTATTACCCACGTTGCACTAAAATATTAAAGGACCATATTACAATATTTTCTTAAATTATAATGTTGTTTCCTCATCAGAGACATGGAGTTGTGCTTTGTTTCACACAGGTTACTGAAACATCTGTGAATGAAACAACACACAGCTCCAGGTTTGTTGGGTTTTGTGTAATATAGGGCCATTAAAACACCGAAATGTTTGCATTTATGACAGAAATCATGGAAGAAACTGACATTGCTGCAACAGTGTGTCATGTTCAGTTACATGCAACAAATATAATAAAATATAAATGTAATATTGCACTGATGCACCGTATGTTGCCCTTAATAAAAACCTTTTATTTGAAGGATTTATTGAAACCACTTTGGGCCCAATGTTTATCTTTGAAACATCTGAGTTAAGCTGGTGTAAATAAAATCATTTAACCATTAAATAACGCCCAGCTGCAGTTCACCGAGACAAGTTAAGCTGGTAACATCTTAACTCCTCACGTCAAGACAACATACCACAATAATGATGCTATAATCACAAGGCGCAATACAAAGCCTCAGTGTCTAATGGAGACATCGAACGCAGCTTTTTCTATGCACATTTATTGCTTTATTATCTGGATCATGTTGTGCTGCCTTGTGCTTCACCATCATCATTATTATTTATTGCAGAAACTATAGTTATCATTAAAGCTCGTAGTCCATAAAGTAAAATGTTGTTACCTCCTTAAAAACTTGAATTAATTAAATTGTGTTTTGTTTCATTCACACATGTTTGAGTCGCCCTTTATTATTAGCCTGTCTTTATTTTCATAGTTCAAAATGCTCTATTCCACCTTGTGATGTCATGATGTAGTTTTCCTTGTGCACTGAGTTTAAGAATCACATTGACATGACATCACAAGGTGTGTATGAGAGAAGAACTCAAACAGGATTTTTGTATTGACCTTTTGTGAATAAAACAAAACACAACTAGTAATAACATATATCAAAACATAGGGCAGGTTAACTAAACATTAAACCAATACATGCATTTTAAAAAGTGCATTTGCATTCAAAGTGTGATCCTCTTCCGCTGTGTCCTTTTTGTTTAAATCTCAGAGTGTGACACTGACGACATCTAGTGGTGACTCTAAACCTTTGTCCTTTTGACAGAAGAGAAGTTTTTGCTTTTGCTGTGGGTGCTGCCTGGACGAGTGAGGGATTCCACAGACATCTGATAATATTTAGTAAAGCAGAAGTAAAACGTCTTAATGTTCATATTTGCAGATAAAGTCTCTCATCAGCAAGCGACAGCGATGGTTTCATTCCTGACGTCAGAACATAAACCAGTGAGGCTGAATATTCAAAGTAAAGGAAAGAAAATAAAGCATGAACTAAAACACAAAGACTCTACAAATAGAAGAAATAGGAAGAGAAATACACTTATACATGCTAATGTGTTTAGGTTATTATAAATCTTAAAGATGCACTATGTCAGAGAGAGATTTTTTTTATATTATATGGATATATATTCGCTCCACAGTGTCCAATGGCCGCCATAAGATGTCGCTGTTCACCAAGACTTGATACTGTCTCAAAGACTTCAACTATACTAGTCTGTTCTGATGAACGTGTAGTTTAGGGAGCCTGTATCTGAAGCTGGAGCTGATAGTTATTAACTAAAGTGCTTGGATGTGGCCTATAGTTAATACGGACATGCAGAGCATTAATCCTTGTGGAACCTCACACAGTTAAGAGGCTTACACACACTATAGGATCTTTTCCATGTTGCTAAATGCACATACAGTTATTGATTTCATTGGTTTGTTTATGATATAATCTGTGCTTGCCTCTTGAGTGAACTCATCTCTCCCAGAATGTTTGGTCAGCTAAGGCCTTAATCTGTTGCTTCACATATGATACGGGGTAAACTGTCAGATATTTAGTACAGTACATTATGTCAGTCCTCTGACTCAATGTGGTATTATGTTGTGCAAGATAATACAGGACATTTGGGAAAGCATGATAATCTGTAACAATTTAATATCACATTTTAACGCCCTGGATTAACCAGGCTAACATTCAGTGCTTTGGAAATTGATTACTAGTATTTCAAGTTAAGAACAGTGGCCCTACTACACGCGCATCTCAAACTGGGGTCTTAGTACCTAATGTGCATATAGAGGACAGTTTTCGATGATCAGAATATGGATAGCCCTCATGTGAAAGCTCAGAGCCTCCAGAACGCATTCACTGAGCTACATAGGCTGCACTAGCACCAATTAATGAAGTGTTAATGATTGGCTGCAGGAGCTGGGCTTTAGGTAGTGACAATTCTAAGATCTAAGACTTTTAGGTTCAAACTGAAACTGGCAACCCAAATGAGAGACTTATGTGAAGTTTGTTCTGCTCTCTGATTGGATAAACTTCTTGAGAACCAAAGCACCAAATTATATACAAAGAACTTGCACATCATGTAACTAAGAATAAATCAGTACTACAATTATTATCAGTAAATAAATATTTGACCAAGTCAGTCTCATATCTAGAGACACAGATAGGTCATGTTTATAAAATGTAAATCTAGCATACTGCCCCTTTAATCTAAACATTATTTATGGTTGAGAGAGGTTGGAGTTTCCATGACACGTGGTTGCAAAAGTGAAACAAAGATATACATTAACTTTCAGTTTCATAGAAGCACTTAAGATTCACTTTAGGATCAAGTCAACATACCATGGAGAACTTTCAATTTGTGCTGAAGAGATGAAAACATTTTTGCAAATATTAACAATGTTAATATCTGGATTTTTAAGTATCAAACATGACTTTCTTATCTTACCCCAATAACAAGAACTACAGTTCTTTGGCAAATAAAAGTGCTTTGCCTAGCACTGGCTACCCACTAATAATGTATTATAATGCATTAAACATACATAAAGTTCCTGAACAAATGCACTTATCTTATAGTAACAACATAAAATGCTAAACCGTTTGAACTGCTTTTGTGATTGATGTCTTTTTGACTGCTGTGTGCATGTGCCTCCACTGTAAGCCTACCTGGTGCCACTTAAACAGACTGTTGTTGTTTCCCGCAGCCTGTGTTTTGGTCATGCTGGAAATATCCCCCCATGATGTCATGTCGTCTGGGCTTTACTGGTTATCCCGGGATATTCACAACAAACATGGCTCCTAGCGGCTGCCTACCAGTCTACATTCAAGAAACACAAGGGGTTCACAGCATCAACAACCAGCCTGGCATCACCAGACTTTTCAGGCTTGGACCACTTCTTCTACTTCTGTTTTTAGCTTGTCTTTATCACTATTCAATTTCCATGACCATGTATGGGACTCTTACGCCTGTGTGGCGAAAGAATGGCAAACACAGAGGACCAGAGACAACAGACAGGGATGAGCTAATCCTTGTTATGAAGAATTCCAGACATTCCGTTGGGGTGTTGTTCCCGCTCGGATAATCGGGGAGCGTCGGTGCTAAAAAACTTGGCTTCGAGCGGACAAAGATGCCCCCTGAATGCACTGTGGAAATGTAAAATCGAATAGGCTTTTAGGTACAAGTCAGTGCACATTAGTGTATACAGAGCCCCAGGTACAGGCGCATAGTATGTATCTATACTGAGTGAGTGGAGCTGGGAAAGTGGGCCAAGGGTGAAAGGTGGCGAAGAGGAAGTAGGGGGGAGGGGAATTCCAATAGGCTTTTAACAGGAATGCTATTAATGTCGGAAATTCCACTTCTCAGATTTCTAACATATAAAAAAATAACTTGAATAAACTGAATAGAACCCTATGAACTATTTTACATTTCTTGAAGTCCTGAGGGTAAATTTTTATGTTTAATAATAACACTTTGGATTCATCATGCACTTTAAGAGTTTCAAATGCTTCTCCGTCTTATTAATGTGTTTATCACTTTATTCGTTCTCGTATCCCTGAGTTGAATAACAAGAATATGTTGTACAGTCTGTACCGACGTCTGGTTCGAACTTGATTCCTCACTCACACCCAAAATCTGCTGGGTGTGGGAGTACCTTGCCCAAGGACATGACTGTGTGTACTGGGCGAAGATGGGATTGAACCTGCCAAGGAGGATGATAAATAATATGTTAATAATACGTTAAGAGAAATATAATACTGGTGAAGAGGACCAGGGAGAGAGGTTCTGGAGGCTGATGCTTCTGCTGCTGCGGTGAAGATTGACAGGAGAAAGTGGTGGGCTTCCTGGACATCATTCATACTGGCTCGCTTGTTTTGCTTGTGATATTTCAGCATCTTTTAACATTAACGTTCATGCATTTGTTTATGTCAGACCTCCATTTAAATGGGAGAAACTGGCTTGCTTTGTTGGAGGGCACTTACTGTAATTGGAGTGAGGTGTGTTTTCAAATGTGATGGTGCCGCACATGTTTGGGCTGTAAGGATATGAGGAAATCTAAAGGGGGGTAAACAGATGAGTGGAAGAAGCGCTGAAGATTTCAGATGTGGCGGCTGACGAGGTAGAGGAGCTCCTCAAGGTGATGGGAGCAAGAGGGAGTGAGGAAAGATGACCTTATAAGTACATGGACACTTTACTATGCGGCTGTCTGCTCCAATAGACTCTAATAATTTCACTTTTAAAGCAAAAACATTTATGTAGAAATACTGCATCCAAGTGAAAATACCGCACACTGATCCAATACTGATGCTGTGATGTGTCTTGCCGACTGATTTACAGTCTTAGGCACGATTTTCCTTCAGAGAGCGGAAGAACGTCAGCGCCCTCTGCAGTCCAACTTCTTCACAACAGTGTCCTAAGTGTGGGAAAGCAAGAACGCCCCCTTGTCCCGATTTAGTGTATTAAGGGCACCTTAAGATTACATTTCTTAGATTTCTATTGCCTCTGTTGTCCAGCGATGGTGTTTATTGTCTTCTGTCCCAATGACGTTGGCTCCATCCCAATCCACAGGACAGTTCTCCCTTTTGCAGTGAGACGGCAGACTTCATTTGTTCTTGTTCGGATTATTTATTCATTTATGCATTTATGTCTGGTGTGTCTCCAGGCATAGATGAGTTTATTGCCATACTGTGGCCCTTCTGAGGCACATAATAACTAGATATTTGACCACAAGACAAGATTTGCCCACCAGAAAAGTTAGATAGGGCTCCATTATTGTTAAAAAAGCACAGAGAATTTACTACGAAGACCAGTGGTTCACAAACAGAAGTACGCAAGTGTGTTCTGTACGCGGACTCCCCTTCATTTGTAGTGTCAACTTAATTATGAGTCAATTTTATCCTCCTGTTTTGGGTTAGCTGTAATGTAGTCCTGTTTTTGACCTGGTTTAGCTCTTTAGACCTGGCATAGTTTTCGTTTAGCAAATGAAACAGAAAGCGCACACCAAAGTTCTTGAAGAGCCACAAACGCAAAGAACAGCAAAACAAAAGTGAAAAAATGCATAGCACACTCAGATGGCCAATGTCCAAAAGCTTTTTTTTAATCTTTAAATTACGTTTCAGCAAAAAATAATAATAATATATATAAAAAACTAAAAAAAGCTTTTGGATATCAGCCATCTGAGTGTGCTATGCATTTTTTCACTTTTATAGTCTTATTATAGACCTGGTTTAGTTGTGGTAGTACTCAAAAAGCTAGATATTTCCTGAGTACTTGGTGTGAAAATATATATTGGATAACCACTAGTTCAGACTTCAGCATTGGTGAAATTTCCCACTGAACTCCATTAGAACATCCTGTTATCTTAGGTATCCCCAGTCCCACAAAGAAAATAGTTTGAAGGTAGTAACATTCAGATAAAAGACTCCTGTCTAGGGCTTGTTGACTCAAATTGGAAACACTTTGGAACACAGAGTTCCCTTTGTTTCTTTGTGAGTCACTGTAGTAAAGTCTACAGCTGTAAACAGTGGAAATCAGTGCATCAGGCCTGGAGGTGCCCTGTTCACGTGTATCCGGACAGGAACGGCAAGCCTGAGTCATCAGTAAACACAGCAGTCAGATTAGAGCAATGGGAGGATGAGGGAGGGGGGATGTGGCGGTGATATCATATGAACTTTTTGTCTTTTCCAGCCCAACAGGACAAACAATTACACAGCAAACATTACATTTCTAATAAAATTTGTGGAATTTACAATATTTGTCTGGATCTGAGTAGTTTTGTCGAGGTTGCTTACTTGTTATATGATGTTATAAAATGGTTAAAATATGTATCCTTTAAATATGCATAACTCCCCAATTTTACATTATAACTTTTTTTTTCAAATGAACAGAATTTTCATTTTGATATCACGTCTTGATTTGGTATTTAGATTCAAGAGAAATTATGCCTGACACCTTAACCTCACTTAAGCTTCTTTCTAAATTTTCTCTGTGCCCCTCCTCCCCGAGTCTTAATAAGGACTGCTAACCTTTAGGATTAACTCCAAGCTTTAATTAGCAGATCCTCTTCTCCGTTCATTTCAACATGGTTCAGATCATAAGGGATTGCACCATAAATGCCGGGTCAGTACTAGGACAGCAGTATAAGGAGTGTGAATGACCTTTGATCTTTGGTGACCCTGGCACACGCCAACTCACTCTGGAGCCGCTCATCTTTTCAGTGGCTCCTGTTGTCACGTTAGAGCCCCATGAGTAAATTGCTATAGCAACAGAGTCAGTCCATCTGCTGGAAGAGCAACCTGTGACCTCCGACCTCTGGCCAGTGGGGTCAGAGCATGTGCCAGCTGCAGGGACTCCACACTTGATGGGTGGTTGTGGATACACACAGGTGGATTCGGGACCTTACCCAACACACAATGCATGATACCGCTACAGGACCATGGCCTCCAAGGTCTATTCATAGACTGTATACAGGAAATAAGTATCTGACCCCTTGCGGATTTTGTATGCCCACTGACAAAGAAATGAATGGTCTATAATTTTAATGATAGGTTTATTTTAATCGTCAAAAAGAAAATCCAGAAAATAATTTTAAAGAAAATATATAAATTGATTTGCATTGAGTGAAATAAGTATTTGAACCCTGTAGCCAAAAAAGGCAAAACTGTTTGCAAGCACAGAGGTCAGACATTTCTTGATGACCAGGTTTGCACACATTTCAGATGAAATTTTGGTCCACTCTTCTTTGTAGATTATCTCTAAGTCATTAAGGTTTCATGGCTGTTGCTTGACAACTTGGAGCTTCTTGGAGCTCCTCCATAGGTTTTCTGTAGGGTTAAGGTCTGGAGACTGGCTGGGCCACTCCATGAACTTAATGTGCTTCTTCTAGAGCCACTCCTGTGTTGCCTTGGCTGTATGTTTTGGGTTTTGGGTCATGTTGGAAGACCCACCCATGATCCAGTTTCTGTTTCCTGGTGGAGGGAAAGAGGTTGTCACTCAGGATTTTAATGGCACATGGCTCCATCCATTTCCTGTTGATTCAGTGATATTGTCCTGTGCCCTTGGCAGAAAAATATTCCCAAAGCATAATGTTTCCACCTTGATGATGCTGAGGATGGTGATCTTGGGGTCATAGGCAGTATTTCACTTCCTCCAAATCCTTCTCCCAGTCACTCTCTAAATCACTCAGGTGTTCAGTGGCAAACTTCAGGCCTGCACATGTGCCTTCTTAAGCAGGGGGACCTTGCGAGTATTGCAGGATTTTAATCCATTGCATAAAATATTACCAGTGGTTTTCTTAGTGACTGTGGTCCCAGCTGCCTTGAGATCATTGAAGAGCTCCTCCCATGTAGTTCTAGGCTGATTTCTCACTGTTCATTGAAACCCCATGAGGTGAGATCATATGTGAAGACCAAGGTCGATAAATGGTTTTGTATTTCTTAAATTTTCAAACAGTTGCACCGACAGTTGTCTCCTTAGCGCCCAGCTTCTTTTTTACAGTTTTGTCGCCCATTCCAGCCTTCTGCAGGTCTACAATCTTGCCCCTGACCTCCTTTGATAACTCTTTGGTCTTTCCCATGTTGGAGAGTTTGGAGTCAGATTGATTGACTGAGGAGTCCTTTATACAGGTGACTAGTTAAACCAAGTATTCCAACTAATTCAGGTGCCATGTTGAATAGGAGGGTCTAAGTGGTCTGTGGGAGCCAGAACTCTTAATGGTTGATAGGGGATCAAATTCTTATTTCACACAATGAAATTCAAATCAATTAATATATTTTCTATAATGTGATTTTCTGGATTTTATTTGTTGTTTGTATTAACCCACAATGCAAGATCCATTTTTTTCTTGCTATTTTGTTTGCTGAAAAATTCCTATTCATTATATATAGGCTGTCTCCAAATTCGCTCCTATAACCGTGAGCAACGCGAGCTTCATTTGCAGAGTACAATGACTTATTTGGATATTTAAAAATGCTTGTTGGCTTCCCAGCGATATGCTCTTAGACAACATCCAGATCAAAGCACTTTTTTTTTATTTTTTAGATTTAGTAGTTTGTGATTTTAATATGCGGAATTGAGCACATCTGAATGAGAGGCAAAAATATGTTTTTGGAATTGCCTATTTTGGTTGGAATACATCTTTTTTTCATCTTTTTATGTTTGATTAATATGACAGGGATTATCTTTTCTTTTTTTTTGCCTTTTTCTCCCAGCCACGTGATAGATCCATGTCACAAACCACTGAGATTAACAGCAAAAATGAAAACAAAAATCTCCTGTCATTTGGTGCCTTTGAACAAATAAGGGATAAAACATGGACTAAGAACCTGAACTTGATAAGAGGCATTTTCTGTAATATCCAAAATAAGGATTATGAACAGGTTTTATGGCTATATAGTACATAAAACTATACATTTATAGTCAATACAAAAATATGACTCATGCATTCATCTATATACCTCCTGGCATCTGTGCAATAACATCTCACAATACATCTTATGAGAGCTTCACAAAATAATGGTTATTTTTGGACCTGTTAGTCACTGTTCTTTACAACACAACATCTCATGATAAAACATATTTTCTATGCTTAGCAGGTGGTTACTTTTTCTTTAAAAATACAGTCAAAATGTGTTATTTCCTACCTAGGATTTGGGAGGATTTCAGAGTGTGAGTGATAGTAATTGAATCGATTTGTTCTGATTGAGACGTAGTTCCTGCTGTGTTTCTGACAGGCCTCCCCACTTTGATCCCAACGCGACATCTTTGTCTGGATGAGGGCTGTGCTGACGTGCATTGTTCCAGCCCTCGCAGCTAATTCTGCCAGCGCTTCTAACGACACTGGAAATACAATGGTTGGAGCTGCGCATCTTCTTTTTTTCTGCTAGGTTGGATTTTGCCGGACCCCCTGCTGTGCACTAAGCAGCAGTGATGGGGGTGGGGGTAAGAGGCCCGTGCGTGGAACAGTGCCAGGTCCCTCCTTCGATAATCTCCCTTCTTCATTATCACGTGAGTGTGAGTGAGTGCGAGTGTGCGGGCGTGCATTTGTAACGCTGTGGGGACTCAAATCTGTGCACCCTCAATCCGTGCCTCCTTTATGCTGACAAAAAACAGGACCTCATTTACAACTGTACCAACAATGTGGTCTAAAGTTAAAGATGCACTGCGTAACATTTTAGTAGAGGGTTCGCCGCCTGATGTCTCCATGGAGATATTATTGCTTTGTCTAGAATGTTCCTGAGTACAGATTAAACCTGTCTATCATGAGGGAGACATCACTATACTACATTACAGCTCAGATCTGTGGAGAGTCCCTCATTCAAAGGATGGATTAATTGTATTTTTGAATAATAGAAACACCCATCATGAATAAATGCTAGATGGATGTTTAATGTCATACTGTAGAACATTCCTGGCAAAGCAATAACATCTCTATGGAGACAAGCAGGCAGTAGATCCTTCCCCCAGAAAAGTTGCGCAATGCACCTTTAATGTATGAGTTAAAACAGGTTAAGATTTAGGTTAAGGTTTTGCAAACAAAACTATTGTTATGGTCAGAATCCATGTCCAGGAAATGAATGTAAGTCAATGCAATGTCCCCCAAAAGTATAGAAACCCAACATATGTGCATGTGCATGTTGTGAGACTGATCTCAAAGCTGGCATGACTTCACAGGGCTCCACCCCCCCCCCCCTACCCCACAACGGCGTCGGTAGTAGTGGTTGGATGCACCAGAATGCTTGATTATTATATGCAAGGAACCCAAGCCCTTCAAAGAAAGAATTTCGCACAAATCATTATTGGCTGTCGTTTTATTTTAAATGAACTGCACACAATGGGGGAGGAGGAGACGATTCTGAAAAAACAAAATGGAAACGAGAAATTAAAATTAAATTGTGCAATATATATTTGTAACAGTGGTTTAGGGAATGTGGAGAGCAAAAATCAACCATCTGCTTGTCTCTATGGAGATGCTATTGGAAGGTTCCACATTATGCCATTGATGTATCTCCAAGGGAAGTCACTGATAAGTTACACGTCAATTTTTTTGGAGAAGTGACGCTGCTTTTGAAGTTCTTGATTTTACTGGAGCATACAGGACGCCCAACTATTAGATGTGAACCTATAAGTACCACTAGTGACTGTAGTTGTCCTTTTGTTTGTTGTTTCCTGCCTCAAACAAGCACAAAGGAATCTTCCTCAGTTCATTTCCGCATGTATTTCTAGTTGAGTATTACACTGAAGAAACCTTTTTGCAGTTTTTACCTGTCTTCTACCTCAGGGCTGGTTAGGGCTGTCTAAGTAGAGTCACAAAGGAGCACAGATCCAAGACGTGAGTCCTTTATACAAAACATAAAATGCTCCTCCTGGTGATCACATATGGCGTCTACTCTCTATCATCACACCGATATAGAGCTACTACTATGAAACCAGCGCTGCCAAAGCAGAGCCCAAGCAGAGCCCAAGCCTCCATATGGGATTATCTATGCATATCACAGAGATTTAGCTCAGAGCAAAATGCCTTTATGCGCAGTTCTTAAAAGATTTCCGTGACATATTTGCTGTGGCTGACAGTATTCAAATTAAATGCAACATTAAACCTGTGAATCGCCACACTGCTAACCTTTGAAGAATGAGCCCCTAGGTGAAGGGTGTGTGAATAATAAAGTCATAATCCATCATCTTGGATCAATAAAATACTCAGCCTTGGCAATACTTTGATTTATACATGTTGCATTTTTGTCTGGAACTGCAGGTAAAAAATACTTTCTGCATGTAAACCAAAGCTTTTGCCCCATATTGTATGGATAATTCTGATCTAGTGTCACCAAGGTGACACTAAATCACTAAATAAAGGTAAGATATACTTGCAAAACCCATACAAATAAGATCAGCTTTTAACTGTACTTGTTACTTAAAGGGGACAAGTATAAAATAGACTTTAATGCACTTTTAAGCATGTTAAATTGTTCTGCATTTGAGGATTAAGTGCTCAGAAAAAGTCTGTTTTCACCTACCCACCATATCCGTCAACTACTTGGTATTTATTTGTAATTATTAAAAAAACAAAAATCCTGACTTCAGGCCAAACATGTAGAATGAAAACATGTCAGGTAACCATTTTTAACAATAAAAATATGTAAATAACAATATATCATGTAAAATGTTAGTATGAAAAGGTGGGGCAGCAGCACAACATCAGCTTTGAACATGAAGTCAATAGACCCATTTTTATTAGTATGCAGTTTACATTGAAGAACATTTTGAATAAAGATTTAAATACATTTTAAATGACCTGATAAGCTGTAAACATGTGTCCTTTAAGGCTGACTAAACTTTTCTCATATACCATCCTCAAGCACATGTGACTGCACTTGGCCCCAGTTCAACATTCCAAGTCCTGGAAATATAGTGCGATATACAAGCGTAGGACGGAGCTGGCACACTCCTGTTACACTGCAGCACAGCGGTCACACTGAACCCATTGGCCTTGGCTTATTAGATGATAAAAGGTGAAGTGCTCCTGCATTGTTTAGCTTGAGGGATGCACATTGCACACTTCCATAGCAATGCATTTCATCACTGCAGCATATACATATGGTTGGCCTATATTCAAGCCTGTGTCCTCTCCTTTGGGAGTTTGATTGTGCTGTAATCATAATGGTGAAACATACAACCTCCCTTATTATTATAGACACCTCAGGGGCCCCTTGTGGCTCCAAGACCTTTCTGTGGCTCCCGTCCTGGGGGAGAGCACAAACTCCCTGTGTATGATGTATTCATGTCGACATGCTGTGATATTTGTGCTTCTGTTTATATCAGCTGCTGGTCTATGCAAACACAACATCTGCCTTTAGTTTGAACAAGCCTGAACTCTGAACGAAAGCCTCTTCACATGTTGAGGCGACCCAAGGTGAATGACCCATAATAATTATACTACAAAACCCAAGAGGTGCAGGGGGCCTGCCCATTAATGCCAGTGCACTGATGGACTCTGGGTAATTGCTGTTGTGGGAAGGGAGGTCACACACAAGCACCTTCAGCCAATGCTGAGGAGGCATTTTACCGGAGTTAAGAGTCGCCTGGACATCAAGGCTGACTCCATTTCACTCTTTTGATATAAATATGACCATTACTGTCCATAAGGCTCCTATCATCATTGCACCCATCGATGCACCCATTGCGCTTATTCCACAATGATTAACTTTATATTCAAATTAAATTACATTTTATCTAAGAAATTCTTAAAGATTTTCAAACCCAAACATGCACACACCCATTCTTGTGTAGTAAGCCTGAGGGGAAGGACACGGGGGACAGATGTTAAAACCTAGAGCACCAACTGGTCTGTGGGACCCTTGAAGATGGGACTTATAGTTGGCATATTTACTAAATGTGCACATACAGTAGACCACATTGTATAAGCAATAAACAACATAATTAACACAAATACAATGTAATATTTGTCATGTATATACAAGCCATTTCACACCATTTCATTTCTGCAATTTAATTAAACAGAACTCATGCAAATGAAAATATTTTCTATAGTCTCATTTAGCCATGTGCTGTGCATACACGTGTCACTCCAGGTCCCCTGTGACGCAGAAGGTCGATCACACACTTTGTCCCATTGTATTTTCTTTATATGAGACCTCAGGGTTCCTGCTTGTAGTTGGAGAAGAACATGTCAATAATGGATGAAGGCTTCCTTGCACTGGCACATTAATACACTGCTGCTGCTCACCGTGTTTTAACTCCCACAATGCATTTGTCTGTCAGTCACCGTGGAGTCTATATGTGCTGATATAACAATGTGTAGGGACAACAGAACACAGACATTTGTTCACATGGAAAGTGGCTTTGTTACTGTAATAATACTTACATTTTTATTGCAGCTACAGCAGCTGAATTGGAGTATTGTTGGGTATTGTTGGGGGTTGTTGGCTTACACTGTATGGTTTATTTAACTATATGTTGAGTCCAGATTTACACAAAAGGAAAAAGTGCAAGTATTTAAACCATAATAACCTTTTAGGATCATTATGGTAGCTGAATATGTAATAGATTTATAGATTTCCATATTATTCACTCATTACACTATCGTACACAGGCCTGTTTTGATGTGACACTGTAGTTTATTGTCTTCATTTTACATTTCCACATGTACTTTGTTCCTAATACCCATATAGGGACACTCTTGCTTCTCTTGTGGGTGTAATTAGGGGGGGAGCTTGCTTTTGAGGGGACCGCACCAACCCCCATATAAAAAACACACGTGTGTTACAAGGTTGTCTTTTCATGGTGGAATAATGGAAACAAACCCCAAAGGGAAGGATGTTAGAAAAAGGCGGGATTTGTGTGCGTGCATATAAGTGTGAGTGGTGCGATGGAGGAGGGGAGGGGTCAGAAGTCAGACCAGATGGCAGGGCAGAGATATACCCCTCCCCCCTTGCTTTGTACCCCCCCCATGCGGCGACTGGAGCAGGGGCAATTAACCACGGGTGCCCTCACTCCCCCCAGACCATGGCAATATTCATTTTCTATAATTGCTATATACATTTGCAGTACAATTTACATTTTTTACTTATATAGTTATTCTGGTACATATTAATATTATGTATTTTTTGCTTTTTTCCACTCAGTTTTCTGCTTGAATAGAAATTAAACAACATATAATTAATTTAACAGATTTTATTTTACATATTTAAATTGAAAATAAGCATTAATGATGAACTGTATAAATACGTAAATGCATTCATACGACATTAAAAATAGTGCATTTATTTATATTTATTCTGTTTTTATAGGAAACTTAACAATTAACAGCAGGGCTCCTCCCCCCCCGACTCCCCTCAGCCCCCATGCCAATCAGACCCCCCACCCCTGCCCCCATGCACCCCTCAGCCTTTGTGCATGTGTGCTTGTCACTGGGGCCACTCCATCAACATCCATAAGACCCCCCCCCCCCAACTCCATTAGTGCCCAGACACCTGCCAATCAATCTGGTTGTGCTTTACTGTAAAATCAGAAGCGAATGCACATGGGCACAGAAGGGAGCATTGTGTGATGTATTTTTTATACATTTAGACTCAAACAGTGGACACACTAGATGGCAGTATCATGTATCATCTACTGTACCACCAGAAATAACAAATAGCAAAAACTGTATTTTTCAAGCTATAAGGCACAATATCAATGAACGGGTCATTTTTGAGAACATTAAAGGATTTTAAGTGTGTCTTATAGTCCGAAAAATACAATACTTATCTCAGGTAAAGGTCGTCACACACTACAGGAGAATTTGGCCAATTTAGGGTGCGATTTCCTTCTCCTCGAGTTTGGGAAGGTGTGGCGACTTTGTGTCTTTGTGTGCAATTTTGAAGAAGCTGTACTCCTCGTGTGTGTGGTGTCAGTGTGACTCTGAGCTGCTCTGTCAGATCAGAAAATATCAGCAGCACTACGGTAACAGCCAATAAGACAGAGCGTCAGGGGCAGACGGAGGAACGGACACAGAGACGCAAGATACGAACTCAACAAACAGCGAAAATAATGAAGATGGTGATGGTCTGATTCCAGACTCTTTGGGTGGAGGTCTTCCACCTAAGTGGCCTTGACAGTTGTGGTGAAGTTTATAATTCTATTTCTGGTTGGACATAGCCAACAGATGTAGCATATAGAAAAAAACAAACAAACATGAAGTCAAATGCACATCCCTGCTTCTCTCTGTTGTGTACTTGCCACTGTTCCCTGCAGCCTCTCCTCCGTGTCTCCACACTTACGACAGTGGCTCACTGTGCAAAGCTCTTTTCAAACATAAACAGACCATTACAAACGCTGAGCTGTCCAATAGACTCGCTGGGCCTTCGCAAACATGTATAGACTATCCATTTAAGGCCTGGAGCGCGCAGCCAGGGAGTCCTGAAGGAGCCAGAACCAGACAAGTGGAGCTGTGTAGAAGTACTTACACAGACAGTGAGTACTGTAGTAGTAGTAGTAGTAGTAGTGTAGCTCTGACAGGCAGACTTTGCCTTATGACTAGAACAATAAAACACTCTATCGTGGTACAAATTAATACAAGGATAAATAAGGGCACGCTGATGTATTCATGTAAACAGTGAATTCCCCATAGCCGTGAGTGTGCAGACAGGCAGGCTTGAGGTTGCTTATAGTCGATAAAAACAGCAAGGAGTTCAGAAAAGGACAAGTTTATAGTTTAACCTCATATTCCTCGTAAGTGCCTCATGAAAAGAGGCTGTGAGGCCGAGGATAAAGTTTTATTAATGCTATTCACATCATGGCTGCAGGTCAAAAACATTCGAAACACTTTAATGTGAGAGTGGGAGGCAGTATTTTCCATCATGTCGACACTTAGGGTCGATATATGTTTTTTTATGATGATTAAGTTTAGTGAATAATTTAACACATATTTAAGCATGTAGCCAGTGTTGCTTTTTGTAATGTGGCCTCTCTCATTGTGGGAAAGACAAAGATTTTCTGCTGCACCCAGTGAAAGCATAAACAGACTGCGACTACAATTTCTTCAGACCTCTGACATTTAAAGATCCTAAGCCGTGTTACACTGTTGTTACCTCCTCAAAAACATGCCTATAGTTGCATACTGTTTCATTCTTACATCTTTGAGTAATCCTTTATTATTAGTCTGTCTAAATCTCCAAAGCTCAAAATGCTCTGTTCCACCGTGTGATGTCATTTAGTGGTAGTTTTCAAGTTAACAGCTGTCTTTTAACTTTAGTTCAGTAAAGACTGGCAATTCTAGGGCTGAAAGTGTAGTGAAGGTGCGTGAAGTTTAAAAACACAGTATTACCAGTATTACCACGTGACATAACAAGGTAGAACCGAATATTTTCAGTTTGAGAGTGTAAATATGTGTGATTAAATATGTGTGAATAAAACAAAACACAACTCCACCGTATGTTTGTGATCAGAAACAGGAAAGAAAGCGAAAGCTGTTAGCAAAATATAACAACATGTGACCAGGCATGAAGGCACCTGAAGAAGCGTGCGCCCAGCTCGTCCGACCATCGTGAATGCTTTCTTGACTGTGGCCGTGAGCACAGAGGAGCACAGAGGAGCACAGAGGAGCACAGAGGAGCACAGAGGAGCACAGAGGAGCACTGTTAGCTCTGGCGACACAGGGAGCAGGAGACAGAGCCGTGGACAGACACATGTTTAAGTGGCGAGGGGCAGTGAACACAAGCCAACACACAGAGAGCTTTCTGTGAGGGCCAGAACAGCTCACTCTGCCCTGTTCACTGGCAGGGACAGTTTATACTTTCTCTTAAAGTTGCATATGAAAGGTCAGACTACTCGTGTTACAAAAAACATAGTCATTAGATTTAAGGTTTTACGAAAAATCTTCATTGTTTTTTTTTTTTTTTAAGTTTTGAAAATTTAGTTTATAATTCAATGACCTGGTTGGACACGGGCAGCAGATATGATGTACATAGAGGTAATTTCTATAATTCTTATCATTTGCGGTGATTATTTTTTATTGTTTCTTCGTGTGGTTGTTTTTGACCTTTTTGCTATGTGCTCAAGGGCCAGAACTTCCAACTCGATAGATGATTAGCCTAATCAGAATTATGTTGACACCTCTATGTTGTTTTCCCCACAAACAGATTGTGAAACTATGATCAGTATTTACCACAGGTAGTTTTTCCACCAACACCAAATAATAGAAAAAAAACACAGAAAACCTGCCAGCTGCACTTTAAATGTGTAAGAGACAGCACCAGGGCAGCTCTGGGGATCCCCTGTATCTAACAGAAACTACAACCCCCACATGCACGCTCGCAGGCCAACGTGCACGCTCACAGTGGCAGTCCTGTCAGTGCTGCAGACTGTCTGTCTCCTGGTCGATCCGACGGTGACTGTAACTAGGTGTAATGGGCAGCGTGTGGTCATGGTGACTCTATGGGCCCATTCAGGAGGCAGGCGCTGCTCCATACACAGAGGCACACATGCACGTAGCACTGTTTACTGTGGTGCTTTTGGAACCAGAGGCTAATTGAAACATATATTTCTTTTTCCATCCCAAAGAGCAAAGTGCATCCGCATGTTTCCAGCCATATCGCCAAGATTAAATGTGCAAAGGAAACATGGATAAGGGAAGCATGCTCCAGAGGAAGACTTGCACAATATTTACACGCTGTATTTTAGTGGGCCACATGTTAAAGGGCACAGAGCACATCTACTAAAATGACATACAACAGTGAAGACATTCTGAATTTCTAAGGCTAAAAGTTGTATTATTTAGAATTGTGGCTGTGACTGAGTGACAAGCGTGGTGCACAGCAAGAAGGTTCCAGGTTCAAAGCCTGGGCTACCTGGGAATTTCTGTGCCGAGTTTGCATGTTCTTTCTTTGTCTGGTTGGATTTCCTCATGGAACTCCAGTTTCCCATGAACCCAAAACATCGTCAGATTTGGAGATTGGTCCCCTGGGTTTGGCACCCACTGCTAACGACAGGTTTACCCAGTGGCATTGAAAGATGGATCAAATGCAGAGGACAAATTTCCCTACAGGGACAAACTGTGTTCCCTACCCAGGGACACAGGGGTTTTCCTGGGGGCATGTGAGCACTTACCTGGAATAGTATTTGAATAAAAAAAATTCTTGGTAGTTAATCTGACATCTTTAAGAATTTCTTGGAGGATTTTTTGACACCAATATCATTAAAACAAACAAAAACATCTTATCGTATTTCCAAATGCAAATCCTTACATTTCTAATACTGTATTTTCCAAGTGAAAAGGTGCTGTGTTTCTTGGGGAGGACTGCATTGGCTCCACTTTGGCCCAGAGCCACAGACATTACCATACAACTCCCAGTGCGCTGCCCCTCTCACTCAGTTACTATACTGCACATATGCCATATAAAGGAGCAGGTTTAATGCACAGCCTGAATAGACATGATGTTTTCTTTAGCTCAGAGAGTAAACATTTACATGGTACTCAGTTATTCCCAGAGCAGTACATGGGAAAAACGTTCTGAAGCCCATTGTATGGAGCTGGCTCAGACCTCATTTACATTACATAACTTACACCTGAAATACTACATGAATATTAAGCATGTGCTATCAAGAGAGACACTTCTTCATATGAGGCTTCCCTTTTTTCCATAAACACTAAGGTATGTTGTGCTTATGTTTAAATATATTAAGGGGGTGCGTTTGTGGAAAGAAGTCTGATATACAGTAGTTCTACTGAATTTTAAAAAGTAATACAAATAATGAAATAATAAAGAAATATGTTGTGATATTGATTTTATGTTTCTAGGAACGCACTGATACGGCCCTAATATCAGATATCAGCCGCCATATTGAACATTTTGGTGGGTCGGATATCGGCTTCCAAGATATCGGTTCAGCTGACATCCCATTTTAGTCTATAAATAGATGTAATAAAAAGATTCACTGGTCAGTGTTGCCCCAAAACATCTCAAAATATTAAACTTGTATTTTTTCCAAAGCTGTTCTGTTTACAAACCACATAGGTATTTTTGGGATTTTTTCATTGTACCAGGTTGTAGCGCCAGTGCTAATTTCCACCTGTCATCCCAGGACAGGTCGAGATTATAGTATCATCAAATCAAACATACAAAGAGAATGTCTTCATAATGGCCGTAGTGTCATAACAATTCTGTGTCCTCATTCATGCCCTGTACTCTCAGCACCTTAAACTCATCATCCTTCATCTAGACACTTATCAAGACCAAAGTATCGACATTGGTATAAAAACAGAAAAACCTGAATTCTGTCATACATACAACCACCACACTTATGGCAGACATAGATAAGTGTCATCTAATTTACGAGTAAATCTCCAAACACTTATAATCTAATATAACATATGCTATTTTCCTAGCTGTTTCTTACCTGGGTTAGAATGCCTCTCCTACATATAATCACATTTTGCTGTTACGTGCTGTGGACTTCTGGGAGATTAGACCCACAACATCTCCAACGTGTTTTCTGGGTTCATATGCATTTTGATAAATTTGTTTAAATTGGATCGGACTGGGTCATTTACCCAGTTGTGCTGGCATACATCGTATTGTTACTAGAAGGTTAGTAACACTTCACCCATCTCACCTAGTACTTGGAGTATGATTATACCAAACCAAAAGTTTTTTCGAGTCCTAAATTCTTCAAAATTGGTCAATAAATAGGTGTTTTAGAATTAAATAAATTTCATATGGAACTAGCATGCATTTGGCCTGGAAGACCTAACTCCGCTCCCATCTCCCTCACCATTTCTCCAGAGTTTACCTGCTCCTCAGTTTTCACCTCCTCTTCGTCCCAGTCGTTCCAATTTAAACCTCCATTGCAGGTGCGTGGTCACTTTGGTTTGTGCCCTGCCCCAACTCCTCCCCAGCACCGTTTCGGCTTCTCATCCTCTCATCGTCCCCTTCACTCTCCTCGACCTCACCTCTACCACCTCCAGTGTCCAGACCCCCGGTGAAGACATCTCCTAACTGTCGTCTAATCGGCCACGGCCTCCATCTCAATGTGTTTTGCCAAGGTCTGAGCACCAAAGAGATCCCATTCAATAAAACTACTAATACTTTTTTCTCTTTCTGTCTGCTTGAGTCTCTCCAGGTTGAAATGTACTTTGTCAAATCACAGCCAATATTATATATCAAAAAGCGATTTCAGACCGTGAGCTGCATGAATAGAGCTGCATTAAATGATCATAGCATATAATGACAATGGCCCTGTCATTAGCTCACAGTGGGTCATTGCATTGAGTGGTTTGAGTAGGTAAGGTAAGGTAAGATTTATTTATATAGCGCATTACACAGACACATGTCCCCAAAGCACTTTGCACAGCATTTTTGCAGAGCATTTTTTTTCATTCACTCCATACCCGGTGGCTACTGTTGTACTGTTGCTACTGTTGTGGCCAACCGGCGCCATCGGCCCCTCCGACCACCACCAACACTCACTCACACAACTTTCACACCTACAGTGCATGTTTTGAGTTGATGGGGGAAACCGGAGTACCCAGAGGAAACCCATCCAGACACGGGGAGAACATGCAAACTCCACACAGAAAGGCCCTTCTTGCTGTGAGGCATTAGTGCTAGCAACTCAGCCACCGTGCTGCCATTAGTGCTACAATTGTATGTAATTGGGTCTTGGTGCATTGTGTTTTGATGGTGGTGTGTGTGTTGATTTGTGGTGTAATAAAGCTGCTGGAGTTTAGTGGTTTAGGAAATATTAAGGGGCCCATATCACTGTTTTCTCATCTATGTGTACTCCATACACCTTCACTGAAATCATCAAGATAATTCCAGCCCTAAGTTTGTCAATTTCTACACCACAAAATGGAAAATTTAGCTCTTAAAAATGACTGCTACAAAACATCAAGCTACAAACATTAGGCTAGGCTAATAATGAAGGGTTACTCAAACATGTATGAATGAAACCAATCAAGTATGTTTTTGATGAGGTAACAACATTATAACATGAGATTACAGTGATTTTAGTTTAGTATTGTGATTTAACAGTATTTTGCAGACTAAATTAAGTAAATGTAAATAATATATAAGTATATATAATAAATAAGTCATTTTATTTCTTTTGAAAGACCATTAGAGATGTATTCTTGACACGTTTCAGCTGTAACTTACACTTGTTCATGCTACACCACTAGAGCGTCACCTTCTGTCCTACAGGCAGCTGGACCCCTGCACCAGCATCTAATCAATCAAAATGACAAAAAACACAATATCTGCAGGTTAAGAGTGAAAAATGCACTTAAGTAGCACTGATCGAATAAACCAAGACATATAAGTCCTATTACACAAAATGGACTCATGCAAGCTTTTACTCATGTTATATTGTTACCTCTTCAAAACATACCTAGAGTTTGTTGTTTTGTTTCATTCACACATGTTTGAGTAATCCTCCATTATTAGTCTGGTTACATTTCCAAAGCTCAGAATGCTCTGTTCCACCTTGTAATGTCATGGACTGGTAGTTTTTCGAGTTAACGGCTAACTACTTTTTACCTTTAGTTCAGTAGAGATGGCAATTCCAGGACTGAAATCATGCAAATGAATCAAGTGAAGGTTTAAGGAGGGGTGCACTTCCTATACGACCACATGACACCACAAGGTGGAACAGAGAGTTTTCTGTATGAGAAAAGAACTCAGATAGACTCACATAGATCAGAAAACAGCATAATATGGGACTAAGACTAGACTAGACTTTAAGACTAGACACAAGATGTGGCAATGAGGTTAGGTTATTCTAGTTTCCATGCAGTCACATTAAGCTGCCACTGGTAGAGAGAAGAGTCAAAGGCTGATCAAGACAAATGCACTGTGGGTAAGTAGAACAGACACCATGGATTAACAACGGGACTCAGTTCAAAGAAATTTCCATCTAACTTTATTCAGTATGGAAAATGAATTAATGATTATGTCTTTGTGAGAAAGATCAACTCAAGTAGCCCATAATGCACTTGGAAAGGTACACTGTGTATTTTTTCTCATGAAGGGTCCCAACCTGCTTGTATAGCTCTACCTGGAATGTTCAGTAAATGTGCATTAAATTTCTCTATGTCCATGGAAAGAATCAACTCACATTACTAAGCCAAGTTACAGATCAGATCTGTGGAGATGCAACCCCTCAAATGACACAAAACACAACTCCAGGTGTTTTTGTTTTTGATAAAGAAACAACACTCACACGGGGTCCTGCATTTGAATCCCACCCTGACGGCGCAATGACCAAGCCAGTGTGGGTCCTTGGGCAAGATCCTTCTGCCCACCTCAAACATGCTGGCTCAGACATCACCCGGCCAAACAAGGTCTGTGTCATTTGCTGGGGAACCAGAGCACCTTGATGAAAAATAGGCTGCTGGAACAAGGCAGAAATGGGTGAGATGCGAGAACAAGGCTCTGATGGAATGCTACTACTCCAGTAACCCTAGGGGAGAAATGGTCACTACGATACCCACAGTCCAAGCTAACGGCCAAACAACTAGTAGCTCAGTGTTCCAACATCCACAAACGGCAACTGCTATCACAACTAGAGATTGACGAGGTACAACACAAATGCTACGGCAATGGGGAGCCAGGACGCCAGGTCAGAGGGGAGTTAACACCAACTTCCCAACCAGAGATTGGGTACGAAGCCCCAACAAGTATCACGCTGACCGAGGCAGCGACTGACCTGAAAGATAAGATCATGGCCCGGATGAACACAAGGCAACCCCGACGCCAGTTACACAGGCTAAGTGAAGTACCATCTGAAAGTCTGCTAGAGGATGTGAATGCAGCACTCAGAGCGATCGCTACCACAACCATCACTGAAACCAATGAGCTGATCTACACTTCAGCAGCAGTGATCCTAGAGGTGTTGGGCTATAAGAGCAACCAGGAGCCATGAGATACAATACCCACCATGGAAATGATGGTTAGAGGCTAAAATCATGGAAATGCGGAGAGAAGAGAGCCAAATGTCAGAAGCCCAGAAAGGTGCAATGAAAAATTAAGTACTCAAGCCAGATACCTGAAGCACTCGAAACTGCCAAACAAAGGCTCCAAGCCTTGGTCAGCCGGCTAATGAGGTACACGCGAGATAATGAAGCCAGACGAATAAACTGCCTGTTCGCAACACAACCTGCGAAAGTGTATGCTCAATGGCAGGGTAATAACACCAGAGCAGACCTACCAAGGCTGGAGACTGAGAGGTACTAGAAAGGAATATGGGAGAGGAATGAGAGAGAAGCGTCTCAGGCATGAAAAGTTGGACAGCACCAAGCCCTGACATGATCTGCACATACTGGCTAAAGAAGCTCACTGCTCTCCACGAGCACCAGGCAGCTTGTGGAGTGCAGCTGCTCGTAAAGAACCAGCTGCTAAGGGATGGGACTCACCCTGAATGGCTAACCCAAGGGCATACGATCCTGATCCTGAAGGATCCCTCAAAGGGTACAGTCCCACCCAACTATCGGCCAATAACCTTACTCTCCACAACATGGAACCTCATGTCAGGCATCATTGCGGCTTAGTTAACTAGGCACATGGATAAATACATGAGCACAGCACAGAAGGGCATCAAAAAAACCACCCTGTACTGTAGAAAACCACCCTTGAAACCAATGGCATGCCACTTGCTCAAGTATCCATCAAATGTGGCACAGACCAGGGAGATGCACTGTGTAGGTTGTGCAAAGAGGCTCCTGAGACAGTACAGCACGTAATTGGTGTAAGATGCTGATAGGAAAAGCGTATATGGAGCGACATAACCAAGTGGCGAGAATAGTGTACAGAAACATCTGTGCAGAGTACAGGCTGGAGACACCAGGGTCAAGGTGGGAAATGCCTCCAAAGATTGTGGAGACTGAGCCAAGATCCTGTGGGACTTCCAGATACAAACTGACAGAATGGTGATGGTGAACCAACGAGACATAGTGGTGTTGGATAAGAAATAGAACAAAGCTGTGGTGGTGGACATTGCAATACCAAGTGATGGTAATATCAGCAAAAAGGAACACGAGAAACTAAAGAAATATCAGGGGATCAAGGAAGAACTGGAGAAGGCCTCATCAGTGGTGCCCGTGGTGATTGGAGCACAAAAACAACAGACATCTCAGTCCAGAAAAGTGCAGTACTAGGAACAGCAAATATATATATATATATATTTGCACTCTTGAAATGATGACACTTAGCAATATCCTTCTTCTGCAATTTAAATGAAGAGAAGAGTAAGACAAAGAAGAGCCGGGAATAACATTTCATCACTGCTTGTATTGGCGACATCTTTATGATTTAGTAACGATTCAATAACAAAGATTAATGAGCCCTCTGCAAACACTTGTGATTCACGTCCAAAATTAAGCTGCACATGCCGCTGAGATGAAGAAGCGACAGATCACGGCAGAACCAGGAGAGGCGTCTATTCCCCCGGAACTGGAATCAGTCCATCTGCTGAGCTGGGAGCTTTGCCTGTGAACTCAACTTCATCTCTCCCACAACAGCCACTTCCAGTTAATCCAGACATGTGAGTCGAGAAGGAAACGTCCGAGGTCCCACTTAATTCCCATGGATTGACTGACGAAGAAGTGGTGGAACACTGTGATTGATACAAAGATCACCTTGCACCTCTTTATATATACCTGAAGATCATGTTGCCAGTACTTCGCAAAACAGTTGAAGAGTTGCCAAGAGGTTGTTACTGAATCGCATCCACATCGCAAGTCCTCACCGATAGTTCTTCTACAGTTGCCAGTAGTTCGCCAACAGTCATCAGTATTTGTTAATATTCATCACGACGTCACTATAAGATCAAGGCAACAATGTCTTTGCATCGCAAACACCTTATTAAGACATCGTAGAGTGTCGCAAAGCATCGCCAACAGTTTGTAAATATATCCTAAAAGAGGAACACTAGCAATGTCTTGATAAGGTGGTTGTGATATTGCGGTCGCTAACGCATCGCAAATATGTCGGGAGCCAGTGTGAAAGAGGCTTAAATGACAGATCTCTAGCATAGCTTTAAAGCTAACAAAAGTCAGTTTTGCTTAAAATAGGACATTTAAGAAAAAATCTAGTTTTGAATCAATGATAAAGCATCATTCAGACTTCTGCAAAATGAGAATTAAACTTAACTCCCACTAGAAACTAAAATGTGCACTGACAGATTTCCTCGAAGTACAAGGATGATCAATTGCATCTCGTGTTACATGCAGCACAGCATAAAAGCATTTGTGGTGCTTTACAAGTCGAACACAGTTTCAAGAGATCTATGCACAACCACTCACACAGTCTTTTCTACTCTTCTTTTTGTGAGTTTGTTTTGAAGAGTCTATTCAAAATGACACTCAAATGTGCTATATCCATCCACTATTGCTGCTGTCTCTGTAAGGTATGTTTCTCTCAAAGGTTGTGTAGTCTGTGTGGGGCACAAGTGTGTAATATAGCAGGCGTATAACTGTATAATTCTGGTTGATTTTCCCTAAAACACTTGACTAAATCCACCCAAAATCAAAATTGAAGATCCCTTTGGGGTATAAATAAATGTCTGGACTTTTTGTGAAGCTGATACTAGTCTTTGTCTCTGCAAATGTATTCTGAGCGTAACTAGTAACAAGAAATGCATAGGAAAATCTGGGAAATATGAACTGAGAGTGAATATATTGGGCATTATGTTGTGCCTTGATAATTTCATAGCAATATCTCTAAATCATTTCAATCACGTTTTGGAATTGCACTTGTATAGATTAGATCAGAATAACAGATTTTATGTCAAGTATCAGAACTATAGCGTTGTTTGGTCGATACAGTGCATGAAAATATATGAAATCCATGCTAAACATGGCAGATTTTATAAGGGCTAGTTTCTATCCATTGCCACACATTCACTCTCATTCATACACCACCTTACTTCAACACTGGAGGCAATGTGGGTGAAATGTCTTGCCCAAGGACACGTTGACAGAATAAACTACAGTCATTATCACCCCACCGTAGCGCCTCCTTTTCCCAGAAGTCTGCCATCCAAGTACTAACCAGGCCCAACTCTGCTGTTTCCAGTGTCAAACCAGAGCATTCTCAAGGTTATAAGGTCTCATCAAGAAAAATGAGGAGTGGAAAAATCTCAAATCGGATCATAATTCTGTATATGACCACAAAAATTGTTGAAACTTTATTTCTATTTACTTGACCCTATTCTGATTGTAATCCCTAAAAACGAAAGGAAAAAGTTATTCCCTGTCACCTCAACCACTCACAGGACGACCAGTGAATAGAACCGGACGTTTTGAAATTGGTTTGGTTTTGACCATTAAATTCCACCTGCTCCAGATCTGTCTGTCCTCACACCTGTTTCTCATTTCCTGGTGTTGCTCATTGACTCCGGACACCAGGGTCTCCTCAGGACAAAAGCAAATACTCCACTGGACTGACCTCTGGAATGACCTCAATCAGCTCCCGTAGCTCAAAGTCCTATTCACCAACAGGCCCTAAAACAGTCACTGACAACTAGACTGAGTGCTTTTTATGTGGACTAGAAAAGGTGAAAAGAGTCCAGTACTGAACTGTGGTAAAGGGTGTTTAACTCTGGACCCTCTGTGTTCAGTTTGCTTCATGTCAGCTCCAAGGGAAGCCTATGATGACTTTATACAGTCTTACCTCACCATCTGTACACTGGAAGGGTCATGTTTTGAAAAGATTTTTAGACACAATCATTTCAAAAGTGTAACAGTTATTAAAAAATGTTACCAATACATTTTAATCTACTGCTTGAACTATAAAAAATGTACTGCAAAAATGCAACAGATAATTATCCCTTACCCGGTACTGCCGAAAGGTGCGTTAAAGGGCCCATATTACACAGTTTTCTGATCTACGATATACAGTTGTTTCTTAATCAAAAACATACCTGGAGTTGTGCTCATTCACTGAAGTTTAACACACAAACCCTGAGTATTTAGGCTAAGTTTTTTTTTTTCAAACACAAAACACTCTGTTCCACCCTGTGATGTCATGTGCTAATACAGGAAATGCTCCACTGTGTTTTGAAACCATAGATGTATAATAGGAGCTGGATAAGGCACGCCCCCTCTATCCGTGACCGCAGATGATGTGTGGTCAAATGAGATATTGCAGCCCAAGAAAAAATCTCCCATAGAAGCACAATGTATTTTTTGACAGGGCTTCGACAGCTTGGTTGGGTTTTGTAGGGATTCTTCTGTATTTTTACAATATGAACTTTTGAATGATATTTTTTTAATCGTCAAAATGCCTAAAAATCAGCTTTGTAAGAGTTATCTTAGCCCCGCTCTGAGCCCGCGCTAGCTCCGCTCTAGCAGCTCGCGCTCTGATTGGTCAAAACTGCGTTTCTGACGTCACAGCCCAACCGTCTCGGGCTGCGATGTCAGACGTTGGGCTGCGTTGGGCTGCAAACAGGGAAGTAAATACGAAAATGAAAATGCGGTCCTGAGCCAATGAGCACAGGCCATTGAAAATAACAGGGCGCCATCTTGGATTCATCTTCCAGATTTTATTATAGTTCTATGTTTGAAACTCGATTATTTGGGGAATTTCAAATTTGGAATTGCCAATCTATACCGAACTGAAGGTAAAAGTAGCTATTAACTTGAAAACTACAACTACAACATGACATCACTAGGTGGAACAGACTACATACCCGCAGTTGTGTTTTGTTTCATTCACACATGTTTGAGTAACCCTGCATTATTAGACTATCTACATCTCCAAAGCTCAAAATGCTCTGTTCCACCATAATCTCATTGGCAGATTATTATATTGAAAGTGAGGGAGTTTAAAAACACAATGGAGCACTTCCTGTATTACCACACGACATTGCATGAACAGTTTGAGAGAAGAACACAGCCCAAAGACGCAGGGTTTGTGTGTGAAACGTGTGAATGGAACGAAACACAACTCCGGGGATGTTATCGATGAGAAAATAACATTAAAACATAGATCAGAAAACGGCGTAATATGGGCTCCTTAAATATTTATCAGTTTCTTTCTCAACCCAATCAGGGAGTCTGGCACAGTCCTTAAATGATAGGCCATGCTAACATGTGGCCACTTCAGACTGGAGGGCATCACCAGACGGCTTTGGTGATAAAAGCCCATGTTTATTATTATGAGTGACAAAATCATGCTTAACACTCTAATGATAGTTGGAGCAGCTGTGCACAACTCATGAATTTGTAATGATTTTTTTACCACAAAATGCATCTGCCGGCGTGGAGCATGTGCAGTGAATGAAGTGTTTTCATTCGTGTTGCTAAAACAGAGTCGTATATTTTATTTTGTTTAATTGTGTTTTTAAAGGGTACTTTCCCATTCTTTTTTTTCTGCAAAACAAAACACAAGTGGTCTGGCTCTAATTGCAATGTTTTGTTGTTTGCAATTTCCTAGCATGACTCCACCTAGCTCTGGTAAAATAAACAAGCAAACTAAATGTTCTAAAATCAAATCATATTACTCAAATTTTTAAAAAGAAAGAAAAAAAAATCAAAATTGAATGTCCAAAATGAATGAATAAATAAATACACACAAAACAAACACATGAGTATATAATTAAATTCATGTATGAGTTGGAGCTACGTTTTTTTTTTTATAGTTATTATTACATTTCAACCTTGTGAAAAGCTGTTGAGCACAGAAAATTATAAAATAAGAAGAAACCACAAACCACAAGTGTCTCTTTAGAAATAAGATGTGAAGAGAAACAATAAGGAAGTCAATACTTGATTTGGCGAGTAATTCATGAATGGCCAAGTCCACCCACACATCATCTCTCTGAAAGAACAGCACACAGAGTGGATCTATGCAGTACAATCATCGCTTCCCTGCAAACCTTTCTCTAATGCAACAAAAGGGGCCATCTGTATCCATTGTCTTAGAGGGGGGATAAGCCAGGCCCAGTGCATTCTCCGGGGGCTGATCGAGGAGGGGCCCTGTTCACATAAGCCTATTAGAAGTGGGTGATGTCTTCAAATCCTTGTATCCAGAAGAATGCCAGAAAGATAAACCAAGCCTTGAGCGAACAGGGGCTCTCTGCAGGAGCCATCCAGATTTAGAAGAGCAAAGATGAGGCAAAAAGAGCAGGGAGCTGTGAATGCTTAAAGATTTAAGCAACGATTCTGGCCTCTGATGGATGGATCATCATATCAGGTGACAGGGAACTCATCTTGCTGTTTTGACACTGGGTACAATCTAAAAGAGCATTTGATCTGAGAACGGTGAACCTAGGCTTGTGTGAACGCCACAGCCACACTCTAGACTGGTGGTCTTGGAGCGGCCAGAGTGTAGTTTCAAAGAGATCTGTGGCCATAGTCCTTCTGACCATCAGCCATGACTCATCCTAAAACCACATTCAAACTTTGGCACGATGGAAGTTTGAATGTGGTTTTAGGATGAGTCATGGCTGATGGTCAGAAGGACTGTGGCCACAGATCTCTATCAACTTCTAACCATAGTTTTTTCATCTAGAAAATGGCTACCTTATCATTAGTATTCATGCTTGCTTAGCAGTCCTTTGCAGCAGGTCCACTGCCCCTGAGCAACCATGAACCACCTGTTTCACTTTTGCCAGGATTGTGACATCACGGGTAGAAATCTTCCTTTAGCTTGCTGTAGTTTTTGTTATTTCCAGTGATTTCCCTTTATTACCTGTCAGTGCTAATATGTCACATGAGGGAACGCAAAACTTTTGGTATAGTATGCTTTGATATTATACTTCATTTTAAATTCTAAAACACGACATGCCACAGCAAAGATACTCACATTTAAATGCCAAATAATGCATATAAGGCTTTAAGACCATTTGACTTTTGACACCTTCTAGATGAACAAGAGACTACTCCTTTTTCACATCTGGCCAAATCTGCTTTTATCGCATCTGTTTATTTGACCTTGCTATAACCCTAGCTTCCTTCCTATTTGAAAAAGGTTGTAAATCCAGCCTTGACCCTTTCATTCTAAGACCCCATACATCTTTTGACAAAGGTTTTCTCTGAAAGCTGTTAAGTTGCACCGTATGTCCAACCAAAACCCTTAACGTGTCCTGATTTTTCGTATTTTATTCTCAAAAGTGCTCTCTGTTGTGTATAGGGCACATGATGGAGGTGACCGGGGTTGACACAACAGAATGAATGGGGTTGACTTTTGACAGCTGTGTGTGAGGACGAGAGCTCTTGGCTGTCCCCACGTGAGGCAGCCCTGTTATTGTTTTGTGCTAACCTTCAGGTCACCTGACTCTGGAGTGAGTGTGAATGTCCTGTCACATGCTAGCCCTGTCCACATGCAGCTGCTCACTACACTGCCCACAAGCGCAATAGTGGAATTAATAACAGATAGTTCCAGGAAAGTATCATTGGTTTCCTCAAAACTCTTACCACATAGAAGGACAAAAGCCAGAGCCACACTTATTCTCTGAAACACCATGGGGTAATTACTGTTTTATTGGAAAATGGTGAAATAAAATACTTGAATGACTTGGGGAATAATTTATTTCATTAGAGTGAATCTGCCTGTGTCTTTTTCAATCTGTGCCCTTTGTTGTGTGCGCATGGCAGTTATAGTGAGCACAGTGGGCACATCACGAGCTGTTCTGTCTTTGATAACTCAGTTTGACTTCATTCATTATTAATGTGAGCAGCACCAGGCGGAGTGGAGAGCACAGATCACAGTGTCCTTGGGTAACCTGTGCTAAAGTGTGCCAAGGTTCAACCCTCCAAAAAGTTGGTCAGAAAGGTTTTTTTTTACTTTACTAATAGATTTTTGTCAAACATATAAGAAAGACAGTTAATTTATAAATGTTATATATGTATTTGTTCTTTTTTATTACTTTTGCTGGTTGGCTACATGTTTTTAACAACAATAAGGAGATGGATCAAATTAATTCTGCTTAAGACACATTCATTAAGCCTACTGCAATCCTACTGCAATCACATATTTTTGTCTTTCCACAGCACATTTTGGTAGAAAAGTTCTCTATAATTACCCATCAGGAACAACATTATATTATTTTAAAGGTGTTTAATTTACTGTCTCTGAAGATTGTAGCACCTCTCCCTGATGGTGAAGCACATGACACAGTTATTCACTGGGGAAATGAAACCTGTTCCTTTGTGTGACAGTTCAGCTGAGGTTCAATCAGACTGTCATCTGTCAACAACAATACTCAATTGTGCCTACCTATATATATACTGCAATGATGATACTAACTTTTTTTTTTCACCTGTAACTCTGGTGTTGTCTCAGTCTGGTGTTTTCCTCCTCTTATCTCCATGGAGAAAGACAGGTTTAATAGACCACTGTGTTGTTTCTTCATATTGTTTGGTTATTTGGGGAAAAGCCCTGTACAGTCATAATTTTGTACAAAGGCCTATTGACAATCCATTAAATGTTTTCTTCTATCCATCCATTTTCTTCTGCTTTATCCAGGGCCAGGTCTTGTTTTTGAAATGTTTGTACATATTGATGTAATTATATTGTCCATTGTATTAGCTCGAGACGAGTACTTTGCTTCACGAAAGGAGAAAATGGCAGTACACATTTGGAAAATTTTTAAATAACCCAAACTGGAGGTGGAAGTGGTGATGAGAGCTCTGTGAGGTGAGAATAGTGAAGTGTAAAACTTGGCACTGGTAAAAATTCTGTTCTGGCAAACTGAGCTACCTGGCAAATGCCAAGATGGACCGTCTTCAAAAGAGGTGCCACAAATAACTGAAATACCCACACGACCAATGTGTACCAGAGTAACTGAACAGCCATCCATGGAATTAATGAGGGGTTTATTTAGCAAATCAAGTCAAATGTAATCTTATTTTAAAGCTTTAACATGCAGATTACCTTGTCATGTGGCACCGTGAATCTTCACTTTAAAGGTGGACTATGTAACTTTTTGGGGGTCCGTCATCTGCTTGTGTCTTTGGATATGTCTTAATGTCCACAGTGTGACATTAAACAGCTCTATCTTAGATTTATCCAATTACACAAGGTTTTATAGGTCAAAAATGCCTAGAAAAATAGGTGCTCTGACTGTGAGAGGGGTCGCCTCTCCACAGGCCTGACATGTATTTTGGTTTGGTCTCCATGAAGATAGAAAGGTTTAATACCGTACTGTGATATTTTCCAGACAAAGCAGTTATGTCAATATAGAGAAAAACATGTGAGGGACGTTTCACCAGAGAATGACATGTACACAATGCACCTTTAAAGGAGCATGAATGTGATGTTATTCTGTTTTCAAATTGTGTTGATTCTAATGATACGTTATCATATCTACTAGTATATCACAGATTAGACTATTTTCTTCCATTTAAGTCGTTTTACTTTTATAGGTATGTAAATATCTCTCTAGAAATATTTGGAGACACTCAATCCCATTACTGTGTGGTTAAACAAATTGTCACTATAAGTAAATGTAGGTTTTCTTCAGCCTCAGCATCTGGGACGGGCAGGCTACATACAAACTGTAATGAGTAAACGAATGAATGAATGAACTAATGTTGACAAGTTGACACTTGCTAAAGGACAACTGATTTCCCTAACCCAATTAGAAATGGTAAATAAAAGCTGACAGGTGATCAGATGGCTAGTTAATCACTTTTATTGATGACATAATCAATGGTATTGAATAGTTGGCTTGGGCAGCAGCGTTATGTGCAACAGCAATGAAAAAAGGATACATACTGTCACGGTAGGAGTGTGGTTGAGGACCCCAAAGCAGAGACATAGGCGCAGGTAGATGTTTAAACAGGAAGACACAGGGGTAGACTCACGGGTAGACAGACTGGACAACAAGGTCAGGCAGGACGACATGGACAAGCAGGACGACGACGTGGGACGTGGGACGTGGACAAGCAGGACGAGGACGTAGGACGAGGGATAGAGGAGGAATGAACTGACCAAGAACAAAGGATGAGGACAGAACTAAATAGTGGGGCTGATTAGACAATTAGCTGCAGGTGAACCACCGAGCAGGTGATCCACACTGCAGCATTAGCCCAGCCACGCCCCCAGAGGAGCAGACAGACACAGAAGGGAGGGGGAACACACAACAAACACCAAACCCTGACACGTACACATTGAGTTTCCATGCATTGTGAGGACCTAGTGCTGATTTGCATTCATTTCCTGCAGACTAATTCTTAACAATAGTTACTACTTACCTAACCTTAACCTAAACCCTAAACCTTAAAACTTATTTTAAACCATCCATTCATTTTCTTCCACTTATTTGGGGCCAGGAAGCAGGGGCAACCGTTTAACTAAACTTTACATCACGCCAGACACTTATTCCAGCTCCTCCTGAGTCTTCACTGCAGCTGCTTCTCTCAACATAGGGGAGCAGTGGTTCTACTCTGAGCTCCTTCTGATCTTGTAATCTCAGTCATTAAAAAGAATTCATGACTAGGTCAAGGTTAGAATGAAGATTGACAGGTAAACTGAGAGCTTTGCCTTTCAACTCAGCTCCTTCTTTTCCACCATTTTAAGCCATTTGAACTTTAAATCATGTTGTTGTTCTAACAATAGAGAATTTACACCATGAGGACCTGATTTTTTCCCTCATAAGAGAGAGAGGTGCATGATGTGAGTGTATACAGATTTTACTCCCCGATCCCGCTATGCGATAAATACCAACCCAATTAATATCAGATTAAACGTATAGGTTCCAATTTATTTGGACTGTAAAAGTAAAGAATTCAAACTTTTTCAGTGCTTTTTCTGAAAACTGCAGTTGTGACCTGAGTTGCCCCACTTAGCTTCTTCCCAATTGGATGCAAAGCTTGAATGGAGTCAGACCCTGAACTGAAAGGCCCCTCACAGAGAAACCAGCCATGTGTTTCCTCCTTCTTATTAGCACAGTGTTCTGCCTTCCTCCTTCACTGGAATTGCACATTAATTAAAATCAATCAGGTGATTAGCTGCTTTATTGGTGCTTATTTGTCATTTATTCCTGGCTGGGCATTTCCCGGAGTCATCTTCTTGTCACCACAAACATGACATTTGCATATGATGTTTATCCTTTCATCTTCGCCCCAGCATGTGCAAGGGAATGGATGTATTTAACCAAAATGTCAAACTAGTCTATTAACATTTCAGAAAACCCAGCTGTGGGGATAAAACGGCAATGATATCAACGATCCATCATCTTGACAGGTTTTATCTTCCACAGGATAGGCCTATGTCATCTAAATGCATTGTTTACGTATAGTCTTTCAGTATATGTAATGATTCCTCATAGTATGTGCTTGTACAACTAATGTTGAACTCAAAGGAAATAAGAAACCGCTACAGGGTTTTTTCAGTCAATTCAGTCCAGATCCACGTTAAAAAACGTCACTGGTCATTTTGCTATTTCTTTGCCTGGAATGTCCCACAGTAGGGCATTAAACATACCAATATCTCTATTTCTTCACTTACAGGTGTTTTATAGCTAGCAATGCCTTAAAAAGAGTTCTTACCATATGCAGGCTTGCTTCTCCATAGATCTGACCATAAACCATGGGTATGTTACATACTTTAAGTTTGAAAAGTCAGTTGATAGCCAGGCATATATTTACAAATTAATTACATTCTCAATTTCCTTTTTTCTCTAACTTTGCCATACATTTGCTCACTTTTGAAATGTCATATTAAACAGCTCAAGACCAGATCAAAATAGATTCTGGGAACACTATTCTTGAGACACTACTAAAGATTTTTAAAGCCTAATCCATGGTGCACTACAATGTCATTTAAGCACAATCCAGAGCTTAACTATATTGATATGTCTAATGGCAAAGAGCAATGTTTTCTTTAGACGTTTGTTAAAAGCGCCACTGCAACTTTTTTGGTGGTCCACAATATGGCAATAAACTCATCTGTCTCCATGGAAACAAGCAGGTGATAGACCACACATTCATTTTAACAATACAAAACATATAATTAAAGAGATGCAAGATAGGTACGTGAAACATTCTAGAGAAAAGCCATATAGTTTAACCTTAAATTACTGTAAGTACTGTACTGACACTTAAAAGAAAGCCTTAGAATCTGTTCACCACACGCAAACCAAATCATTATATATACTTCATACAAACATTATTTTCTAGTGATGAAGTGACGTCTCCATAGCCTGTAATGACTGTTTATACTCACTTGTATCCTGATATGGTGGTAATGGCAGATGGGTGGGCCGTCAGAGCAGGAGATTGACAGAAACACAAATAAACGTGCACACATGCGCCCCCTGGAGACCGTTTGATTGACATATGAGTGTCCAGAGGGGGCCCTTTGTGCTCACAGTTCTCTGCTGCAGCTGCCACTTTAAAGCTACTTAGCACACGCATGTATGTAATCTGTAAACATAAACACAGTGTGGAGATGGTGCACCTGTGTTTGCGGGTGATCATGAAAGTGACATGTGTACACGCAGTATAGACACACAGCCTGCGTGATAAGAGAAGCCGGCTTGCATATTAGATGTATCAGATCATGTAGAACGGCCCAGGTGACATCCATAATAAGCGACGCAATAATGGATGAAAATACTTTTAGAAAATATAGTGTCTAATATCAGTGATTTCTAATACATTCTGGCACCAGCGAAAGCGAATTTAGAAGGACTGATAAACTGACCCGTATATCTGGTCACGTGATCGGCTGTGAACTGGAGACATTTGTCGCAGTGAGGGACAGGAGGACACTGGACACACTGCTCTCTGACATGGACACTCCTGATCACCCACTGTACCAGATTATAGAGGGACAAAGGAGGTAATTTTCCAACAGGATCCTACAGCTCCGCTCAAATGCTCCATACAGATGTACAAGAACTCACCCTTATGCAAGAGATAGCCTTATGTCATGTCAATTACTATTTCATCTTTGCGCTGTTTTTTCCTCATGACCTCTTATCTTATAGCTGAGAGGTATATTTGAATTCTATATTTCTATATAAAAATCCCATATCGATCAATAGAGTTTGTCTAAGACTAACATGCACAAAAAACGGTTGCCCCAGTGGCACTGATGAAGAATAAGTCAAATGCAACCTACCAAATTCTGCACAAGGAACATAAATTATACCATGAAAAGGTACTAATTCAAATCTGAAGGTATAGCGTGTTACTTCTGTTTAGTCAGAACTGCTCAATCTGACACACAATATTGTTTCTTAAGAGCATCATAGGGATCAAGGTGAAATGACCCACTGCTGCTAGAGGTCCCCAGAGTCAGGTTTAAACACTGGACTGATCGCGCTCACCCCCCCTGCTTCTCAGCCGCTGCCCCGGACTCTCAAACTGCCCCCCTTATGTGCATCATCACAGACTTTTGCCTGTTTAAATCCAGGCTCAAAACGTATCTATTCACACTGGCTTTTAATACTCAGTAATATCATGACATTTCGTACAATTTGTTTTATCTCATTGTTTAACGTTTTGCATGTTTTTATATTGTGCGGATTTTAATGTGATGTCACCTTGAGTGTTGTAAAGGGCTCTATAAATAAAGTTTGGACGCAAGCAGATGCCGACCCTCACCAGAACTGTTACATATCTTTAAATTCAAGCATCTGTCATTATACATTTATAGACATAGTTGCATAAGTTTATCATGTGTGTCTACAGAGAACCTGAATACCTTCATAGATGATTGATCAGGAGTGTGACCATCAGGCGAGGTCACTTCTGTCCCTCCCCCTAAAGCTCGCTCAGTGGACTGATACTCTCACACTACAACACACACACCCACACTCACGCAGACATTCATATATATACACACTGCAAAATACTGGCTCTGACCCGTGACCTGGGCGTAATAAGGTCCAGAGAGCGCGACGCTGATGGGCTGTAAATGCCAGCGGAGGCTGTCATTCTCATCCTGGGAGGTTAGCGCCAGGCCAAAGACAGAGAGACACGAGTGATGAATAGATAAAGCGATTGATAAATGGGAAGATGAGGTAGGTGCAAGGGTGGAGGGATGGTTTAGATGACCTGTGACCTGCAAGAAGATTGACTGAAAGCTTCGGGCGTCACTGGCTATAAACTCACAATGTTGCCTGGCCTCACAAACCAAGATCCAATCAGAACGATTATGGACAAAATAACAATTTGAGTTTATAATGACGTGTGTGGATTCAAGGGCAGCATCCAAAAGAAACAGCTAAATGCATGGACACTTTGCCATTTGCACATTTTTCAATACAAACTATATACAAAGATTTTGCAAGATTGAATCATAAAGTCCAGTGTTTCGTTAAAGGAACTTCACCTGCACCTAGTGGGTTAAAACAGGAACACACAACTGAACCTGTCCTGCTCCTGAATATCTCATACACTGGAGCTATCAGCACAGGAGCTCCACAGGGCTGTGTACATTCCCCACTGCTCTTCTCCCTGTACACTAACTGCTGCATCTCCTGCCACAACTCTGTAAAGCTGATCAAGTCTGTGGACAACACCACTCTGACTGGGCTCATCTCGGCAATGAGTCTAACTACAGGAGTGAAGGAGGTGGACCGCCTCAAACTCAACGCTCAGAGGACAGTGGTGATGATTGTGGACTTCAGGAAAGTCACAGCCCCCTACAGAAAACTGTTGGCATAAACATTTCTATAGACACTTTTAGATCTCGACTGGCTAATTCAGTCTCAAGTGTAAGACAAAACCCACAGTAACTTAAAGGAGCACTGCATAACATTCGGAGGGTTATTGCTTTGTCTAGAATGTTCCGCAGCATAGATTAAACCTCTATCACTAGGGAGACTAGCAGGTAACAGCACTACACTACATTATAACCCAGATCTGTGGAGAGTCACCCCTTTTCACTGAAGGAACTGCTGCATTTTTGAGCAATACAAACACCTGTAATGAACAAATGCTGGTTGGATATGTTTAAAGTCATACCATGGAACATTCCAGGCAAAGCAATAACATCTCCATGGAGACAAGCAGTGGGGGACAATCCACTAGGAATGTTGTCCAGTGCACCTTTAAGAAAAACTTGTAGAATAGTAATTTCCAAACCTCTATCTATAATCCACAGACTTTAAAACCACAAAGAGTCCAAAATCAACATGTTTTGCTTATAGCCTGACTCATAAAATACCTGTTCTGAACATTTGTGGTCAGCTGGGCAGTTATAAATGTGTGTATAAATCAGAAATGCCAGGGAACATGTAGTCTGGACCAAAATGTTATGCCAGTGTTAAAAGGAGAAGTGTGCTGTTGCACCATTATACAATATTACATAATGCTCTATTCAAATCGCAGCTGCCCTTTTTACAACTGTACAGACTTGTCTCAGCCTTCCTATACATTTTAAGACAGGCACGAGACATTTCAGTCCCCCTTCTGTCTTACTATATATATGGAAACTGTAGAAACGTTTGAAGGGGAGGTGGACCCAGGCTTGTCTTGGCAAGTGATGCTCCCTCTTTGTGAGCGCGTGTGCACAGGAGCAGAGCAGGGGTCACCGGTGGGCAGTAAAGTTGCCATGTTAAAAATCATTGCCGCCGTTCAATACCTTTAAAGAAGCAACACAAATAGTAAAGAATATGTGGTAAATAAATTTATAGATGACACGGTTATATACTACAACTGTGGCCATGTCTGCTTTACGATCTTGTGCTCTTGATAGGGGTCTAGGGTGCATTGTTAGCAACAGTTGTCATGGCTACCAAACAAACAGCCTTATCTGAGAGAAATGTCCATAAATAATTTGACATAACGATAAGTGATAAGCTTTTCTCACATTTTAACATCTAAAGGCATCATCATGGAGACAAGCAGATGCCACATGCCCAACCACAAAAGTTACATTTAAATGTACTTAATTCAATAATATACCCCTACCCTGACATTTCCCAGTGCATCTATAAACATTTGCAAGTCTAATTACCTCCTTGTGCTACACTTAACTTTTCCTCGCTTACGTAACATTACATTCAAACAGCACATCCGTAGTCAAAGGGCTTTTATATGGCCTTTTAAAATTGTAGCATGGCAGTTAGCATAAAAACAAGGAAAAGGAGAAAAAAAAGATTATAATTATTATGCAACAAATGTCAAACACCATTGTAAAGATATTTAATTGTCTTCACAACAATAAAACTGGGTCACGCCATTGCATACGGCCTAGAATAGCTGTCAACAGCCAGCAAAGTGTTTCTGGTCAAACTGCACCATTATCACTAAGATTAAATATGATGCTAATTGGATCTGTTTGTAAGAATAAACAGCGATTTTTATTATTTGTTGCTCTGTTGTATACCATGCTATTTTACACTTTGTTCTTTTTAAACCGCAATATTGACCTAAAACGACTTAATAAAACTGGGCCCATTGATTTTGCCTCAAAACCATGAAACTGATTTGTGTCTGCCCGTATATGTCACTCTAAACATCATCCCAGTAAAGCTCTGCACTGCTGTACTGCGCTGACGACAGGGCCTATGCATAGCTACAGTTCACGGTGGCAAGCGAGAAGGATTAAATTTTTTATTTGAGTCTAAATTACTTTATGTGTGCGCCCTATGTGTAAGTGAGCGTGTTATGGAGATATGTGACACCCCAAATACAATACAATAAAGATTTTTATTTTATTCCATCATCATGTTCATTTCGCAATGTTATGATATTATGAATTAGAATTTCTTTATTTAGAATTTATATTACAGGATTTAAATTCTTGAGCATCATTTTGAGGGGTATATAGGTACATAGGCAGAATAAAATATCACAATCAGAATCAGAATTTCTTATTCATCCCTGAGGGGAAATTTTCTTCAAGAACATGTAGTTAGGATCAAGTTTTCAAAAATAAGATAAAATAAATACAATAGGATAAAGATAAAAATAGTTCTCTCTAAATACAATAAGATAAAAGTAATAATAATAATAGTTCTCTCTCAAAAAAATTATTTACATCAGTGACATATTTACATAGATACACATGTGTGAGCAGGAAAACTAGATGTTACAGTAGTTTGTCAGTGAAATATTAAATAAAACTCATGAATCATAGTTCCATCTTATCTGTCCTAGAGAACGCATGACTTAACCCAAATGAAAAAAAACAAAAAATAACAATACGATACAATAAGATTACTCCAGCAAGTGAGTTAAACTACTTTTGCATAGTTAAAACTCTGTTAAAAACTAGTATTTCCCAAACAGAACCCTCTGCACAATGGCAGGCAGTCAAGTCCTGCAATAGGTGTCGATCCGTTAAAAGTGAGAAGACTGTAAAGTCACTATAAGCTTGTAAACCATAACCGTCCCTCCGCACAGAGCTGCTCGTGTGTCTGTGCGAGTCGTGACAGAGCCGCGGACTGAATGACACAGCGAGGCCGTCCTCTCAGCGGGAGCCTGGACTCAGCTCGGAGCCTGGCAGCCTCTCCACAGGGGTCCCACACTGTAATAAGCGCTGCCACACGCCCGCTCCATGTGCACGCATACACAGCCAATAGAAAGGCTCACATGTATCAAATATAGGCCATTGCAATTGTGGACTGCGGTGTGTATGTGTAATTATACATGGAGATTGCATGCCGCCAGTCCATAATGCCACACACATGCAAAGTTACACGCTCTGCAGGGGCCGTCTACTGTAATGCACGCCAGTCACGCTACACAGCAGCAGTGGATTAGAGGTGGTCATATGGATGGATACTTTGATTTAAACACAGGATATTAGCACAACCATATATGGATGTGAAACTCTTACTGTTGCTATTGAGCTAATGGAGCAGTTATAGCCAGAGCACCATGAGCAGTGCCTGCCCTGGGTACATTTACATGGCCTGGAAAAAACAGCAGATAATTTGAGTACCGGTAATCAGATAGGACTAATAATCTGATTTGATCTAAAACAACTGATGTTTTGTCAATCAAGATTTTTTTTACTGTTTTGTATTAGGATGAAAACGTATTGTATTTTAAAATAATCTTTAATATTTTCCATTCCATTTATGTCTTTGCCACCTTTGCTTGCCATTTCTTGTTTAATTTTCCTTGTCGGATCCTTCAGAAGATAACTGTCATCATGGCATTTAAAGGCCCCATATTACGCTATTTTCCGATCTATGTTATCGCATTGTTTTCTCGTCACAGACGCACTTGGAGTTCTGCAGCTGTGTTTCGTCTCATTCACATGTTTAACCTCGTTCTTCTCTCAAACTGAAAAACTCCACTGTGTGATGTCATGTGGTAATACAGGAAGTGCTCCATTGTGTTTTTATCCTTCATACTCCTTCACTAGAATCATCTGGATAATTTCAGACCTGCAATTTAAAGGAAAACATGAAAACTAATGCGTGATGACATCACAAGGTGGAACAGAGGATTTTGATGTTTGGACATGTAGACAGACACACAACTCCAGGTATGTTTATGATGAAGTAACAACATTTTTTTTAAAATAATCTGATAACTCCAGAAATCAGATTATAATGAGATGTGAGATGAAATTCAAGTTTTGTTTAATACATACACAGGATAAGACGTTAAAGTTTTGACCAATACTTTTATCGATACAAAGTGTATCGATAAAAGCCTAAAAATGTCTGTTTGAAGTTCAAATAACCATGTAAGAGGTCTCTTGTAATGCCACCCAGAAACACCTCAACAAAACGCTCGCTTTAAGTTGTAACTAAACAGTCATTTGATCTTGTGGAAGTGTGTCTCTCCTCATTTTGAACACTTCTTTTGATTCACGTACCAAACCCCTAATTTTTTCGCACACGAGTTGCATCTCAGCGTGATACGGGACTTTAGAAGTAAGTGGTGCCACCAGCAGCTATCTGTACACCATAAAAAGGGTAGGAGACCATCCTCTAACATACAGCTCAATTAGACCACGCAGTATGTCACTTCTGACCCTTAAGCTGTTCCACTGGCCTTTACATGAAATATCAAAGGCACATCTAAGTATTAGCACTAATTAATATGGTAAAGTTATGCATACTGTGTAACTGAAAGCCCAGTGGAGAGCAGAGATGCATATAGGGCCTTCATGTCAGCGGGGGCACTCCTTTGTTATAATGAAGCTGTCCTTTGGGAGATGACTAGATATTCGAGACTTGAGGGATAATATGCACTGTGCGGGATGTCTTTGTTGTGTTCTGTTATGTCGGGCTCTGAAACTTTGAACAAAATTTCAAAATAACTCATTACATTTTACTTTATTTTTTGTGGCGACCCTCTTTTTAAAGGACCAAAGTTGTTGCTTTTGTTTTAGTTTTTTCTTATATGACCCTCAACTGGGACCCGACTAATAATAATCGTATAAATTAAACTAACTAAAATAAAAGAATCCTTCAAGCGCTTTCGGAAATGTCATTGTCAGAATTAACATTACTGAGTAGGCGAGCACTATACAGTAGTGAAAACAGAATAAGACACAATATAATATGTCATTTAAGCAGACTCTCAACAACTATTAAAGGCAAAGTGCACATACATAAGTCATCTACGTATGTCCACCTGGATATTACCAACTAATTACTTTCTTTAACCTAGGAAATGACTAATAACTATTTATATAGGCTAAAATTGTTCATTAATTAAACAATACCCATGAGAATGCATAAAATAATAGTTACGTGGCGAGGCCGTGACTGCGACGGTGGTCCACACATGTTCTCATGTTCTCTCTCCTCTTTTCCTCCTTTCTCTTTTTTACTCTCTCTTTTCTCCCCCTACCTCTCTCTGTTTCTCTCTCTCTCTCTAACTATCTCACTCTCTTTGTGTCATTTGGAGTGTTGTTCATTTTCCTCCAACCTTTTGCCTAACAAGCGCTCCACATTGAAGCTCAAATTGTGATTTGCACTGACAAGGAAGTCAAATGTGGTCTGGAAGAAGAGATTTGGCTTTCAAATGAAAAAGGGATGGATGAAGGAGGGGTGATGAAAGAGTGGAAATGATAAAGCAGAGAGGAGAGAGAGTAAATGGCGATTGCGTATACCCATGTGCAGGGCTGTGGTCTGGACCTGAACCACTCAGAGCGTCAGTGTCGCCATTTGAAACACAGATACAATCACATCATATGATTCAATGGAAAAAAGTGGAATTTAATATATTGCTTATAGACTTAACATGAATGAAGAGCTTGGATGAAACTAAATATAAAGTAAGCTCAATGCTGCATCCCCCACCCCTACTCCACCCCACCTCATTTTACCTGTTTGTCTGTTGTCTTATTGTAAACAGATAGAAAATAATGTGATTTTCTTTTTTTGGAAGTAGAACATGAAAAGTATTAGTCAGGCGAACTGCATATTTCAGAAAGATGTTTGAAATCTGAAATCCAAAGAATATACACATATCTTTATTTCTGTTATTTCCCTCTTATACCCATTGTACTTGGTTGAAAATTGTTTTTCTCTTTTTGTCAAAATCGTGACCGTGGCAACATTGAAATGCCACCAATACACCGAGCTGTGGCAGTGCAGTCTACCCGTGTATCACTGGAGGGGGCACACTGTGTGATATTGGCTTGTACAATGTGACTGGAGAGCTTTATTCCAGGGCACTGAGGTGAGGGTGAGTCTGCACAAAGACAAGAATCGTAATGTCCTTTTAATTAACTCAAATGTAAAGCTATGTAATTAGGCCAATACTTGAAGTTACCGTGTGGTTTTCTGGAACAAAGGAGACTGGCTCTCTCCTCGTCTGACCCTCTGTAGTGAATTTGAATGCCACTAGTGTGCTCCACTCTGCACATGTGTGTGTGTATAGTGTGTGTGTGTGTGTGTGTGTCTGTCTGCACTGCACCATCGTCTGGAGTCAGCCAATCACTGTCTTTCTCCTGCATTAGTACCACACTGCCTCTGCATGATACATCTATTTTAAACACCACATTGGAACATGGACAGGAACACATTGTACAAGATTGATTATTTCAACTTCTTTTTTCCACTGTATCAACTGTGTCACTGCCTAGTTCTTATTTAGTTTACGTTATTAGATGAATCCCGGTGGAGATCAGCAGTCCTTATTTGTCCTCCATTGATTTTTATAGTTGATTTTAGTCCTGGCTAAGACTTGGCCTAGCCCTGGATCTGTATCTTTTTCTCATTTATTAATGCTCATTTTCAGGATATATATAAATATGAATAGATTTATTTCTGAGATTACTTTGAGCAGATGCTGACAAATGAAATGCCACATATTCTGTAAACTGAATTTGGCTTGACATGATGCCATTAGTGAATGTTGATGGATCAATATGTATAATGTTATATTGATGAAACCATTTTTATGACTCAAATGCTGTGCTTTATTCTTGGTAATATTAAAACACTCCCTCTGCGCAATATTCTCTATTTTGGATGCTGGTGTGTGTGTAAGAGATGCACCAGGGACAAAGAGTTCACACTGCAGCATCGCCTGTCTATCTTCCCTCTTCCCACCCTCCCAAAAACTCTCTCTCCTCTTCCCAGCATGCATTTTTTTCCCTCCAGTCTCTCAAATGTGTTTTTATTTTTTTGACCCTGTGCGTACTGCGCCTGCCTCCTCTGTCTCCTCAATTGATCCCACTCTGTCTGTCTGGGTGAAGAGCATCTCTCTCCTTGCCACAGGGATCACGTTTTGTCTGTACATCGTGTGCTGCTGTGTACCAAGACTGCTGAAATGTCTTTAAGTCGCTATCACATGTCTGCTAACAATGGGGTATTCATGGTGACTGGAGAACATTGCTCTGAAAGTATGTGGTTTGGATGTTGTAAAAATATTTGAATAATCTATAGGAGCGTTATTGCTGTTTAAAGGAGAGCGTTCACTTTTCTGGCGCAGGGTAAACTACCTGCTTGTCTGGATAATGCTCCCGGGAATACTGCTTTAAACTTATCTATCTCCGTGCAGACAAGCAGGTGACTTTGCCAGTCCAAGTTCCCAAACATCTGTGGCTGAATAAATGCAAGCGTTATAAGTTCATGGCTATGCTGTGGAACATTCCAGTTAAGGAAATTTAACAGAACGCGCCATCATTACACAACTTCAACACTACCTCCTCAGATTCCAGCTTTTTGAAACATTTCAATCTGGTTTCCGTCACCACCACAGCACTGAAACAGCCCTCCTAACAGTCTACTCCTCACAGCAGACTCCGGTTCACTCTCCACTCTCCTCCTCCTTGACCTGAAGCGCAGCATTTGACACCATCGACCACACCATCCTCCTCCACCGTCTAGTGCATTGGCATCTCCGGCACTGCACTCTCTTGGTTCTCCTCCTACCTTTCTGACCGCCGCCACTACGTCTCCATAAATAATTCCAAATCTCACTCCTCCCCTGTTACCACCCGTGTTCCCCAAAGTTCGGTGTTTGGCCCCCTCCTCTTCATCATCTACATGCTTCCCCTCAGCCACATCATCTGTGACCATGGACTCCACTTCTACGGTTACGCCGATGACACCCCAGCCATTCTCTCCTCCCTCCCAAACTGCCTGTCTGACGTTAAAACCTGGATGGACCACAACTTCCTCAAACTTAAAAGCAATAAAACAGAACCTACTCATCACTGGACCCAAAACTCTCCTCCCCTCTGCTCAGAACATCTCCCTCTTCATCGATGGCCACACTGTTTCCCCCTCTACCTCTGTACGCAACCTTGGTTTCATCGTGGACCCTACCCTCTCATTCAGAGCCCACATCAGCCACATCACCAAAACATCTTTTTTCTATCCGCCCTCCCTCTCTCAGCCCACTGCAGAAATCCTCATTCATGCCTTTATCTCCTTTAGACTCAACTATTGCAATAGTCTTCCGTACACTCTCTCCTCCACCCACTTCCAAAAAACTCCAATACATCCAGAACTCTTCCGCCCGCCTCCTCACCCACATCCAGAAACCACATCCCTCCTGTCCTTAAGAAACTTCACTGGCTCCCCATACAACACTGGTCCTCCTTATCACCTACAAGTCCCTCCACAACCTGGCTCCTCCCGATCTCGCTGACCTCCTCCTTCTGTTGTGCTACCCGCTGCCTCAGATCAGCTGACACCAACCTTCTCACTCCCCCCAGGACAAAGCACCGGACCTTGGAGGACTGAGCCTTTGCTGCTGCCCCTTCCTCTGGAACTCACTCCCACAATCCATCAGGAACTCGGACTCACTGCAGCACTTCAAATCACGACTTAAAACTCACCTGTTGGCATGATTCCCCTCGTTTTCTACTGTCACTTCCAATTTGTTTGTAGAGCGTCTTTGAGTGTCCAAAAATTGCTAAAGTTCAATGTATTATTATCCATCCATCCATCTTCTCTCGCTTAATCCAGCTGGGTCGCGGGGGCAGCCAGCTGGATTAAGCCAATCCTCATAGCACCTGACCCCCCCTATGAACCCCTCTGCAGGTGGTGAGCCCACAGGAGGGTGGACAACATGGTCCTTGATGTTAGTTCATAGGGGTGCGGGCATGTTTTGGGTTGATGGGGGAAACCGGAGCACCCGGAGGAAACCCATCCAGACACGGGGAGAACATGCAAACTCCACACAGAAAGGCCCGGGCGACCCGGGGATCGAACCCGCAACCTGCTGTGAGGCCTGAGTGTTGCCACTCAGCCACCGTGCTGCCTTGCAGTATTATTATTATTATTATTATTATTATTATTATTATTATTATTATTATTATTTACTAATAATATGGAAACAAGCAGGGAATTGACCATCCACCAGAAACGTCACACTGTGGCCCTTTAAATAACATATCATTGTACATAACCAGCACAATGTTAATGGGTAGCACTGTCACCTCACAGCAAGGAGGTCCCATACTTGGTCCCATGTTTAGCACTAGGCTAATTTTAGCTATTGCTAGGTAGTAATAGCCAAAATCTTGATCAAGAATGTAAGAAGGATCCCCAGGAATGGTCCATTGCTCCAACATTGAATGATGGGTCAAAAGAGGACACATGAAATAAGTGAATAATATATGCCAAGGTTAGACATCTCATCGTAATGGCATGTGATGTAAAACCAAACCAAAGTATGAAGAATTTGCTTGGGTGAGCCATGCAATAAAGGAGCAACTCAAATGATGATATTAAGATGATGAGTTGGTCCTTTTTGGTAGATAGCCTGTATCACAGAATACACTATTCAATATGCCTATGTGCATTTTGACATTTTATAAGATGGACTCAGGCTTAGCTGTTGATGGAGTGATTTTTAACAGTGGTTTTATTCATTACATCAGTGGCGTGACCCTGTGTAACTTTCACCCTTATCTTCAGCAGAGCCCTGAAGCTACCCCACTCATATGCTCGTGTCTTTGCTGCTTATACTTCGTGACATTTGATTTTCCAACATGGTGCTTCCGTGTTCCTGATCTCTCCCTCCTCTGCGCACTTGGTCTATATCCGTCTCCTCGTTTGACCTCCGTCTCTCGCCTCTCCCCGTCTGCCTCTCTCCATGTCCTGGCACTATGTTATACATCCTCCCACGGGCTATGGCGAGAACACCGTGTCCATATATGTGTGTGTGAGGCACCCGAATCATATGAGGCATCCACTTTGAGAGCCGGCTTCCGACCGAGATGCTCAGCGTGTGTGTAACTGTGATGTACCAAATATATTCGTCTGTGTGGGAGCAGAGTTACTACAAGTGTCCTCTCTGCAATTATAGGACAAATGTAGAAATCAACCATAGTTTTGTTTGTAGTGCAGTTTGACTTCGTTGCATGTAATTTCTCCCCGGAGTCTGTTCAAGAATATGCACAGCGGCATCCGTCTGGCCATCGAGACACAAAGGCACAAAGTTCTAGACACTCCAGAAGTCGACTGTCGCTACTTTTACAATGATTTTTGTCCTAGATACGACATAGTACATCTATTGGTTACCACATAATGCATATATACTAACTGTGAAATATAGATATGTAAATATGACTTATTATTATTTACACATTGATCCAATATAACTCTATCTAATAACATGTTGTGAAAATCTGCATGTTTTGTTTCATATGTGCAAATAGACAACAGTCAAATGTCCTTATTTTTCTGGCAAACAAACTGTGTCACATGCGCGGGGTAACCTGAGGACATGGCTTGGTTGCTAAGCAGAGTGAACCGCATCCTTAAACTTAATGTTAGGGAAGCGTTCACATTAAACTGCTACTTGTAATGCTAGGATTTATCTATACTTTTCATCCGTATTATGGTCATATAATTGCGTTTCCTGTTGCTTTATATTGCTGTCGTCAATAGAAAAGCGATTGATGATCATCACGCTAACCCCCTCAACACGCTCGCCAGCCCCGTCAGTCTCCCCTGTCCATGTGCGAGTGCATGTGCTAGCTGTGTCCCGTTGAATTGAACACTCGGATGCTAGCGTGTCTCGTGTGTGTGTCGTGTGTGTGTGTGTGTGCGTGTGTGTGTGTGTACGGGGACAGGAGGCAGACAGACAGAGCAAACGTGACCGGAGTGTTGGGAACATGCCGTTCAGAGTGCCGCACTGTCTCTCCTTCGCCACCTCTCCTCCTCATCGACACCTCTCCTCCTTTCCTCTCATCCATCCTCAGACACGTTCTTCCTTCCCTGTTTCCTTTCCTGTCTCCTCGCTTCCTTCGGCTCATCTTTGTCTTGTGCGTGTCTCCCGCTCTGGCGACATGAATTATTCAAACAGTGTTGTACTGCAGGTTTTCCCCAGTCTCCGCCCCCTCCACAGTCATCCCCACTACACTGCCCGCTCCTCTCATTCTAGCGTACTTCAAGTAGCATTAGACTCAACTATCTTTAAGCATTTGTTTTTTGTCCTCATGGAGGGTTTAATTACCATTTAGTGTAACATATATTCATTGAAACTCTTCATATGTTTTATAGTAAACCAAGTCGGTGATTCAATTTACACACAGCAAAAAAGGATTTTCTAGTTAAACTGACTTGAATTAAGCAGATTCATCTTAAAAGATCAATTTAACGATTTTTTTTACTTAATAAGATGAGATTTTTTTTACTTGTTTCAATATATTCCATCCTGATTTATCTTATCTAGATTTTACAACTTATTCTGAGCACTTTTTATATTAAATCAAGCCAGGTTAAGCCTCTTTAACTTCCTTCTCAAACCAATAAGGTGAAAAATCTTGCCATAAATGCTTGAAACTAGTGTTTTCTGCTTAGAACAAGATTCATATTTCGTCTTGTTTTAAGAAAACTTGGTAAGTGGAAATTTCTTACTGCACTGGCAGATAATTTCACTTAAAATAAGGCATTTTTACCTCAAAAGTGGTATTTTTTTCTTATTTTTGATAGGCCTTTTTGCAGTGCATAGTATCCAGGGAGATATTTGTATTCACATCAATGCTAAAGGAGTTTGGGTGAGGAGTACAACACCGGCTTGTTGCTTATCTTGGATGTTCCAGGATGTGGCATTGGTTGCCTCTCCGCAGATCTGACATGTTACCGGATGGTGTCTGTGGATATATTTAACCAAACACAGAAATAACATCTTACACTGGAAAAAAAAATATCTCGGTAAATTAAAACGACTTAAATTAAGAACATTTTACTTCTTTATTTGAGTAGATTCATCTTGACAAATGAAATGATCTGCCAGTGGAATAAGTGTTTTTTTCTTAATTCAAGCAACATTTGATTGTAATTATTATTATTATTATTATTATTATTATTATTATTATTATTATTATTATTATTATTATTTTAAGTGCAAAAAGTGGTTGTTTTTCTTATTTTAAGTGTAGCAAGATGTATTTTCATATTCTAAGTACAAAAATCTTAATGCACTGGTAGATAATTTTACTTGTCAAGTGAAATTTACTCAAATCATGGTCAAATTTTCTTAATCCAAGTCATTTTAGCTGGATTAGATTTTGTTTTTTGCAGTGTATGGTAACATCAATATCAGAAATGGCCAAGACAAGATGCTAACTCCATTTATTTTCACATTTATAAATCATTATTTTGGAGGAAGTGTAGTGTTATAACCACATTGTTCTTCCTATCCCACCTCCACAACCTAATATGGGAGACAGAGCATTTAGCATTCTCTTGTCTGTGTTTCCGGGCTCTGTCTCTTCCTCTCTGCACCCCTCCCTTCCCAGCATCAGCAGCAGCAGCATCATGATTCATTAGAACCTCCAAAGCTCCCCATAAACCGGGCGCGTCGGAAGAAGTGACTCACCAATCAGCGGCCAGGTTATGGTCAGTGATGCTGCCGAACCAGGAAGTGCTTCTGTGCGCCATGGAGATTTCCAAGAACCCTCCCAACCTTGATAATTCTCTCACAAACACCTGCCCGATGGAAAATGATGCATGAGTGACGCAGAAGCGGAGTCTAGGAAAATCTAATGTGGTCATATACATTAGCCGGAGCAGCCCACTCACTCACTGTTTACCAGAATGAATTTATCAGCCACTAACAACTACTGACAGTTCTATAATGAGGAAGTAAACAGCACTAAAGACAATCAACACTGCTGAAAAATGGCTGTTGCGCAGGGTTAAACCAGGACAAACAAGTGGTACATTTGGGTATTTTTAGGTTTATCTTTCTAAGCAGATATTTTTTCGGAATGATATTTGACGCATGGCTTATAGAAGCTATTTGCAGCGCGTTCGTTCCCATCTCGGCTACTTTAATCTGAAGTGAGAGATTTAAAGGGCCCATATTACACACTATAGTTGCGTCCTCTTCACAAACGTACCTGAGATGCGCTCTGTTTCATTCACACTTGTTTAACACTCAAACCCTGCAGTTCTTCTCCCAAACAGAAAACACAGTCCCACCTTGTGATGTCATGTGGTGATACAGGAAGTGATCCACTGCGTTTTTAAATTCCATACACCTTCATTATAATTATTTGGATAATTTCAGCCCTGGAATTGCATTTCTCCACTGAACAAAAGTAAAAGCTGTAGCCGTTAACCTAAAAAAATATCACTTTATGGCATCACGAGGTGGAACAGAGCATTCTGAGCTTTGGAAATGTAGACAGAATAATAGGTTACTAATCAAGATTACTCAGAGAAAACACAGCTCCAGGTATGTTTTGATGAGGCAACAACGTTCTAACATGGCTTAAAGCTCATAAGAGTCAATTTTGTGTCAGAGCAAATAGCTGCTTATCAATGTGTGGCTTCAGTTTCTACTCAGCGCTGAGACTTTTAAAGCTTTAGGATTTTTTTCCCCCTTGACATTAAACAGGAAAAATAATAAATGACATGACAGGACGGGTTCTTCCTGTCCAGGGTACAACTGAATGTGTGTGTTGTGAGTCATAGTTTCGCTGTATTGCATTGTGTGACCAGTGGAAATATATCGTCAATATACCATTCTATGATTTAGATGGAAACATGGTCTGTATGCACTGGTGTAAATGTTATTTGCAGTCAGCTAATAACATATCAGATGTAGTATTTTGTATGGAACGTGTTTGGGAACAAGTGCAAGTGACTAGGCCTGTAAAATAAATGATATAAATTTTATTATATGCAATAAAGAGCGACTATTTTTCTGTTTTTGTTCAGCACTAAAGGACTTGTCAAGTTTTTAGTACTGCCACATTGAGAATTTGAATAGTTAAAAGTTCAATTTAGACTGTGTTGTAAAGGTTTTCTCAAAATTAGACCACAGAACCAACATCCACTCTGCACTTTTAAATAAGATAAAGAAATCTGCCATGGCACACTTTTGACCACCAGTATCTTGACCACGGAGAGTAGCTTTAAGTTAGCACTTTTGGAGGATGCGTTGACAAGAATTAACAGGTAAATTGGCAGTTGTCATTATGAAATATTCTCATGCGCTAATAAACAAAGGCCTTCTCATCTTTCGAGTCATTTTCTGTCCGAAATCTATCTGCAACACTGAAACACAAGAAGAAATGTTTGTGTCAAAAAATCCAAAATGGAGAGGCGGTGGAGTGGAAAAGGGGATTTGAGGCTACTCTCCTGAAATGGCAGTTGCTATGGCTACCACACTGCAGCGTCTGAGTATTCCCGCTCCTCATGTGAAGGGAGAGGCGGGGCTTAGGGGTGGGAGTGTGATGCTCTCAGCCAATCAGAGGGCGGACTGAGCAATGACACATTTCCCACATGCAGGGCGCCGGGTCTTAATGAGGTTACACAACTGCTAACCCAAAAAATATTGGACGTCACTAAACACTGTGTTGCCTTTACTCTGGCTCTAACTGGATCAAACCTGCTCTTAACAGAACTAGAATACAGGCTTGTTAAACATAATTAGTAGGAATAAGATTTGCCTGCATCAAGACAGGATTTTGTTATGCAATTGTGAGTAGAAGAGTGCTGGTTTTTTACTGTAATCTTTTCTGCTCACATGGTTTGGATCAACAGAAAGAGGTCCTCACTCATTGCCTCATATATCTGTAAGATGGAGAGAGAGTGCTGTGATGACAAATCATGTTCACAACCAAAGCGTTGAAGCGCTTGTTCTATTTATGTCTCTATATATGTCTTATATTCAACTCCATGATGCTGAACTTCTCCGTGGGGACAATCTGTAAATGGAGTAGCCAGAGGTGGGTAGAGCTGCTAAAATTATACTGTAGATATGAGTAAAATTACTTCAAAATAATATTACTCAAGTAAAAAGACCACAGACTGGAGTGTTTTTAGAATACAAGAAAAGGGACAGAGCAGGTTGTACTTTCTCAGAAGTATGAAGTCCTTCAACATCTGCCCAAAGCTCCTCCTGATCAGTCATCTCCAGTGTCCTCTTCAACGCTGTAGTCTGATATCTAAGCACAAAGTGGTCCAAGAAATCACTCAAGCAAACAAATGTATTAGGGGCAACAACTCAAGTATATGAAAGGAATAACTGGGCGAAACATCTGATATATATATTTGAAAAAGTGGATTTAATTGGAAAGACAAAACCTTAAATAATGCACACAATTTGGTATTTTCAAAGAGTACATCACAAAAATGAGAAGACAATGGAAATCATAGCTGTTGCAATGCAGGAAACACAAAAGTTTAAATATTTAATATTGTCAATATTGTCAAACTAAATGATAGACTCACCCATCGAGCTTACCGTCAAGTAGTGGCCACACCGGCTCGTCAAAGCCTGATCCCGTCAGATCTCAGAAGCTCAGCAGGGCCTGGTTAGTACTTGGATGGGAGACACTGGGAATTCCAGGTGCTGTTGTTGTGTCCTTAGGCAAGACACTTCACCCACATTGCCTAATATGAAAGTGATGTGTGCATGGCAGGACTCCCTTGAAAAATAGATTAGTAAACTCAATGGGACTTTCCTGGGTAAATAAAGGTTAAAAAAAAAAGAGAAACACCTCGTGTAACCCTTCTGATATTTTGTTAAATAATAACCTTTAATGTGTTTGAACAGACATAGAACTGTATGCAAATCACAACAATCATGTGACTACATGTGTGGGCTAAAGGGGAAGAACTAGTATGTCAGCATACATGTGTATGGCTGACTGAAGATGAAAAAGTGACACTATTCCACTTGATTTCCATATAAGTTTTATCTCATTACGTTCACTATTCCGGGCCATCAGTAGCATCTGATGTTATGGTGACCCACTTGATGTGTATCCTTGTTAGGCTTTATTTATTATGTTGATTACCAACAAGGCCATGCCACTTATTCGGTACTGTTGTATAACTATGTGATTAGTACTAGAAATACATCCCATTCAAGTTCACAATATGTTTCTCACTGATAGAAACACAGTATGAATAAATAAGAGACCAAACTCCCAGAAACTCTCCCTTTTATTCTCCGGTCTTCTGTTAATAATTTCAGTTGTAAAAGGTTGTAACTTTACTTGGAGGGATGAGAGAATATGTCATATTGGCCTTTGTACCTTGGAGTCAGGGTGCCCTTGACCTAAGCTGCACCGGCCCCTGGCAGTGCTGAGTGCTCCCTTTGCACTGCAGTGATTAGATCAGAATATGGGCCCAAGTGCACGCTGTGTTATTGAATGAGGATGAGAAAGCCTCAGAGGAAAAGGAGAAGAAGGAGGGAGCGGGAGATCACAGTGAGTGGTTAAAGTATTTGTTGTAAGTGTTTATAGTATTATAGGAAAAGCTGAAGAGGTTTTACCAGATGTTCATCTTATAATGCACAGAAATAGACTCTCCAGTTTGTCCATGTCAACAAACTGTGACTTTTACTTTTACTTTCATTTTTAGTCACACCTCTTACCAGATTTCACTGTTGCAACATCACTTACTGTTCAGTGTAATATGTTTTGAATACACAACAGAGGTGTCCAAACTATGGCCCACTGAAACGGACCAAATGATCAAAGGCAGTGCTTTTTACTGCAAATTTAAGTATTTCTGTCATTGTAATCCGAATAACATCTGATTACATTGTGACACAGAGCTAAATTAAGCCTGGAATAAGTGTTACAAGACTTATAAAGGTGATCTGGCTCTGTATCTATCTAAAAGCCCTGCTGTATTGAACACTAGTCTATAGCTCTCAACTACAAATATGTTTCTATATTTGCTCCTCTTTGAAAAAAAAGTTTGGACACCCCAGATCTACACAAACAGGATGGGGCAGTTAAGGTCAGTCCAGTAAGATTTTGTCTCACTGGACTGACCTTAACTAGAAAATGTGACCGTGACAGTTTTGTTTTCTCCCTGACGTAACATAACAAAACACATCTGAATCCATTCTACACCTGTGAAGGCTGTGGTTCAAAGGCCTGTTTCAGAGAACATAAAGAAATAGTGTGCCAGAGCTGACAGCCGGGTGCGTCTAAGATACAAATGTGAGACTGAAATAACTTTCAGCTGTCACTATCTACTGTCTGTACTGAGAAAGGACAGGCTCTCATCTGGGGCCTTTATAGTGTATGAGTCACGGATAGAGCAGTCCAAACATATACAAACACATACCACAGCTAATAAAAACAATACGAAGCCTCACATCTGATTCCAACTCCAACTGCATTGAAATTCTCATTCTGAAACATCTTTATTCTTTTTTAATGCAACCCTTTTTGTACCGTATTTTATATACTTACATATATTTAAGCATGCATTCACATTTCTGTTCAGATTCCGGGCAGTAGAGGGACAGACAGAGACTTGATACCTCTTGCGCCCACTATACAGTAAAACTGAGGGGCGACTGGGCTTCAAAAATGATCTTTTTATTTGCTTTGCCTCAAGTTATTCATTTAGATGTATGCTCCAAAATGATGCAGCACTTTGTTCTGTAACTCTATTGCAGAGAGAAGCACAGTCACTCTTACAAATCAGTGACAAACTTGATGCCCTTGTGGTGCTGGATGCTTCTAAGGAATGTAGTTTTTGTCTTGGCCACTGGGGGCTCCTCGGAGTCTCTGCAGCAGCAGGCTGGGAGCAGGGGCGCGGCTCTTCTGATCTGGGTCAATGAGTTTCTTGTGGCGGGAGCACAGTGAGAGACAGTGGGGCAGAGGCAGGATGCACCACACAACTATATTTAATGCTTTGAAAACCTGCATTTACTTATTTATTTGAATTAAGACAGTACATATCATAAGACACTATAATGTGCATGAACATAAACATGCCAGTGTTGGAACAATAGCTTAATTTCTTCTATTTACTATTACTATTTACTCTATTTACCTAAGGAAAAACAATATTAAATCAACCACATACAAATTATAATCGAAAACCCAGCAAGATTTTGTTCAAACCTTGTTCTTGACCTTATATTAACAAAACATTTGTATGTTTGAAGACATGCAGAATCAAATTCAGCATGCACAGCATAGTACACCATCTCCTCTGTGACCTACTGTACTCTAAATGTGAGTAGGAATTTGGTCCAACTCCAGATTGAAATCCACACTGCTTTACCTAAAAAGACCCCATATGGAAATAGCAGTGGTGCTTCTGAATATGGCTGAATAAGTGCATTTTGTGCTGGAGTGTGCATGCGAGTACAGGTATAGCTCCATTTGGGATCGGGTGGTGGGGAAGAAGCGTTGCCGTGGGGATTGGGTTACGAGCAGAGAGTGCATGAGGCGATCCGGGAGGAGTGAGCCAAGCTAGCTAAAGTGGCTACAGTACAACTCTGCAACAGACATCTGCAAGGCGCGCGGCAGAGACACACACCAGCACAGAGAGTGGGGGGAATCGAGGTCGGCTTGGCACTTTGTCAAAATTTCCTCTCTCCCGCCTCTCTCTGCGTAGGATACTACTCTACACCGAGGGGCTTGGCGGTGCTGCACCATTTTGAATCTACAAAAAGCCGGGGGCATACAGTGCACACTCCCTCACACCGCTGTAACAAAATGAATATATATCACAAGCACACGGTAATAGATCATGACAGCTCGGCTAAAAGAGGAGACAAAAATTCTGCCTCCCATGTGCGCACGGCTGTATAACCTCTGATATTTGGGTTTCTAAAAATATCTGTGCATTCAGTTATGGTCAGACATTTGTGGTGAGATTCGACACAGCTGCTGTCCCGTACTCTTCTTTACATCCAGTTAAAATGTGCTCCCTAAACACCATATATGGCAATACCTAAAAAAGCGCCCACAACACTAGATAATAACATTTGATTTTTTTCATTTCAATCTAGGATCATAAAGAATGGCGCCATAGTCACGCAAAACTAAGCTCAATCTAGACTTTCTTCTTCTCTAAAATGCAGATAAATTCATTTTGCTGATATAATCCCTCCTGAGTCCTGGTGGTATTTTTTAAGAGACACAGGCCCTTACACAAACTAAGCTGCTTAATGTGAATGCCACAGTCATTAGCCTCTGTTTTAAGCATTTGTGGTGCTTGAGTCTATATTTAGGCTAACTGGGCTAATAAAACGGGATTAGGGCAGTGGCTGGTGCTGATTGAAAAATGGCGCGTGTCACAAAGAACAGGGCAGTGACAGATTAGAGGCAGAGCTGTAGTGGATTATTCAGTCACCTGACAGAGGGCAGGGGCGTAGCACACACTCAGGGGAAAGCATATAGGAGAGAAAAATACTCTAATGTCAAAATGCACTACTCCTATTTAGCGCTTTCCGATATTAAAGCTGCACTACATCCATTTTCTACCGCCTGCTTGTCTCTATCATATGAGTTTGCCTGGAATGATAAATATTATGGCATACACTTTTATATCTTGCTAATTCATTTACAGCACTGTTTTTTTTATGTCTCGGAAATATCTAGAAATACTTTTGAAAAACAGTGTACTGTGGTCGGGTCACCCAGATCTGTCCCATAACTAGAACTTGTGGTACCAGCTGCAGCAAGACAGGAACAGAGGGGCACACATCACACCTGTTTTATCCTCTTTGTATTGGCTACCTGTCACATTTAGAATTGATTTTAAAATTTTAGTCTTGACTTTTAGTGCTTTTAAAGGCCAGGCCCCTGAATACATCTCAGAAATGCTGATTCCTTACACCTATAATCTCTTACACCAGAGATTATAGCAAATGCTAATTTTTTAAAGTCAATTATACTTCACATTTGCTTACCATTCCAACCATTCCCATGAAGGAAAGTAGATATTAGTCCATCCGCCAGAAAAGTTACCTGGGATAAAACTGGATAATGTCATTGTGAGGCTTTGTTACAAAAGAAATATGTGGAAATAGGAAAAGGAAATTTGTATCTGGGGACCCATCTCCAGAGTCAGAGACAGGATCTTGGTCAAGACAACTTCAGCTATTTGTATATGTTATAGGTTAGCATTTTTTATTCATTCATTCATTCATTCAACAACTTTATTAATAATCCTAAAGGGCAATTCAGTTTGCACATTTCTGGCCATACGTGATCCACAGACAATATAAAACAAATCCATACAACCCACACCGTACTGTACATGCGAGCCTTAGTTTTTAAATCTCTCCTTAAGCAGGTGCACTACCAAAACCACCCATGCACCACAAGCGCACTAAATGTAACTAAAAGATTCATCATCAGACGTTCTCCACCACATCTGCAGATCTGAGCCGATATGTCAGAAAAGAGTGGATGTCATCAAACTCCAAAGTGACCACTGGCGTTTCTCTGAGTTATGTGGCAGCGCACTCTCCCTGTAATTTGTCTTCTGTTGCAGAGCTGCTGTATGGTCGTGCAGTTGCGTATGGTTGTGTATAGCTGTGTACGGTTGACCAGCCCGGCATTCCTGAGCTGCCCCATCACTGCAGTTCAAAGCCACGGCCACAGCTGTTCTGCAGGGGAAATGAGTTTCAGATGGTCGGCCCCTCTATCTTCACATTAGAGCGGGGCTTTTACTGCACACGGGCGGGCTCCGGCGCTGTCCCCACGGGCTCGGGGGTGAGGAGAGAGGGGAGGGAGGGAGGTGGGTGTGGCCTACTGTATGTGGTGGTCCTCTGAGCAGCTGCTGATCACTGCAGAGGAACAGGTTTATGCAGGGTTGTGCACTAGGCTTTATCAGTCCTGTTTTGGTCTTTAAAATGGAATAAGCTCTATTTTTAATTACTGTATATGTATCATTTTGCAAAATATTGGTTTATTATTGAAACCTTTGTAAAAAAAAAAAATAGAATACTTATAACAATATAAAATAATCACGGGGCAGGTTACAGGGACCATACTAATTCATTATTTTTACAGTCAGAATTATTAAAATTGAAAGACATTACAGAGTTACAGACTATACACATTTTATTTAAGGCAAAACACAGACTATTACCTGAAAATATCCAAAGGCTGTTCACAGAGAGGGAAGGAGGTTATGACCTGAGAGGAAAATTTGATTCTAAAGTTACAAGGGTGAAAACAAAAAGGACGGTTTCTGTATTTCTGTTTGCGGAGTAAGATTGTGGAATAAGTTAATGTGGAGCTCAAGGAATGTCCACATTTAAAACTGTTTAAAAAATGTTTAAACATATCACTTTGTATGTAATGAAGAAGCTTCTTTTTGTTATTGTTATTGTTATTGTGGAAAGAACTGTCTAATGTTTACTGTGGCTGATCAGAACATTATCATTTAAATGAGTGGCTTCGGTGTGTAAAGTTGCTCGGTTAAGTCCTAATGAAAGACTAACAGGAAGTGAAAAACGACTAATTTTCAAAATTTGGAGAAGGGGTGAGATTAAATTTTTTTAAATTCCTCTCACTCCTTTTTGGGCATGTAAACAAATTTGATCGTCCTTGTTTAAATTTTCTTTCTTTTCGTTTCTTGTATTGGAGTTTGCATGTCTGTACTTATGATTTTGTGTACTATGCTTGAAATAAACCAACCATTATTATTATTATTATGATTATTATTATTATTATTATTATTATTATTATTATCTTGTTGTAGCCGACTTATGGTTCTTTTCTCAGACTTCAAAAATGCTTTTCTAAAACTACACTGCCCTCAAAAAAAAGTGCCCCAATGCAAGCAAATGCACCAGTGAATAACTATATATACAAATGATAGTTGCTGTGTGTCTCAGAAGTATATTTGTACACATATAGGGTCATAAAGAAATTCTTTCCAGTTATTTTCTATATATTATTTGGTAGTAAAACAGAACACACTGTTTAGACTGGTCTTGGTCAAATACTTTTCCCTTTGGAGATATTATTCCTTTGTCTGGAATGTTTCATAGTATGGCATTAAACCTTTCTATCTTCATGGAGACCAAACCCACCATGTTACAGCTCACATCTGTGGAGAGGCGATCCAAATCACAGTCAGAATGCATGTTTTTTCTCTATATTTTTGAGCTGAGAAACACTTGTAAATGAATCAGTGTAAAGTAGAGCTGTTTAATATCATATTGTGGAACATTCCAGGCAGAGCGATGACATATCCAAACAAGCAGGTGATGGTCCCCCAACCAAAAATTGACACAGTGCACCTTTTAAAATGAGATTCTATTGTCCAATATGTGACTTTTGTTGAAAGTTGTGCTAATACACTAATGCATTCTGCAACAGTAAAACAAATGAAGCCATTTTCCCGCCTTCCTCTGATGGTGCTTTCACAGACAGCGCGAGAAAACATTTTTCTGCCTACAATCGAACACTTGCCAACGCTGCACTGTGTATGTCTGCTGTGTCATGCCAACTCAATACAGCTCAAAGCCTATTGATTCCCAGGCTGCAATCACCATCCATCCTGCTAAATTATGCATGTAAGACCATAAATTACACTGTTTAGAAAGCTGACAGTGGGGCTCTGACACTCCACTACACATTTTCTTTTACCAAACGCGCTAAATATTCATCTGTCTTTAATCCCATTCGCAGCCAAAGATTTGCACATTCAATCCCCAGACAAAAAATGCTTGTATAATCGAAAATCTCTCTCATTTTTGACAGCGTTTATGAGCTGAAAGAGCCACGTCACGGCACTAAAAATACATCAAGTTTAGTCAAGCGCTGAGAGCATAATTCTATTTGTAAACTGCTTATATTCAAAAGGCTAATCTGCAGCAGCCTTGCACAGAAGTCTCAGGATGAATGCGGTTCTTTGAGAGCACTACAGTGCGAGGGGTCAACAGTGTGTCATAGTTTTGCCAGTCCATTTCACGCCTGGCCGACTGTGCATGTAATGCGGGTGTGCTCTTTAAAGCAGGTAAACGTGTGTCTGGACAAATGATGGTTGGAGTGGAAGAAAGTGAAGGTTTGGTTGGAGCATCTGTGCGTGTGGTTAGTGTATGTAGGGCAAGAAAACTATATTCACCTCAGTCTGCATGTCACAAACTGAGACTTAGGCCTTGTCCACACGTAGCCGGGTATCTGATAAACCGAAGATGTTTTGCTGCGTTTTGACCTGTCGTCCACACGAACACGCAGCAAAAACGAGTATTCAGGGAAAACTCCGGCCAAAGTGAAGATTTTTGAAAACTCCGTTTATGCGTGTTTGTGTGGACAGAGATAATTGAGGTTTTGCGTTTTAAAACGTCACTGTCTGCGCCAAAAAATATGAATCTGCCCTGACGTCAAACATGCGACATTTGTTTAGGCGACTGCAAAAGCCAAAGCCAAAGCCAAAGCAGACTATGGATCGGAGTCGTTTCTTGAGAGCTGTGGTAGTATTAATTATTGTGCAGGTGCTATGTACATGTTTAATTGCAGAAGTCCAACTACTGCTCCAAGAGCAATAAGTTTAGGCGGAAGTGACGGCGAAGTGAGGGCTCAATGGAAATAACGCCATCTACAGGTTTGGAATGCGTATGAATGTGGTTGAAAACGCAGATGTTCGGTTATGTGTAGAAGGTATTTTTTTCGAAGACGAGGTGGTGTGGATAAAACTATTTTTATAAACGGAGGGGGGGAAATGTTCGGTTTTAAAAATACCCGGCTACGTGTGTACATGGCCTTAGACAAACTCTATTCTGTTCAAAGTTTAGTTTTTCTTACTGCTTAATACATTTTATATGGAAGACATCAAGTATATGAAGCAAGGAATTATTATTATTATTATTATTATTATTATTATTATTATTATTATTATTATTATTATTATCATTATTATTATTATTATTATTGAGTATATTTTGAGTTATGTAACTTTTTTCCTTTGCTCCATAATTCCATGCATCTTACCTGTGTCTTCTGTGTATACATCAAAAATAGAAAATAGTAAAGTAAAAATAGTAAAAATATTTTTGCTTCATACTTTTTTTGTTAAAAGAAAGAAAGTAACAAAACAAGAAAAAAATAAAATAGTAAAGAGAGGAAAAAAAAACACCGAGGATGTGCACAAGTACAATAAAATTAAAGTAAATAAAGTAAAAAATTCTAAATATATCCAGACTATATATAAGATATTTAGGGGCCTGACCCATTTTTTTCTGTGTATTTGAGGAAAATGTTGCAACTCTTGAGGTCAAAATAAGTCTGCTGTGTGTACTCTCTTCATCTAATTATAAAGCTTTTTTACTTTATCCAAGCATCAGGAAGTGCACGGTTATCATGCTTGTTGTTGTTAGCATTACCATGATGGCAAAACTCTGCTCTGGTCTATGAAAGCTGTGAAAAGTGTTTTTAAACTCATCGCAGAGAATAATGAGCATGCTCGGATCGCATGAAGGGAGACAATAATAAAAGGTTTCTGTAAATATGAGTGACCTTTGACCTCTGACATTAATTTGTCCAATCTTGTGTGTAAAATGTATTGATTTTTATGTATTTATTCAGTTTAGAAAATGATTGCATCTAACGAGCGATAAATGACCAACTAAAACGGATGAATTTATTATTATTTTGTTAAATAAAATGAACGATGATGTAGATGCGTAGCTGTACTGTCACACAACTGCCTCGCCAAAGATTATTAGTCAAACAAAACTGCAAATAATATTAAACCAAGGGTATTATTTAAAATTCAGAGCTTCATGCAAATATAATTAACATATGTTTACCCCTCACACTCTACTTAATGCCCTCAATGCAAAGAAAAGCTCATATGTTGTAATTAGTTTTGTAAATACCTCTCTAGTCATATATTTTAGTCCAATTATAGTCACAGTAATATTTGTTTGTGTCATTATATTCTTCATTAATTATTCATGACATTATTATGACTAATGCATATGTAATCACTCTATATGAAGAACACACCACATCACATTGTCCACAGTGTGTATCGTGTGAGGATGGGAGCAGTTCTCTGGGGTAAGGTTCACAGTACGAGCCTGTGTTGTTCCGAAGGGCCCCGCTGCGACTCAGTGTGTTACACAGGTCGAAGGTCACGGTGTGTTAGGATAATATCTCACAGCCACATGAGTGCAGGAGCAGGAAGGACAGATTATTGCATGTTATCCATTGCTTGGAGACGTCTGGTGCAATGGGGTGAAAGTTCAGCTGCACAGCACAGATGACTGTTTGTTCCTCTCAATAAAAGTCCTCTATAGTCCAGAGTGCTACTGTTTCCACGCAGCCGCGCACAACAGAAGCAAATCTATCTGAGCAAACCCAGTGTAAACAGTGTCAAATCACAAAGCGAAAAAATACACAGGATTTCAAATGTGACGTTTTATGAGTGGAACTGCTCTTAAACTGTACTGCGGTTTAAAGGTGCACTGTGTAACTCTCTGGGTGATGATGATGTTGTCAGAAGTTTGTTTGTTTGTTTGTTTGTTTTTCGAGTATATTAAACTTATCTATTTCCATGGAGACAAGCACCATGTCAATTTACAGGTCAGATTTGTGGAAAAGTCGGCCAGCTTACAGTAGAATACATATTTTTCAAGTTTTTGTTTTAGCTATACTTAATAATAAGATAGTTTAATGCCATACTGTGGTGCATTCCAGGGCAAAACAATCTCCCCAGTATGGGGAGATTGGACACAACCAGGTGCAGGACTTGTACCCATAGACCGTATATAGAAGTGGACTAAGTGAGTGTGACGTCACCCACAGAGTTCAGCGCTGCTCAAATGAGGCTCACGATGCCACAGTTACAGGAGCGAATTTGGAGCCAAGCTCCATATTTGGAAATCCCACGGCGAGTATCATAGCAACCACAAGAGCCAATCATGATCTAGGTTGTTAAATGTGGCAGAGCTGCAATGCATCATATATATACGGTCTATGGATGTGATGCTCTGCACCATTCTGCACGGACCGCTGGATTTGAGTGATTCTTGAGAATAATAAGGAAACTTTTAACTTTTATCATCAAACTTTAAATAGTAAGTTTAAGTCATTGATTTATATTGTATGTTCTGTCACGTGTAAACAACAATAGAGTCGCAATTTAATGAAATTCACTTTACTTTATGCTAGTTAAATTCTGCTAGTTAAGATTCTAGTAACGTTAGCTATTGTAATTGTTTGAGATATTTTGTCATTTTATTTCAAAAATAGTCAATCGGGGCAGGAAAGCGCGAAGGGAACTTACTTAGCAGCAAAACGTGCTAGCTGTCAATCAAACCTGTTGCTAAGGCTCGGCGGCAGCGACCTCGGGGAATGAGGGCGTCTGATTGGTCCGTTATTTATATTCATATCTTGATTTAGGAACAAGATAGAGATATGAAAAGTTCAGGATCATGTGTCGCGGGTTCATACGAACAATCTAAGACCAGAATGATGAGGCTCAGTGCAGCAGGTACAGAGGGACGATAAGATCTTAATGTAAGTCAATGGGAAAAAGGGAGAGAAGGAGCCGGAAGAGCCTCCTGGAGCACTTCCTGTTTGGCACTCGGCGGCTAACGGGTTAGCTCTGTCCACTCATATATACGATGTATGCCTGTACCTGAAAAGTTATATAGTGCACCTTTAAGTACAGATACGTAACTGATGAGTGCTGTTTTAAAGGTATCGGTTTACAGTTTACTCTGTGTTTTCAAAAGCCACATTTATTTTAGTGCCGTAAAAATGTTAGGCCTCCATCCATTTGTATATTCCAATGTTTTAGCTAAATAATAATTTAAGTCTATTTTCAAAAGTCAAGAGTACAAATGTGGTGCTCTAATATTATTTTATCATTGATCGGATCCACCCAACATGATTTTCATTGATAGTATCTATAGAGGATTTAGTGACAAAAGCTGGAGACACTTTGCAAGTTTCCATCTGCCTCCTATAGTCTCAGCTGTACCTCCAGGGGCAGCCATACATGTCCTAGTTTGAGCCCCGTTTAGTCCCGATCTGAACTTGGTTTAGTCCTGTCAAAGGCCCAGATGCATCCTGGTCTAGTCCAAGTTTAGTTCTGGTTTATTCCCAAATTTGACTGTTGACTACCCAATTGTAAATCTTTGCTGCATCCTTCCTGTTGAACCACTGGCTACCTCCACCTCTAAGTCCGTCTCTCCTTCCCAACACTGTCCAGATTTTGCTCATACAATGTCTAGATTTTTCTTCTACATTCCCTCCATTGCACAGGTGACGTCTAAACCCTCTTTTGTGGCTGCACTTTGCCCTGTTACCAAACTGTCCCTTATTTCTCCTCCAGAACATTCCTTCTCCCAGGACTTTGAGACGCCACGTTAGCATCCTTAGCATCCAGACTCAGTGCCAACAAGCCCCTTTCTTTTCACTACTGCTTCTAATGTGGACTTTAAATTTCCCCTCACATACAATGATGTCACCTCTCCGGCCGTCCTGACAAAACACAACAACTCATTTGCATTCTTTCTACCACGTCGAGTTGTTTTGTCTCATGTTTTTGCTTCCTCCTTCCTCTTCCTTCCCTCCCGCGTTTTTCTTTTTCAATTACTCTTGAACTTTTATCTGCACTTGTTGGGTAGTATAATGTGTCTCTATCTCAGACGCACACACACACACACATTAACACAGTGGTCTGAATGAATGGGGGCTCTGTCTTGGCCAAACAAAAGCTTCTCTTTCTGCAGAATGGGAGACGGTTTCCGGTCGGTGTGTCAGAGAGAAGAGGAAGGGCAACAGCCAGCCAAGAATACCATCACTGTATAAGTATGTGTGTGCTTGGGATCATTTATATGGCTTTTGATCTGATGTGATTTGTGTGCTGCGCGAATGCGACTGGCCTATTTTGAGTGCTTTCGTGAAACTGTGTCACTCAATAGACTTCCATTCATAATATTGAAGCATAAATGTGTGTGTGTGTGCGTGAGAGAGGGGGTTGTATGGGTGGTCCATGCTTGGCTGAGGGCATTGGGTTTGTCTCGGTCCGGTGTGAACCAGAGCGCTGCCCCCTCCACACACATAACAGGAAGGACAGGACGCCAGGGAGAGATGGGAGCTGCGGAATTCTCACCATTTATCAAACAAAGACAGGGGATATGCAAATGAAGCTTTTGTTGTCTTATTTCAGGCGGACTGTCAACACTTTATTATTATTTTATTTACATTTTGGGGGGATATCAAGGGCGTTATCTCAAAGCTGCACTGCCCAAATACATTTTCATCTACTATTTTCATCTTTCCTCGCCCCACCTTAAAAGTGCACAACTTATTTGGTTAAGGTTACTATACAGGTACTACCACATTCTATCACTTTGCATGTTAGGGCTGCCATATGTTCCACAGTATGGTATTAAACTTATCAAATATGCATTCAATGATGTGTTTTAATTGCTCAAAAACACATAGAAAAACACGCATTCTTATATGAGAATGGGCTCGCCTCTCCACAGATCTGGCCCCTACATTTAGAACATTTAAAACGTTCAGACAGAGTAATAACATATTCACCATGGAGACAAGCAGGTGGTGGACCCTCTGCTAGGAAGGTTGTGTAATGCACCTTTAAGTATTATACTAAAGGCAAATTATTTAAATGTCCCATATTGTGCAAACTTGACTCCTATGAGCTTTTAGCCATGTTATAACACTGTCACTTCAAAAACACACGTGGAGCTGTGTTTTGTTTCATTCACACATGTTTGAGTAGCCCTTTATTATTAGTCTGTCCACATCTCCAAAGCTTAAAATGCTCTGCTCCACCTTGTGATGCCATGAAGTGTTAGGTAACAGCTGCCTTTTACATTTAGTTCAGTAGAGACTGCCAATTCTAGGGCTGAATTAAACTAAATGATTCTAGTAAAGGTGTGTGGACGTAACATTTCTACATTTGTACTTGAGCTCAGAGTAAAACTCTATGTAACTGATCTGTAAAATAATAGCTCCCTTGTGCTCTAATTTAAAGTGATTTCTCATTGTGTCTTGTCTTGATGACCTCGCCTACCTTCTGCACACTGCGCTCTGTCTCATGCAATGTAAAAAATGTATCCAGATGATCGGTTGTGGAGACTTTTTTGGTAGAGTTCAATCCCATTTAGCCTGAGAGTGTAAAGAGCAGTAATGAAGGCTGAACATGCAGTGTGTGTGAACAGTGCATAATGAGATTCAAACAGCGTGATTGAACGTTTAGCAGTCTGAGCTCGACATCCGCAGGTCTCTATTACCCACCCATCTGCAGCGGGGGGAGGAGCAACAACTCAGCTGCGCTTAGGTTCATTTATTCTGAAACGAGAGAATAAAGCAGGCAGGCTCCTCCCTTCAATTAGGATCATGAATTTATCATTATAACATCATAATACCTTGTATATTTATTATGAAGATCGGCACCATTGACTCATGGGAGTAGAAACATGTCTTTAAATATTTGAAATTGTGGAGTTCCTCAAGGGATAATCATCATTTCATTTCTTTCATTTCAGTTTTTATTTATTTGGTAAGAGGGACAATGTACATTAATAAACATTACAACAAATGTAAATATACCCGAGTTTTTCAGTCCCCCTGCCAGATGTTAATAGGCATCCTAAAACTAACAGTCATAAAAATACACAATAATAATACTAATACAGAGGGAAATTCATGAAAAACAGTACATTTTGTAGAAGCAGTAACATTTAAATATATGACACACACAAAGAACAATAAAATACAATAAATGATCATCACAGCTAAGCCAATAATATGGAGCATAACAGTCCTGTCCATGATGTAAGTAAATTTCCCATTCATTTTTTCTAATAGATAAATATATAGATATTAAGAGCTCATGGGGTAATAAATGCCCATACCACAGTTGCTTTCATTAAAGGGTTAGAGATAAAATTATTTAAAATAATTCAAATAAAAATATAGGTCTTGTGGAGCATTCAAACTTAAATAAATGTATATGTTGTGAACAATGATTGGGACATTGATTTCCAGAAGCTCCGATATTTACAAATAAAACTAAAAAAAACTGAGCTGTTGGTTTTAACATTAGTTGCAAATGTGTGTTATGTATAATTCACATAATGTGTTCAAATCAAATAAGTAGCCTGACCATCGTTGGTACAATAAAAATCTTGAAAAAAAAAAAAAAAATTCAAAGCAATTCAACTTCAACAGCACGATTTCTTCCTCTGTAAACTTTGTCTCAGCAGTAATATGATACTTGTCACTTTTATTCCACATATGACACGGCTCTAACATTGCAGATATCTATGCGGCTACACATGCGCCCACTTAGGCCACGCCCCCGCTCAATTTGAAGGGCTCTCCATCTTGCGTTTGGCCCTCGGCTCTGCTCCACATTGATCGGCGTCTGGGGTCCACAATAAATCTGTAAGGGCCCGACAAGAAAAGAAAATTGCGGGCGTCCACCCCTGCACATATACAACCCAGTAAGCCCAAATCAATATCGCCAATAAAATGTCCATATAAGCAAGCAGGAAGAGCATCTGCAAAATGTAGCATGGATTTCACCCCGGGATGAAAAATACTATTGGCGTGCGGGTCAGCGTAAAAACACTGCTGGCACTGACGGCTTGTTTGGGCTACAAGTGTAAGTTTAGCTTGAGTAATGGCTGTATATACTGCATGAGTGGGTTTGCTTATTCCTGCTTTCTATATGTTAAATATGGTGGTGTAATTATGCTTCCCACTGTATACAACATGTGGGCGCCGCTCACATAGTTGTGGTGCATGAGATAGTGCCACCTTTCTCCACACTAGTGATTAAACTGACCTACCCAGTGGAGTACTTATATACTGTAATTTATGTAAGAACTTTTGTTGAAAAATAAAATCTTTACATTAATAAAGGGCCCATATTATGCTATTTTCTTATTGATGTTATAATGTTGTTTCGTCATCAAAAACATATCAACATATTCACACATGTTCAACCCACAAACCTGCATATTTAGGCTGTGTTCTTTTCTCAAACTGAAAACACCGTGTTCCACCTCGTGATGTCATGTGGTAATACAGGAAGTGCTGCACTGTGTTTTTAAACTTCATGCATCTTCACTGGAATCATTTGGATCATTTCAGCCCCGGAACTGTCCATTTCAGCTAAACGAAAGGTAAAACTGTGCTTTAAAACTACCACTAAATGACATCACAAGGTGGAACAGAGCATTTTGAGCTTTGGAGATGTAGACAGGCGAATAATAAAGGGTTACTCAAACATGTGTGAATGAGATAAAAACACAACTCCATGTATGTTTTTGAGAAGGTATCAGCATTATAACAGCGCTTAAAGCTCACAGGGGTCAATTTTGTGTAATATAGAAGCTTTAATGTTGGTATGTTTGACCAGTCTCCATTTGGTCAATTTCTAGTGTGGTATATAACATCCACTGGGGATTCTGCAGGGAATACACTAAAGAAGGAACACATGAGGAGCAGGAGAAGACACTGTTCCTTCAGATGTAATCCATCGGCTGCACTGGGAATAAAACAGATTGACCACAGAGAGGAGCTTGTCTGAGGAAAGTATCCCTGGTGAAATCAACTGCTTCTCGTTTTGATGGTTGGCGATTTCTAACATGTTTCTGTACATGTACAAAACTTTGATCCCCTGGTGTGGAGCATGTGGAAGTTACATTACATGTCACTGATCAAACAGAAGTAGTGGTAGCTAGTGGTGCACCCAGTGATCTTGTAATTCAGGCCGTCAAACCAAATCAGTCTGTAAAAAATCTGCATAGTCTAGATTATGATTATTATGATTCTTCTTATTTATTTGAAAAAAAAATAAGTATGGTCATTGTTATGGTTATTGGCTTTTAGATAAAACAAACAAAAAGCATAAATAAAACAATATTATGAACACAACACACTGAATAAACACTCAGTTAGAGTTTACATGCACGCAAAACACAAGTATAATCTGATTTTTGGATCTTTCAAAATGACTAAATGCAAACTGCAAAATCTGATGTGAATGACCATGGCAAAGAAATAAAAAAAAAAGAAAAAGAAATTTGTGGCTAACTGGCTCACACACTGAGCAGGTAAAGAGGACACTGAAATGCTACCAGTTGTTCACACCATATGTGGCAGCAAATGTGGCAGAAGACCCCCAAAGAGCTTCAGAGGAAGGTTCCCTCTGGACACTGCTGCGATGCTGCAGGACACAGAGGGGGGACACTTCAGGCTCTTCCTCTCCTCAAACTGTCCTCACACAGACCTGCTGACCCGACCAGTCCTGTTAAACTGCACTCACCGCCTCTGACTGAGACACAAAGGCCACTCAGACAGTGAAAATGTTGCAGCAAAACGTGGATCTCTCTCTAATAATTGTGCACGTAAAAGTGTCCTATAAAACAAACAAGTCCACATAATACAGCGTGTGCTCTTGTACTTGGCTTTGGCAACATAGCAATTTCACTTGTGGGAGGAATACTGCCAAAAATATTCATTTTGTCTTCTTAATGCATTAACTTCTTAGGTTCCTTTCTAAGACAATGTAGCCAAGTGTATTTGTACCTTGCTGACATGTTTCGGCTGCTGCTGCGAGCCATCTTCAGAACTGTCACCGGTGTTGGTGATGACGTGTCATATATCAGCTGTTGTTACTTCCTGTAGGCGTGGTCAGCCTGATGGGACCAGCAGGTCGCCCAGACTGACCACGCCTCCTGTCGCCCGGTGGTCTCTGGAGGAGGGTGTCCCAGGTATGTGAAAGGAGGAACGCGCCGTCATCACGGTTGATGCTGTCAGTGCCTCGTTTCCTGATCTCAATGGCCTCCCTGATCCAGCGTTTGAACTTGTTGTTCTCCGATCCAATGACCCGAGCCCCCCAGCTAGCAGCCGAAACATGTCAACAAGGTACAAATACACTTGGTTACATTGTCTTAGAAAGGAACCTAAGAAGTTAGTGGGAGGAATACCGTTTCTCTTCTATTTTATTGTATTACAAATGCTCAGTCATTTGTAATAGTGGATGTGATGTGGTGTTTTAATATAGAAAACAGTGTTTATAAATGTAAGTGAGTCCAGTGCCCTAATCCCAGCTGCTTCTGTGCACGCGACACACACTGGATGCACTGACAGTTTCCTGCAATTAGCTACTCTGGCGTTAACATAATCCACCATAAACTAGCGTAATCCCTGCTCTTAACTGTTTCAACTGCTTCAGCCCAGATCCTCCCAAAAGAGACACTACCAGCTTTCAACTGCATCATTACAACAAGACAAATCCAAGTTTATCGAACACAGATTTTGCTCAGGGACACTCAGAGGTGCAAATCGTTTCATTCGGTGCATTATGAAGACGCGTGCTGTGTGCGTGAAGCTACACAAATCTAATCCCATTGGCTCTGCTTTAGCTGTGAAATCATTTCTTCTCTCTACACAATGAGAGCTGACTCATCATACGACAGAAGCTGCACTGGACGATGTAAGCGGTTTCCATGGGGATTTGACATAGAAAAGTTCCATGTTTTTGTGATGTTTCATGACTTCAAAATACGCTACATGAATGATTTTTCCTTATGCAAATTTACTCTTGTGAGTTTTAGGCCATATTAGAGTGTAATTACCTGGTTAGTTTGAGAAAGCTTAGTCTGTTTACATCTGCAAAATGTACTGTTCCACCTTGTGATGTCACAAGTGGTAGTTTTCAAGTTAAGAGCTACCATCTACCTTTAGTTCAGTATGTTTAAGGTAAGTGAGAAATAACTTTGGACCACTGCAAGCTAGTTTTTTTATGTTTTAAGACAGTGAAAAAAAAAATCCAAAATATTGCATAGCCCTTTTCAAATATAAAAACATCTGAAATTACAATCTGCCTGCCATGGTGAAAAGAGGCGTGGCCAACAGCAGAGAATTTGATCTGCAATTTTGAGAGGACAGCAGCCCCTTTTTCAATGATTAAGGCATTTTCGATCAATATTGTGCTTTAATTAACTAAATGTAAAATAACAATCTACAAATGGAAAAGTTACCAGAAGAAAGTTGTGTGTCTTCTGTAACATGTTTTCCCTGTACGTATTATAACATGTATTTATGTACCATGTAAAGCAGCTCCATGTGGGCTGAGCTGGAGTGGCCTTGTAAACATGTGTAGTCAGCGCAGAGTGAGGGGAGAGGCAGTGCGTTAAGGCGAGGCTAATTTGTTTGTGATTGTCATTGATTTAAGCAGGTCCCAGGACAGCTGTGAGCGCACTACGGACCCAGTCATGATATAAGTTTCACACTGGTCCACTGTCTGCAGGCTTTTGTTACATTACAGTCATTAATGTTCGTGTTGTAAACTTCACTTCTAGGAAATGAGCCATACATTAATCATTTGTCTGCAGTGATTCAACTCTATGTTCACACAACATAATGAGAAGTGAAAGCATGTACGCTGCAATTTTCCTCTTGTTAATTACACTCTGGGTAGACAGTAGCCACAGCAGAGTTGAGGAGTCAAACTCTCTTTCTAGCTACACTTTTAATGGCCTTAACAAAGAATGAACAAAGAGTTCATTTAGTTCAGGATTCAGGGTTAGTAACTTCTTAATGCATACATTAACTTGTGCTCTGGGCAATTACTAAACTTGAATTATTCTTAATAAACTGTTTTTCATGATGAATTACATCCTTCTTTGTAATACATTTTACATCAATATTTTCCCCACGCTTTTAGGTGATCATTCTTAAAGTTTTAGTTCAAGGGAAAATGAACACTGAAGAATAACGTCTCCTAAGGATTGTACATAAATAATGTCTGTATTTTGTGTTTCTGTAGCCCACAGGTGTCAAACACGCGGCCCGGGGGCCAGATCCGGCCCTCCAAGACCTTTAATCTGGCCCTCGGCTGATTTTCTATTAAAATATTTACAATTTTCAGATTTTTCTGGTAATTTTCTGCGCAGCTTAGCATAGCAGCGTCTCCAGTGCTTCTGTGTGTGGCGCCTCCACCAGAGCAGCACAAATGAAGACTCGCCTCTTTCCAAACACTATTAAAGGACGATCGTTTTGACTGTGACCGTGACATCAGCAAAATGTCCAAAATGAGAAAAGTGGAGCTGAGTGCAGGATTTTCTAAGACAAATGGACTAATTCTTATTTGTTGATGGAGGTGAATGGGAAACCTGTGCTCAGTGTGTTTGCAACAAGTGGCGGCGCTCAAGGAAAATAATTTTAAACGGTACTACAAGACACGGCGAAAAATACAACAACTTAAACAGAGAATTGAGAAGACAGAAGAGAAATGAATTATCCAATGAATTATAATTATTGTTGGGACTGAAGAAACAGACGTCTGTTTTCACCCAGGGGCCAAGAGGCTACTGATGCTGCTGTGAAAGGAGCTGCCTAACCTAGCATGTTATAATATTTTGTAAAATAAAATAAAATAAAAAAGATTTCTGTAATAGATTTGTGTTTCTCTGCACAAATATTTGGACTTATTGCTATTTTTGGGGTATATATGTCATGAGTTTTCTGATCCGGCCCCTTTGGAATCAAAGTTGGTTGTATGCGGCCCCCGGACCAAAATGAGTTTGACGCCCCTGCTGTAGCCTGTGATTCAGACTGGTTCTTTCTGTATATTTACAGGAAAACAGATGGTCTGGTCATCACCTCTTTGCCATCTCAGGCCAAACCCAGACACAGATGTGCAACCAGATTTGATTATTTCTGTGACGCATGGGGATTTCCTTTTGCCTCATAAACAGTAGATAGACAGACAGAAAGACAGACAGACAGACAGGCAGACAGGCAGAGAGACAGACAGACAGACAGACAGATTAGGTATTAATGAAGTCTAAACCATTATTTTGAATTATTTTGCACTTTCCTGAGACACCATGCTCAGCGCACTGTTGTGGGTCAAGGGGCTGAGGTGATCCATACCTTCAAGGTTGGTAGTTTGATCTTCAGTCAACCTGGTTCCATTCTCGAAGTGTCCTTGGGCAGGACACTGAACCATGAATGATCTCCTGCTGCCTCCTGTGTCAGTGACAGTGGATGTGGTTGAATGAGTGCACTGTAATAAATGCTGTCATATTTCCCACAGTTCAAAAGAGACTGACACGTGTTTTCATCTGGTTAAGTAAAGGTTAATAAATATAGCCTCATCTTTCTACTGTGCAAAAACAAAACAAAAAAAAGTGTAGAGTTACACATGAGGACTATTAAATAAAAAACATATTTCTAAGACAAAATGAGACATAATTTGTTTGTATTTTATTTTATCAGTTGTGCAGTTTCTCTGAGTGTTTAGAAAAGTGTTCAGCCATTTCTATACAATAAAAATATAAATATTAAGCTGAACTAAACATATTTTATTTTTAGCACCTCATCCAGCCCCATTATGCAACAAAAGGGGATTATACAAATGCCTTTTAAATCCTAATATTAGAGACACACAAAAATAGGTCAGTTAAATAGCAGCTTTCAGATGCTGAATGTGCTTGTGGGTGTCCTTCAGTGCTTCTTTAAAACAAGACCTTTTGTCACTCACTGAAACGCTAACTTTAAAACTATAATGCTTTTCAAAGCCAACCCTCACTAATAGTTTCTTAAGAGAGAGAAGAGAGTGAAAAAAGGTGAACTGGTTGTGTGTGATGTACTTTATTATGGTGCATAGAGATAATAAAAAGGTCATTGGTTTTATGTGAATCTCCATATCTGGTGTATGGAATAGTAGCGCTTGACACTGAACAAATGGAATGATGGGTATGAGGTTATACAAGGACACCAGACCTGCTCTGTAGTTAAATGTCACAACGGCTCTCCTGTACCGTCTGCTTTAAAACAACAGTGAGGACAGAGCCGTCACGGTTACAAATTAGCCATGAAATGCCACATTCTGTGTTATTTTATAAAAAGATGGATGAATAATTAAACCCCAGTATCACTAATTGAAAGAAGTGTGTTTTTCATTTGGTTTATCACATGAATCTAATTTGACTGCCATTTTTAGGTCTTGTCCTGATTTTATGCATGTGTGGAAAAGCAGAAATGACACAACACGTATTGGTCTTATTAAATTGTGTATTAAAGGTGAAATGAGGACAGAAGAAACCTGTTATTTTTGTGCTTATGCTTATTGTCTGATCACATGACTGAATTCACATAAAACCCCACATACCCCGACTACCCTGTTTCATCATCACTTCCTTTGTGTACAGTTGCGTGGCATTGACAGGTCGTTTCCCTCGTACACTATAGACGCTGCATTGCTGTTTTGATTTGATTCATTGCGCACTGCTTACATGGCCAAGGGAGTCCGGCTGTGTAAGTTCTGATGCAAACTGACGCAGGCTATGGGAACCCTCGGCAATGCGGCTACACAGGCAAAGCTGATGCAACTCCTCATGTGGTACGTACATACCTCCGCCTCCGCCTATTCAAATCCAACTGCGAAGAGGCCCTGTTTTGTTATGGTAACTGAATAGTGCTAGATGTGCATGTGATAGTAATAGACGGTGTTATTCCAGCGCTAAATATTGTGTCCATAGCCAAGACACCTCACCCCCTTGTGTATGCATGAATTTGGTGTGTGGGTGCTCGTTTGCACAGACTGGCAGCCAGGACAGTACCGAAAAGTCTGGGAAAAAAGTCTGGGAATTGAATAAAAAGTATTAAAATTGTAAGTTCGCATCTGAAAAAAGTTGTATAAGGCTAAGGCAGTGTTTGGGCCAAATATTAAAATAGACTTAGACAAACTTTATTGGTCCACAAAGGAAATTATTTGGACAGAGTAGCTCACGCATCACAATATGTTATAATAGTAAAGATATAAATGGTATTATACAATATAGAATAATTAGCAGAAATAAGAAGAGACTGGTGTCAAATAAGGTGTAATTATATAGTTGTATGGAGTGAATATAAAAAACATAATAAGATAGTTCTTTATATACATTTGAGACTATATTAGGAGTATAGCAACAACAGAAACTTAGGCCTATTATAAGTCATAGCAATAAAGTACAAGTAGTCGTACATATGCAGTACTTCCTGTTTAGAAATGGCCAGGTACTGTTGAGGAGTTCTCGCCCAAATCCAATGCAATTCTTGTATGAAATAAGGCAGTGTTAGCAAAAAATAACACTGTGTATAACCCGCGGTATTTCCAAACCAAATCTCCCTGACAAAGTGAGTGTAGCAGAGGTCCAATAATGTTACGCTCCCTATTGCTCTTGTTAATCTGCTCACAGTGACAGCTTCAATAATGCCCTCTCCCTGGAGCGCTCTGTGAATATATGTGTTTGTGTGTATTTAAAATATTGCCCCAAAGTGCAAAAGGGCCTAAAATAATGCGTATTGGACCCTTGAGACGAATTAGGGCCCCCCACTGTTTTGGCCCCTGCATCTATCCTATCAGTGAACCCAGTGCAGACGCATTAGTCTCCAACCAGACAGTCATATTAGCGGCCTTCTAATTTTTTCTGTGGTTCTCTCTTATTTAATTTACTATATTAGTGTCCGTCCTATTTGCCAAAAACACAGGCTAAAAGTGTGCGTGAGTGTGAATGTGAAATGAACATGAGGCTCTGCCGCCTGCTTGTTTCTATGAAGATTGCTTTGCTTGTAATGTACCACACTCAATAAACACAAAATAAGAAAAAAAAAAACAATTTTGAGGTAAAAATGCCCTATTTTAAGTGAAATTCTCTGCCAGTCACTTTCCAAGTTTTCTTTCAACAAGACAAAATATGAATCTTGTTCTAAGCACAAAACACTAGTTTCAAGTATTTATGGCAAGATTTTTCACCTCATTGGTTTGAGAAGGAAGTTAAAGAGGCTTAACCTGGCTTTATTTAATATAAAACGTGCTTAGAATAAGTTGTAATATCGAGATAAGATAAATCAGGATGGAATATCTTGAAACAAGTAAAAAAAACCTCATCTTATTAAGTAAAAAAATCTTAAAATTTAATATGATTCTGCTTAATTCAAGTCAGTTTAACTATGCTAGAAAATACTTTTTGTAGTGCAGTATTGAACATATCTATTGATATTATCTCATATTTATTAAATTGCAGTTGTTTTATTGAAACAAAAGGGAAAAAATCACGTGTGAAGCTGTTCTATGCTCAGTAGATCTGACCTGCAGCTTGGCCTGTGTCAGCGGCTTGTCTCCATGGAGATAGATACATTTAAAGCCGTACTGTGAAACCTTGAAGGCAAAACAATAACATCTCCAAGAAGACAAGTAGTTGGCATATCTTCCACCAAAAAAGTTACTTATTGCAGCTTTAAGCTATGAATACCCTGTAGATTCTCGGCCTTCCCAGTTTTACTTGTGCAGTTTTGATGTGGAGATATTGATAATTTTACATGATGAGCTTTGACCCATGCTGCTGCCTTGAAGGGCGCCCCAAGCATAGTACATAAGATACTGTACTTCTATCACTGTCCCTTTTTACAAGTATGAACACCTCTTTATAAATATTAAAGCAAAGCTCTCACATAAAAATCTATAGTTTGAATGAAAACCTTTGATCTCCTCGAGCATTTTCCTAGCAGATCATTTGCCTCCTTCCCCATTCATAAACCACAGGAGTCGTCTGGATCACAGCCAAGAACCTGTAAGAGAGAGGGAAAGAGTCTCATTATAGTGGGTCTGGAGTGTGGCGCAGAGCTGATGGGTCCCACAAGGGTCCACAGCATGTTAGTTTAACACAGCAGTACCATATTGTGTGGAAATTCACTGGTCGGGGAATGTCAGACTGGAACAACAAAGGTTAAATATGAAATGATGAAATGTAATTGGCCCGACTCTGTGCTTAATCTGAAGGAGTCCGCAGGGGCCATAGATCACTGTAATACACATGAGAAGCAAACAGCAATAACCAAGAGCTGGGGACAAATTACATTATTTTGAGAAGGCAAGTGATGTATGTGTAACACGTATGACATGGCATACACAGATATTTGTAATTGAATTATGACCAATAACGATTTTCAATTATGTTTTTTTTTTTTCTTACTAAAAAGACCAATAGAAAACGGCATTCAACGATAATTTCGAGACAAGGCTGACATTTTAACACAATTTCTTCCCCCAAACGTTTGAACATGGCCATTGAGAATTTGAAACAATCGGATCTTGATTCAGTTAAAATTTGATTCATTGCACAGACCTAATTTAGGAGCTATAAGGTGACCAAGGTCTGCATCTCTTTGTTGTCTGCACTTGAGCCTCCTGTCAAACCCATAAAACAAGGCTTTCCTGAACATTTTGGTTAGAAGTCCTTACTGGAGATGTCTCTGAAGTCTCATTTACAAACAGTAAACAAACAAAATATACAGCCGGGGAATTGAACTTGTGACTTTGGGGCTAGGAGGCGAGACCAGTATTGCCACTGTGCTGCCTACCAGTAGCTGTACTAGTAGTGGTGGTACTAGCTGGTCATTTACAGCTCAGCAAAGAAAATACCTCATAATCACAAAGGAAACCAGGGTTAGAGGCACACAAAAGTAGGAGCACACTGCAAATTTCTCTGATGTGGCCAAGATTTTAAAACTTATATCAGGTTATTCATCTTGTATTCAAATGTATTACCTACTAACACGTTCCGGGACTGATCAGGCTTCATGGACAGATAATTTCACTGCTTTTAAGCCATGTTCTGACAGATTTAAATGATTATTTCTTAAATTTTGTGCAGTGTAATAGTACTGGGATAGTAGCAAAGTAGTTGTACAAAGTCATTTAGCTGTAGGACCAGCATCTTTTGAAACATATTGTTGCTTTTCTTGTAATTCAGTACAAAACAGACTGCAGACTCTCCCTGGCGTTTCTCCTCTTTTGTTACACATTTGAAAGCGACACCAAACACGCTATAACAAATCTCACAGTTAATTAAACCAATTTGCCGGTGCTAAGGCAGGCCTGTAGCACCATTTGGAGTGGCCCTGCGTTAATTGTCAATTCTGGTTCATTAAATAGCTTTGCACACTCGTATGTGACAGAAGCGAGTGGCTTTGGGGATGCTAATAAACAGAATTCATTAGAGAAACAATAGGAATGAGGCTATTAACCAAATGCACTAGTCTAAACAGGGAGCAGACCAAGATCATTTATTAAGCTGATTACAAACAACATGGGACCTCAGGCCAAGCTTTATTTTGTACAACAACCAAGATCTTGTACTAAGTACAGATCGGACTTGCAGAAGAGTGCTATTGCGTCTCTTTTCTGTATGGGGGAAAATGTAAAAACAAAAAAAAGTGATATACAGCCTGGTTATTCACAAAACATTTATCTTTCAGGAAGCATTAATTTGCATGCAAATGTTGTTATTTTGCATAAACAGTTGCTGCATTACCCAATTTTAAAACTGCTAAAAGAAGACATTTTTATCAATCCAAGTCATTGCCAGATCTCACAAACAGCAATTACCCCAGCAGAGCAACTTTTCATACAGTGATTTGGATTTCAATAAAACAGATCAAATAGTTAATACACTGATCTATGTTATACTGTCATTTCCTCATGACAAACATACCAGGAGTTTTATTTTGTTTCATTCACACATGTGAATGGATCTTGAGTATTTCACCTGTGTACGAATGAAACCAAGCACAAGTCCAGGTGTGGTCTTCATAAGTTAATACCATGATAACAGTCAATTCTGCGTAATATACAACCTTTAATAATTCAAATTCAAATTCAGGCTAAAATCCTCAAATTCAACTAATCATGACGTTCATTTGGAGTAAATGTTGATCTCCCATAAACACCTTACAGACATTATTTCTGATTTCCTCGCCGCAGATCATACTATGTAAATACAGGCCATCTGCTATCTCCTATTTTTTGTTGATGTTTTTCCATTTTATACTGGGTCATTTTCATTTTTATTTCCTCCTCAGATTTGTACAAAATCACATTTACATACATACGCTATACACTGCATGTTTTCTTTGTTTCTACCCTGCTGTTTCCTATGCATAAATTACTGGTTTACCTAGTGGAATTTATCTGATTTATGTCCCACAAAGCAGCGTCTTCAGCTGATCATTACTGCTGTTGGGCTGTGACGTGCATATCTGATTTCTAATTTCCACTCCTAAACTTCAGAGGCAGGTCTTGCATCCGCACTATTGGAAACTATTAAATGGACTATATGAGGAGAGCCTGTATCAATTATATGACTTTATGCAAGGCACGGTTGATATAACATGTTTACTGAGTGTCATTTTGATCCACTATTTACATTTCAATAAAACCTGCAGAGCACAAAGACTGGGATACAGGCCACGTGGAGCCAATATCAAACCTGTTTACGAGTCAAATTGGGTCAATAAATATGCAATGTACTACACAGTGTAAACCCATGAAGCAAGGGCTAAAATGTTATAGGTTATATTTACACTGTTTACTCCTTTTTCAGTGTTTGATTCAAACAATATTTGCAACAACATGTGTCATTATCGAGTGAATAAATCAGAATGAGAAAACATAGCTTCAGCGATTCTTTTAGTCTATAAAAGTGTCAAGGAAAATAAAATAGAAGGTAAAGACTTTAACACTTACACGACGCTTTAGCACTAACTAAAACCTAATAAAGCATGATCAAGGAGTTAATTCATACTAAAGAAATAGTTTGAATGATTCAGGTCTGGTGTAATGACCGAAAGAACGAGATCGTGGATACAAGCGGCCGAAATGAGTTTCCTCCGCAGAGTGGCCGGGCGCTCCCTTAGAGATAGGGTGAGGAGCTCGGTCACACGGGAGGAGCTCGGAGTAGAGTCGCTGCTCCTCCACGTCGAGAGGAGCCAGCTGAGGTGGTTCGGGCATCTGGTCCGGATGCCTCCTGGACGCCTCCCTCGGGAGGTGTTCCGGGCATGTCCCACCGGTAGGAGGCCCCGGGGAAGACCCAGGACACGCTGGAGGGACTATGTCTCTCGGCTGGCCTGGGAACGCCTGGAGGAAGTGGCTGGGGAGAAGGAAGCTTGGGAGCCCCTGCTTAGACTGCTGCCCCCGCGACCCGGCCCCGGATAAGCGGAAGAAGATAGATGGATGGATGGATTCAGGTCTAGTAAATATAACTCTTAGCCTTAACCATTCAAATTAAGTAGTTACTAAACCTAATTCATTCTTAATAAACAGCATTTGTTCATTAAGCTCTGTGTTAAGTCTTAGTTCATGTTTTATTATGGTTAATAGAGGTGTAGTTATTATAAAGCAGGACCAAATAAAAATGATTTCAGATTGTAGTGCGATATCCCGCAGTGCTGGCATGCAAATAGCTTATACATATTCAGCATTCAGGAGAAAATGTAAATAATTTTGATATAAATAAAAATTGTAATTTATTCTGTAGAAATACAAATGAGTTCAAATGCAGAAAACACAAATTTCCTTTTTGAAAAATTACCAAAAACTGTGTGTAGGTGTGTGTGCGTGTGTGTGTGTGTGTATTACCATCGTCTGTAGGTATACCATAGAATAGAAGTAGCTAACATTCAATTCTGTGGCTATATTTAAGGTTAAGGTACACTTCACTGAGCCATATTTCTTGTGACGCTCTTTGACAGAGAAGAACTTATCAGTAGAATCACAACTGTCTGTCTTTAAATGCAGCGTATCTGGGGATAATAACACCCAGACGACAGTATGATCCGAAAAGCCGCGCCCCAGGACCTATAAAACTATTAGCAAGGTGTCACGCTGATGATACTTGCACCCCTGAGGGTCACAACATCTGCTGCCAAGGAGGAGAGAGACAGGAAAAGATGGAGACCCAAACAGCAAAGCTTCATCTAATGGTAGAAATATGCACATTATATGGAGAATGGATGAGATGTGAGGATCGGATGGTGTGTTGAGGTGATAGATGGACCTACGCACATGCGCTGCTGATGTATAGGGACAGACACGTGGCCCGGAGCACATTAAGCCCCTCATTAGAGCCAGTCACAGATGGTGCAGCTCTTTAACGCCACACAGGAAATGGCCTGAGAACGTATCCCACAATTCCCTGCAGCTACACTGTCCCCATCCCACCTTCAGACAGATCCTATCACATGTGTTTTTGAGGAGTACAGTACCAGCCCCTTCAGAGGAAGCAACACGGCAGAATCGGAAAATATTAATTGAGTTAAAAAATGAGTGAGTGAGTTTTGTTTATGGCCCTAATAAGTAGATGTTAGTTATGTACACTTCATATTACAAAGCCAATTGTCTGGAGAGGATATTATTATTTATTTATTTATTTATTTGTTTATTTGTTTATTTATTTATTTATTTTTAGTAGTTATAACAGTAGTAGTAACAGTAGTAGTAATAGTAGTAATAATAATAATAATAGTAATAATAATAATAATAATAATAATAATAATAATAATAATAATAATAGTAATAATAATAATAATAATAATAATAATAATAATAATAATAATAATAATAATAATAATAATAATAATAATAATAATAATAATAATAATAATAATAATAATAATAATAATAATAATAATAATAATAATAATAATAATAATAATAATAATAATAATAATAATAATAATAATAATAATAATAATAATAATAATAATAATAATAATAATAATAATAGTAATAGTAATAGTAATAGTAATGGTAGTGGTAGTGGTAGTAGTGGTAGTGGTAGTAGTAGTAGTAGTAGTAGTATATACAGTAGTAGTAGTAGTAGTAGTAGTAGTAGTAGTAGTAGTAGTAATAGTAGTAGTAGTAGTAGTAGTAGTAGTAGTAGTAGTAGTAGTAGTAGTAGTAGTAGTAGTAATAGTAGTAGTAGTAGTAGTAGTAGTAGTAGTAGTAGTAGTAGTAGTAGTAATAGTAGTAGTAGTAGTAGTAGTAGTAGTAGTAGTAGTAGTAGTAATAGTAGTAGTAGTAGTAGTAGTAGCAGTAGCAGTAGTAATAGTAGTAGTAGTAGTAGTAGTAGTAGTAGCAGTAGCAGTAGTAATAGTAGTAGTAGTAGTAGTAGTAGTAGTAGTAGTAATAGTAGTAGTAATAGTAGTAGTAATAGTAGTAGTAGTAGTAGTAGTAGTAGTAGTAGTAGTAGTAGTAGTAGTAGTAGTAGTAGTAGTAGTAGTAGTAGTAGTAGTAGTAGTAGTAGTAATAGTAGTAGTAATAGTAGTAGTAATAGTAGTAGTAGTAGTAGTAGTAGTAGTAGTAGTAGTAGTAGTAGTAGTAGTAATAGTAGTAGTAGTAGTAGTAGTAGTAGTAGTAGTAGTAGTAGTAATAGTAGTAGTAGTAGTAGTAGTAGTAGTAGTAGTAGTAGTAGTAGTAGCATAGTATTATTGGGACTATAGTTATAAATCACATGCATTTGTATAATCTTTATTTAAAGGAACAATGTACAGATACATTACACTGAGCAGATGTTCTGCATTAGATTAGAGCTAAATGGCCAGTTTCCATTTGCAGTGATTATGTGTATTATCTTCATTTACATTATTATTCTTGAAAAAGCACTTTATTTTTCCTTAAAAAGTTCATCATGCAATTCCCACCAACTCTGTGCTTGAAAATCTTGGGAAGTATAAATACAGTGTTGTTAATCACTTGTACAGATTTAAAATGGTTGAGAATTGCTGAACAAAGTTGCACTGTTACGATTGCCATTCTGAGGCATTTAAATGTTCAACCTGCCCCGTTTCATTTCAGTCAGAAACTATTTTTCAGTATTTTTCAGCTACTCATGAATTTTCATATTTGTAAGAATGTCCTGTGTGATTTATAACCACGCAGCAAAAACCTTCTTTGACATGGGTGACCTTGGGGCTATCCAGGATTTATTACAAGCAGGACAATGATAAAAACATAATGACCAAGTCTGGGGGGAACAACCCGCCTCCATTAGTCCCAGTGCCTCTGTATTCTGTCAAGCTAGAATGAATGTGTAATCCCTGTTGATTTATGGGCCCAAAATCAACACCATTTAACCTTTTTAGTACAAAGTGAAGAGAACTTGTATTAAACTGCCTTGAAGGTTCATGTCAGACCAGCTTTTGTGGTGGATTTATTTTGATAAGCTGTAAAACAACAGAAAAATGTTACCTGCTCTTTTCCATTGTTTCATCAGTCTGGAATGCTTTTGCCATTCTGCACAGTCCTTTGATCACTGGAAGAAAAAGACATTTGGTGCTAAAACAATAGGTTTAGCCAGATCTCCTTTCATGTGTTTGGAAAGTCCCTGCACCTCCAACAGTGCACTGGCCTGGCTCTTTTATCCTTATTTGGCGTCAGTGCTGAGATGGTGCTGCAGTGTGGATGGCAGAAGGAGAGGGGTCATGTGGGCCTCTTCAGGGCTGGACTCACAGAGAGCAACAGGCTAAACAGCTTAACCCAGACAAATTCAGTCAAACAGCTGGGAGTGCAGAGCAGCACAACCCCACAAACATATGTTTGCAAGATAGGCACTGGGAAACCATTTCACCATCAAATAGCACCACCAAATAACATTTTAAGACACTGCAAAAGAAAAGAATACAAACTTTTGAGATCTTATTCTGAATCTTTTCATCATGTAATGTTTTCACATAAAAAACATGCTTCACATAAATACAATGTCCAGTATTGTACATATTTGGGACATATAGTATATCTGAAAATTTGAGAGATTCTTTCCTCATTTAGTTGACACATTAGATACAAAAATAGAAAGGCTATTACCGGTAATTCAAAATTTGCTTTATTCTTAAAGCAGATCTATCATACAAAATTGACTTTTTAGAGGCTTGAACCATGCAGTTATTTCCCCTTATTATTTACCCTCTCAAAGTTGTATTTATGTTATTTCATTCATCTTTCTATTCCATTTTCAACGCATCCTTTGCTCCAATCAACCCCTATTTTTACTGCCACCAGTACACACCCACTATTCTGTACTTACTTTATAGTCCAGTTTTGTGATGACATTTCGGACGACGTCAGCTCCCATTGGACATTCTAGTTTTCTAAACACGGAAGCCAGAGACTTGTTTCTTTTATTAAGTTATTTTAGATCAATATTGAGACTTAAAATGTCCAAATTATAACATAATGACCCATGGGCGTCAACAGATTTTAATTGTATAGCAAACTTGTCTTCATGTTGTATTCACTGTATAACATCTCAACATCATAAATAATTCATATCAATAAATCATTTTGTGCCATCCACTTAAATCCTGTTCAGATTGGAAACGTTTTGTGTATGTAGAGTAGAGGTTTATATGTGAGAACAGGGATTATGATAAAACAGATATAAACTGATTTAATGAAATAATAAAATATTGTTACTAGACCAAAAGACACATTTTTTTTTCTGCAGCATCATGTCATAAAATATACATTTGACTGTCGTGAATATATTAAATTATTACACATAAAATGTACAAGCGCACCACCCTTTAGTTGTATCTATAGAAACTGAGGTTGCAGCACGAATGCTTCAAACCGTTCAATATTCATTCAGCTTTTTTCCTGTGAACTGCAAGACTGTTTCTCTTCATTCACCAATAATTCCATTCATCAGCTTGAAGAAATTCTTGTTTGTTCGAGGTCAAAACAGTAAAAAGAAAAAATCTAAACTTACAAGGCCGTTGTGTATCTCTGAATGATGCTCAAACTCACACGCAGAGACGCGTTAGTGGTGGGTTATTTTGACTCTTTTTGTTGCTGAAAAGAACATTTTTGATTTCATTTTTTTACACAATTGTACACCAAACCTCACAAAAGCTACGTGTGCCGTGAAAGCATGCACCACAACGATCTGTAGAGATATTTTAAATCACAGTGGAAGTGTTTGGATGAAGCTAATACATTCTAAACCATTGGTAATTTCTCTTCGTGTCTTTTTTTTTTTTTTTTTTGGATGATTGGTTCTGCTATCTTCATGCCGAATGTTTCCAAGTATGGTATTAACTTTCTATTTCCACAGAATCGTGCAAGTGGTTAAAAGAAGTTAAGAAGGTTCCATACTGTATATTTAAGGCTCTGACGGTCTTTCAATGAGCGCCATTTATTTATTGTTTTGCCTTTGTTTTTCATGAAACATTTTTGAAGCAAACAGAAAGAGCTGCTCCTTGGTGAGGGTAACAGAAGGCATGAAAGACAGTGAGATATAAAAATGATTTCAATCTTTACAGGACTTTGAAGTTATAACCGGCTATTTCTACATGTCTATGCTCTCACCACTCCTCAGGACAAACAATTCTGGCAACGCTTTAAAATAAGGTTCCTTAGTAAAGAATATATGAGGTTAGTCATGTGTTTATAAGCACTTATAAAGCATTACATTTGTAGAGGCTTTATAATGTTAATAAGTCGTTAATAACAAAACATGATTGGGAGAATCAACGCCTGACTCAGGAGTTTTTGGACTTTTTAACTCAACAGACAGAGGACTGTCCCTTCCTGCTCCAGCCCAGGGACATGGTACTAGCGATGAGCATCCCAGCCATTGGACTGACCCATCATGTCCTGCATAGTGTCACTGAAGCTCTGGAAAACATGCTCCAGAGAGTGCACTTTTCAGACTGTATTCAAGACCAAGTGTTTCTGAAGATTACAAATAGGATCCCTCAAATGTTTCCCCATGATGAACTGGAGAAGCATATGGAATTCTTCTGCCCCAGCCTGCTGGAGGCCGTCACTGACCTCACAGTAGAAGAGATCTTTTCTCTTCCCTCTTGAATCCAAGGAGCATGAAGACCAGCACAGACCTGGAGTCTGCTGCCCCTACTCTTCCTCCTCTTGAGGACATCATCCAAGAAGCCTCAGCAGAACCAACAGAGGAACCCTCTGCAGATATGCTACCATCAGTGCGATTTCAGACCTGCTCACAGAGATGGTCTTACCTGAGGTAATCTCCTCTGAAGTACTATGTGATCCACAGCCTGTGGAGCTCACTCCTGCCAAGACTCTCAAGAACATCCCAGGACTCAAGGAGACTCAGGACTTGTGGAGATCCCAGAATTCAAGGTGATCCCAGGACTTGAGCAAATCTCTGGACTTGAGACCCTACCAGGACTCAAGCAGATTCCTGGACTCAAGTAGATCCCTGGACTCAAGACACTCCAAGGACTCAAGCTGATCCCTGGACTCGAGACCCTTCCAGGAATCGAGCAGATCCCTGGACTTTAGACCCTCACAGGACTCAAGCAGTTTCCTGGATTCGAGCAGATCCCAGAACTAGAGAACCTTCCAGGACTCCAGCAGATCCCAGGACTCCAGCAGATCCCAGGACTCGAGACCATCCCAGGACTCCCACCTCTAGAGGAGCTCATGCACCAGTAGAGCTCCCTGTACATTAAATAGTTTTTGCAACATTTTGGTGTGATGAGTCATCATGTTACATACAAAATATGTTATTGTCATATTTCTTGATACATAGTGCACCATTTGGTTGTCCATGAACTCAACAAGACTTTCGCCCCCTGGGTAAAGCAATTATCAAATCAGGGTTTTCAGGTTTTACAAAATAAAATGCATGAATCAGTAATATTTTAACATTAACAAATAAAGCAAACAGTCCTCCATATGGCCAAATACTACACAAATTCATTGCAGTGGGGGAAGCCTCTAACATTTTAGTTTGATGCTTGATCTTGTGTCTTGAGGTCTCTCTCTCTTGAGGTGCTTACCCTCCGATAGAGCCGAGCCCCCCATTTCTAATTCATTGTCTATTATTAAATGGCTTCTGCAGCATTGTGGTGTGACGTGTCATCATGTTATATGCAAAACACAGCTGTGGTGTTAAACTGTTTTTGACCGTTTTTCATAGATTTTGGTTTTCTGAATTATCTGTGCATGTTTAAGCGATCTTGCAGTCTCTCTCTGACACTATTGGAACCCTCTTTTTGGTTATATGAAAGCACGAGTATAGGAAGTTCTCTTCAGCACCCCCCCGGGCTCCCATCACAGCCCCTCCCCTCTCAGAACAGCAAGCGTCAGAAACAAAACATGAACTAATTAAATATTTGAATACTAGTAATTACCGCAGATTTGAGGTAGAAGAGTGCTTACTAATACTTAATAGCAGCACTGCTTAATAACAGTATTTTTTTCTTGTATGGGGGGTGTCATGTTTGAAATGTGTGCGCAGAGATCTATCTTGATTTGTCTTACTGTCTGCCTGAAATGAAACCTCTCTATTAGACGCAGTGATAGGATCATGAGGAGGTGCTGGTGTCTTCTATCAGAAATGAAATTTGTCATTTGCTGCCGCTCTCCGCTTGAGAGCCCCCTTCAATTCATCGGCTTTAAATCCCACCCGGCTCCTCCCAAGTCTTTTCCCACTGATTGAACCTATATTCCTTCCCACTCTCTTTTAATATCGGATTTGCTTGATTTCCTGTTTCTCGCTGGCTTTATCACTTCTTTTTTGCCTCTTCTTGATCAATACATCTTTCACTCTATCTTTCCCCAGCTGTCTGTCTCTGACGGCTTCGCTCAAAGGACCCTGGTAGAAGTGTATGGGAGAGAAGGTCCATGGAGGGGCATTATCAGTGTGGTGTCTGTCTCCAGGGCACGTAGCTGTGATGGGGCCTAATGCACTATTGATCCCTGTCACCCTGGCCACGATATACCTGCTGATGCACACACATGGACAATCGCACCAGCACATGCCATACCGCACAGAGCAGCTCAAACACCCAACCAAGCCTCCAGATGAAGCTATAAGTGGGCAGTAAGGTTGAGAGCAATTTGAAACTAAACAGAAAACAGTGGTGGGCTTTAGAAAGAAAGAACGTCTAGTTGTGAAAGTCCAGAATTAAAAGAGCATGTAGATTTTTTATCTAAGTGTCATATATTGTGCAAAACTGTCTCATGTGAGCCTCATGTGAGCGTTAAGCCATGTTAGAATGTTGTAATCTCGTTCAAAAACATACCTGGAGTTGTTTTGTTATTGTTGTTTTTTCATTCACACGTGTTTGAGTAACGGTTTATTATTAATCTGTTTACATCTCTAAAGCTCAAAATGCTCTTCTCCATTTTGTGATGTCAAAGGTAGTTTTCAAGTTACCTTTTACCTTTTGTTCAGTAGAGACTGGCAATTCCAGGGCTGAAATCACCCCAGTGATTCTTGAGAAGGTGGATGGAGTTTAAAAAACACAGTGGAGCACTTTCTGTATCATCACATGACATCACAAAGTGGGACAGAATGTAAAAAGTATTAGGTAGGTGTTAAGTATTGACAATTTCCTTAATCTGCTTTTCTCACATGAACTTCATACTTGGTGGTTGAAACATTATTTTGTAGCCAGGGCGGCCCTTGGGTAGATTGACAGAAATATTGCTGTCAATCTACCCAAGGGCCCCCTGCATTATCGGCCTGTCCAACTACCAATAAGACACCACACATTTATACATACAGGAAACTTGAAGTCTCTTTCCCAAGTACACAACAGCAGAATGTTTGGGAATTTGTAATTGTGCTTGTAAGTTGGACGATATATTGAAAAATAATGGACTGAACTTTTACCTGCATGGGAGCTGGATGTGAATACTTCCTTTTGGTAGATGAGCAAAACTACTGAGCCAAAGCTGCCTACATTTCAACACACAGCACAACACACACACACACACACACAAACTCTGTATACATTTCCCAGACATTAGAAGCATGTGTGAATGCTTCCTTAAAACATACATGTATAAAAAAGACAAGGTCAGCTTTAATGTTACTGCAGACATGGCAACATGTTTTACTGGTTCTGCACGTCAATATAATATCACAGGAAATTGAATACATGGAAGTTGGAATTTCTTGTCATTTAATCAAAATGCATGTTCCTGGATATTATGTTACATCTAAGTTTCAGGAACTGTAAACTGAGCTTTTTTCATTTACAGAAACCAATATAATGTTGTCTGTATGATCTTATGTACATATGAAGTTGTTTCATGATGCGTTCAAACAAAAGTATCACTTATAGATTTATAGTCGGTTTTATATTATCTTGTTTTGACTTGATTTTGATTCTATGACAAAAAAGTAAGTCAAATATAGCCAAAATAAAATACCATCAAATACCTATATATATATATATATATATATATATATATATATATATATATATATATATATATATATATATATATATATATCCATCAATCTTCTCCCGCTTAATCCAGCTGGGTCGCGGTTCATAGGGGTGCGGGGAAACTGGAGTACCCGGAGGAAACCCATCCAGACACGGGAGGAACATGCAAACTCCTGCAAACCTTCTTGCTGTGAGGCCTGAGTGTTGCCACTCAGCCACCGTGCCGCCGATATATATATATATATATATATATATATATATATATATATATATATATATATATATATATATAAACTGTAGCTTTCATACATATTTGGTTAAATAGTGTAAGTAAGTCCATAAACAGGCACATTCACATATGTATATGTAGCGATGAGGGCTTTAGTGCGCCTGGAGGCCACCTAAAGGGAGCACTACTTCCTTGTTTGCAGCCCAACGCAGCCCAACGTCTGACGTCACAGCCCAACAGTCGGGCTGTGACGTCAGAAAAGGCATTATGATCCCATCAGAGCGCGAGCTGCTAGAGCGCGAGCTGCTAGAGCGCGAGCTGCTAGAGCGCGAGCTGCTAGAGCGCGAGCTGCTGGGCGCGAGCTGCTAGAGCGCGAGCTGCTGGGCGCGAGCTGCTAGAGCGCGAGCTGCTAGAGCGCGAGCTGCTAGAGCGCGAGCTGCTAGAGCGTGAGCTAGCCCAGGCTCAGAGCAGGGCTAGGCTAACTCTTACAAAGTTGATTTTTAGGTGCTTTAACAATTAAACATTTTTTAAAAGTTCATATTATAAAAATACAGAGGAATCCCTACAAAATCCGACCTTTATGAAAGCTGTGGATGCCCTCCCTGTCAGCCGAACACAGGCAGTTTGATTTCTCAAAAAATACATTGTGCTTCTATGGGAGATTTTTTCTTGGGCTGCAATATCTCGTTCAGCCACACATCAATCTGCGGTCACTGAAAGAGGGGGCGGGGCTTATCAAGCTCTTATTATACATCCATGGCCACAGGCCGAGCCATGGATGTATAATACATGCATCCCGAATTTCGAACTTCCGGTCATCGCACAATGTATGCCTCCGAAAAAGTGAGCATCAAACCGCCATGTTTAATTTCCCAGTGGAACGCGTCAACTGTCCGATCTTTCCAAGCCTTTTGAACCATATCACTTTTGGAAGGAAGGATAAAAAAGGAAACCTATGGCTGCCTAAGAAATCATCGAGTTTGCAGCTCGCGCTCAGACATATATTCACACCAGACGCATTCCCATTCTTCAATTATAGAAGAATGATGGATGAAGAATGGTGCTTTTGTTATGACGGTGGGACCTTTAACCTTCACACCGTCACTGTAAAGTGTCAAAATCACAATGAACCCGCATGCTTTCACTGTAGCTCTATAGAATGTTTACACTTTGTGAACCCTGCCATTCAATCTATACCTCTGTCACAGTCGGTTAGCACAGCAAGCAGGAAAAAGCTTCAGTTACAGTTGGATTAGCCCTGGTGGCATTGATCAGAACTTTATGTCCTTGTTATTTTATTTTATAGGTCTTGTTTGACAGTTTAGGAAATCTTATAAAACAGTTAAAAGATTGCGGTGGTGGACGTCATCAGTGGCTGTGATGGACAACCACAAGTAAACAATCTTGGTTTAGTGTATCTTAGTTTAGTTGTGGATTTGAGCTGGTTTAGCTTTGGTATAACCTTTGTTGGATCTTCAGACCAGTCTAAATAGTGTCCATTTTATCTGGTTAAATTACATGGTAGCATAATTATGGCATGTGGATTTTGGTTTTGTGGATTTTTGGTTAGTGCTGTTGTGGTTCAGATTTGATTTAGACTGTGTTCAAACTTGCATTACAACCACATAAAAATTGGGGCTAAAATGGGACTAAACCTGGAGCAGGACTAGAACAGGACCAAGTCAAATCTACATCAGACCTACTTTAGTTAGTCCCTTTATTCACCAGAAAAACATGGCGAATTCATAAGTCACTGTCACTGAAACTAGCTTTGTTTCAGCGGCAAATCATTTCACTTTAAGCTCAGATATGGTTTTCTAATAAGCCGGGGTGTTTTCTAAGTTGCAAATTGCCATGTTCCCTGCTGTGTGAAAAATAATGGTTCGTCGTAATCGCACAGTTATGTCAAAGCCTTTGAGAAATGGTCTTTCTTATTTAAATAATGTTATGGATTCTGTACAGCACAAATATGCACTGGTATTCTTGTTTTCAAAAGACAAGCTATCTCAGTTTACAGATCTTGTGTGATCTGACGCTTGAGCTCATGGCAAATTACCCAAAATGAGATCCCAGTTAAGACTTGGGCAAATTTCTAAACATGAAACTGAGATGAATTTATTTGCACAGGACAAACCCATTTTCCGGTTTGGTAATTTGCATGCGGTGGCAATGTTAAGTAGATTCTTGCCTCATTTGCAATTATGATAAACTGATTCTTTCATGACATTTCCTCTACAGAGAAAAGGGAAAAAATATGACTGGTTAAGAGCATAGACTGTATAAATGGACATAGCTAACGCGCTAGCCCCTGCGTTCCAAATGGGAAGTGTTCATGGGGGTGCCTCCGACTCCATCGATTTTCCAGTTGTTTACATTGGAAAATTGTCACCCCCTCTCTCTGTTATTACTGCAGTGAGCCTTGTCTTTTTGGTTGGAAAATGTTTGTATTCACCTGCTCTACATGATCCTGGTGTTTTTATGTTGCTATTTTGTACTTAAATAAATTCCTATTCCTATATGGACCTGCTCCTAGAACTGCCAGCCTTGGTGACACTCCCTTAGTCCACTTTTTTTATACCGTCTGTGATTAGGAGGCGGGAGACGGGGACAAGAAACCCATCCTGGTAGAATAAAGTTGATTTGACCTGATGTAATATATTATTTGATGAATATTAATGTGCCCTATTAATATACATGGCAACAAAGAGATCATTTCTGTAAATCTAGAAGAAGACTTTCCATTATAAAGCCCCACAGTGTGTTACAGTAATCCCTGTGTCTCGGGCGTGTGTCCTGTCGAGATGTATTGCCTGAAGAATATAGGGAATCTAATAAAACGTGACATGCGCATGAGGGATGGCTCTTTGTAGTGCTGTCCGGGCCAACAGTGGGAGGAATAATGCATTGTCTTGTATTGTACGCACTGTGACATGGGCTGAATACATAAAAGCAGTGAATGGGGTAAAAGGTGCTGTTTTCATTTAGAAGCATCCACCCACACACCATATAGGCAATACCCCAGGGGGAGGATGACAGTACAGAGGTATTTCAATTCAAAAAGTCCAGTCCTTTATTTACCCACTGTGATCAAGTGAAACTGTGTTAAATACATTAAAATGAAGAAAAATGCAATTGTATCACTAAATTGAAAACGTAAAATTGCATTGCTATAATAAAAATGACATGTTTCTGCAATTTACAATAACAATAATTTATTAGTATATTTATTGGTATTATGATTTTATGGGTTATCGATACTTGAAGTACTCAGAGTGGATATGGAGGCGATTGCAGTCTATTACCAAGGCTGGTATAGTACTGATGATTGCTGGATTTTGTCAAAAGGGTTAAAAGGTTCATTGAGAAGCATTCTCCCACACTGCATATACGGAATACCCCAGGGGGAGGGGGTAGGAGGTATAGAGGCATTTCCATTGTAGCCCGTAGGCGATCAAGTGAAATTATGTTCAGTAAATTAACATGAAGGAATATTAAACTTCGAATTGAAAAAAAGTTAAGTTGTATTGCTTTATAAAGTCATATTTTCAGTATCTTTTGAATGGTCAACCACACCATGTGATGGTGGTGAGGTTAGCACTGGTAACTTCAGGCTTTTATTAAATGTTATACCAAATACATGTGCTCTTTTTCAGCTGTTTGTGTGAATCCTTGTTCATTGTAGCCTCTTTATAATGTATTGATCACAAACCTTAAGTGACACTTGCTTTTATCTGAGAAACAATCCATTATAATGATGAGTCTACAGTGGACATTCGTCAGCCACACTGAGTTAATGGCAGCTCAAAGTGCACCAATACAACTCCAATGGGATCGATACATTCGGAAAAGATGGTTTCAAACACTCCCTTTGTTTGTATCGGTTGACCATTATTGGAATACAAATTGTTTTCCATTCCATAGAAACAGTTTGAGCTTATTCAGTAATGGTCGACTTCTCACGTTTCAAATGTTCAAATGCTTAAGTTGTTATAATAAGGCTCACATGAAAGCTCCATTGGTGGACAGGTGAAACAGGGAGAGGAAGAAAGAACAATTAAAGGTCCATTATGAAACTTTTTTTTTTTTTTTAAGTGGGGGTCTGCCACCTGCTTGTCTCCATGGAGAATTGCAATTCATAATTGAACAGATATATGACATATATTACCACAGTGTGGAACATTCTGGGCTAAACAGTAACATAGAGACAGTTAAATGTGATGTCACTTGTGGGTGTAAAACAGGCAAAATTGTGGGAAAAAAACAAAAAACAAACCAAAGCTAAAACAGCAGTGAAGTTGCCAGTTGGACCCAGACTTTGCATCTGATATCAACAATATTCTGCGCGTGTGAAGGTAACTCTTTTAGAAGCTATGTTACTCAAATTAGACTTTATTTTGAGCTTTGTTTGAACACAGTCTGAACATAAAAAACTTACTTAGTTGTATAGGATATGTGTCACTCTCACCTTTTTGTGGAAAATCAAACACATGAACAATAACATTATTGCTAGTATTGATCACAGGCTCCTGAAAAATGTGTTTTTCCACACATTTTGTATTTTATTTTTGACAGTATTTGTGTCACTGTGGTAACTGCTAAACATTCCACCAATACAGATGTAGAAAACCCCAGTGTGATGTCACTGCAAAGTATCAATAATGTATCTGGTGACAGTAGCAGTAGTGACAGGTGACAGATGGTCCACTGATCTGAGGGTTGGAGGTTTGAATCCTGCCCTATAAACATCATTGAAATAAAACATGGTTGAGCAGTCAGATCCAGTAACCCAGAGGTGGGAGGTGTGACTCCATCCATCCATCCATCCATGTTCTTCCGCTTATCCGGGGCCAGGTCGCGGGGGCAGCAGTCTAAGCAGGGGCTCCCACATTTCCTTCTCCCCGGCCACTTCCTCCAGCTCCTCCAGACGGACCCGGAGGCGTTCCCAGGCCAGCCGAGAGACATAGTCCCTCCAGCATGTCCTGGATCTTCCCCGGGGCCTCCTACCAGTGGGACATGCCCAGGAGGCATCCGGACCAAATGCCCGAGCCACCTCAACTGCTCCTCTCGACGTGGAGGAGCAGCAACTCTACTCCGAGCTCCTCCCGTGTCCGAGCTCCTCACCCTATCTCTAAGGAAGCGCCCGGCCACTCTGCGGAGGAAACTCATTTCGGCCGCTTGTATCCGCGATCTTGTCCTTTCGGTCATTACCCAGAGCTCATGACCATAGGTGAGGGGAGGAACGTAGATTGAGGTAAATCAAGAGCTTCGCCTTTTGGCTCAGCTCCTCTTCACCACAACGGTCTGATACAGCGACATCACTGCAGACGCTGCACCGATCCGCCTGTCAATCTCACGCTCCATCCTTCCCTCACTCGTGAACAAGACCCCGAGATACTTGAACTCCACTTGAGACAGAGACAGAGACTCCCCACCCACCCGGAGAGGGCAAGCCACCTTTTTCCGGTCAAGAACCATGGCCTCGGATTTGAAACAGCTGATTCTCATCCCAGCTGCTTCACACTCGGCTGCAAACCGCCCCAGTGCTGCAGGTCCTGGCTCGATGAAGCCAGCAGGACAACATCATCCGCAAAAAGCAGCGATGAGATCCTGTGGTCCCCGAACTGGACCCCCTCCGGCCCCTGGCTACGCTAGAAATTCTGTCCATAAATACAATGAACAGAACCGGTGACAAAGGGCAGCCCTGGCAGAGTCCAACATGCACCGGGAACAGGTCTGACTTACTGCCATCAATGCGAACACAGCTCCTGCTCCTGTCATACAGGGACCGGACAGCCCTTAGCAAAGGGCCCCGGACCCCATACTCCCTGAGCACCCCTCACAGGGCACCACGAGGGACACGGTCGAATGCCTTCTCCAGGTCCACAAAACACATGTGGACTGGTTGGGCAAACTCCCATGAACCCTCGAGCACCTGATGGAGGGTGTAGAGCTGGTGCAGTGTTCCACGACCAGGCCGAAAACCACACTGCTCCTCTTGGATCTGAGGTTCGACTATCGGTCGGACTCTCCTCTCCAGTACCCTGGCATAGACTTTACCAGGGAGGCTGAGGAGTGTGATTCCCCTATAATTGGAACACACCCTCCGGTCCCCCTTCTTATACAGAGGGACCACCCCGGTCTGCCAGTCCAGAGGTACTGTTCCCGACCGCCACGCGATGTTGCAGAGGCGTGTCAGCCAAGACAGCCCCACAACACCCAGAGACTTAAGGTACTCAGGACGGATCTCATCCACCCCTGGAGCCTTGCCACCGAGGAGCTTTCTAACCACCTCAGTGACTTCGGCCAGGGTGATGGACGAGTCCGCCTCTGGGTCCCCAGCCTCGGCCTCCTCTTTGGAGGACGTGACGGTGGGACTGAGGAGATCCCCAAAGTATTCCTTCCACCGCCCGACAACATCCCCAGTCGAGGTCAGCAGCTCTAACCCCGCACTGTAAACAGTGTTGGTGAAGCACTGCTTCCAACTCCTGAGGCGCCGGAGGTTTTGCCAGAATTTCCTTGGGGCCGTCCGATAGTCCTCCTCCATGGCCTCCCTGAGTTTTTGCCTACGCAACCGCCCAGGCTGCGGCACGCTTGGCCCACCAGTACCCGCCAGCTGCCTCAGGAGTCCCCTGAGCCAGCAAGGCCCAGTATGACTCCTTCTTCAGCTTGACGGCATCCCTTACTTCCGGTGTCCACCACCGAGTTCCGGGATTGCCGCCGCGACAGACACCACAGACCTTACGGCCACTGCTACGAGCGGTGGCATCGACAATAGAGGCCGAGAACGAAGTCCATTCGGACTCAATGTCCCCAGCCTCCCCGGGATCTGGGAGTGGCTCCCGGAGGTGTGAGTTGAAGGCTGCACCAACAGCGGGTTCCACCAGAGGTTCCCAACAGACCCTCACGATATGCTTGGGCCTGCCAAGTCTTTCTGGCTTCCTCCTCCGCCAGCAGACCCAACTCACCACCAGGTGGTGATCAGTTGACAGCTCTGCCCCTCTCTTCACCCGAGTGTCCAAGAACACACGGCCGGAGGTCAGATGACACGACAACAAAGTCGATCATCGACCTCGGCCTAGGGAGTCCTGGTGCCACGTGCACCGATGGACCCCCTTGTGCTCGAACATAGTGTTCATTATGGACATGACTAACTATGACTAGCACAGAAGTCCAATAACAGAACACCGCTCGGGTTCAGATCAGAGAGGCCGTTCCTCCCAATCACCCCTCTCCAAGTGTCACTGTCGTTGCCCACGTGGGCGTTGAAGTCCCCAGTAGAACAACGGAGTCCCCAGTCGGTGCACTGTCCAGTACCCCTCCCAGAGACTCCAAGAAGGCCGGGTACTCTGCACTGCTGTTCGGCCCGTAGGCCGACACCACAGTGAGAGACCTGTCCCCGACCCAAAGGCGCAGGGACGCGACCCTCTCGTTCTCGCTCTCGATTTACCTCAATCTACATTCCTACCCTCACCTATGGTCATGAGCTCTGGGTAATGACCGAAAGGACAAGATCGCGGATACAAGCGGCCAAAATGAGTGGCCGGGCGCTCCCTTAGAGATAGGGTGAGGAGCTCGGTCACACGGGAGGAGCTCGGAGTAGAGTCGCTGCTCCTCCACGTCGAGAGGAGCAGTTGAGGTGGCTCGGGCATTTGGTCTGGATGTCTCCTGGGCATGTCCCACCGGTAGGAGGCCCCGGGGAAGACCCAGGACACGCTGGAGGGACTATGTCTCTCGGCTGGCCTGGGAACGCCTCGGGGTCCGTCTGGACTAGTGAACTCCAACACGCAGCGGCTGAGCTGTGGGGCGATGAGCCCACACCAGCTCGCCGCCGCTCCTCGCGGCCAACGCCAGAGAAATGGAGAGTCCAACCCCTCTCAAGGAGTTGGGTTCCAGAGCCCAAGTTGTGCGTGGAGGCGAGGCCGACTATATCTAGCCGGTAGCGCACGACTTCCCGCACAAGCTCAGGCTCCTTCCCCCCCAGCGAGGTGACATTCCATGTCCCCAGAACTAGTCTCCATGTCCGGAGATCCAGTCACCGAGGCCCCTGCCTTCTACTGTCGCCCAGATCTCTCTGCACCCGGCCCTGGTGTGACTCCAGCTCCCACAAATGAATGCTGTTGTTGTGTCCATGGGCAAGACACTTAACCCCCCTCATCTTGAGGGTCTGCGTACACTGGTGAATGTATGAAAGAGACTAGAATTAAACGTGCACTGCAGTTTGTTGTGTTTTTTGTGAGGCATATGAGGATGGTATTAATAATCAATTATTTCTGACTGGTGAACAATAGATCAAACTGGGCAAGCTCACAGTGCACTCTATACCTGGACTCAGACAAATCAAATAGCTTGACTTTTCGCTAATGCCCAGTTTCCATAGTCAGCGTCTTGGTGCAGCAGACGGCAAATCATTACCTCTGTGTTTTTCTACCTTTCTCTCACTCCTGTTCAGCCCAGCCAAAGTGCTGCAGTGGCACAATGCAGGATTAATTAGTAAACACAAGTGCTAAGTGGAAAATCTTTGCTCCAGCAGCCCCAGTTTGGTTACCCTGATTGATGGAAGGGGAAAACATGTGAAAAGGCACTATGTGTGTTGCTCATTAATGAACTTAAGTCTGGGTGCAGAGAAAGAGGAGGGGCCCGGAGACAGCATGGGTTAGTCTTCAACATATCCTCACTGTGTAACGGAGATGGTTAATTTATATCCAGTGACAAATCCTCACACGTTTCATTATGATATGATGATTTATCCAAATTTAAGGTGCACTGTGACACTTTTTGGTCAGGGGTCCATCATCGGGAATGTTCCACTGTATGACATTAAACAACTCTACTTTACATTTATTCAATTACAAGTGGTTTTAGAGCTCAAAAATACAAATAAAAACAGGCATTCTGACTGTGATTGTGATGGCCTCTCCACAGATCTCAGCTGTAACTTGGTCTGGTTTGGTCTCCATGAGATAGAAATGTTTAATGCTGTACTGTGAAACATTCCAGACAAAGGAATAACGTCTTCATGGACAGCAGCATTTGACAGACCCTCCACCAGAGAGAGAAAAAAAAAATGCAATTAAGACAAACTTTAAACATGAAAAAATAGAGCTTATCTGTAATGCTAACAACAACAACTAGCATGCAGCTAGCAAATAGCACACTAGCATTACTTCCTGATTTGTGGACACTTTATAATTAGACGCAGACATCAAAGAGCGTTCTCATTTTGACCCTAAAGTAAATTTGCACAGGGGCAAAACAGACAAAAAAATACTTTATTCCATGATTCAAAGATATTGTAAATATACATAAAAGCATGTGATTTAATCATATACATATATTGCTCATATATAGAGCTGTAAAGTGTTACTAATAGACATGTAAAAGTGCACTGTGTGTACTGGATGTGTAGGCTGATAGTAAAGCTTCCTTACCTGGAGGCCACTCCAGTGTTTGCTGTCTCAAAGCACAGGGAGGGAGGAGGATATCCTTTTGCCCAGAGCACTGTTTGAACTTGGCATGTTTGTTTGCATTTCCACTTTAGCATTGTTTGTGTTCACTCCCCTCTTCCTCAGATCTATACTGGGACTGAGGTGGAAGTAGAAAGATAATCACACTGTTTACTTTATGGGCCCTTTGCACACAGTGGAAATGCTCACACATGAATGCACTAAACATGTATGGTCTGTCTGCGCAGTGGTGAGCCTCGTTTGTTTTGAGTTTACACAGTTGGACAAATTGTGCAGGGTACAAGTGGCTCCATAAGTCTGTATTATGTCTGTATTTAAGTATACATTTACCTTTATGATTGTCCAAACCCCCTACACTGGTCTTTTTATGTATGAACAATATGATCAGGTCAAGTGCTTTCTGCCTATATTGTCTTTTGGATTTTTAAAGACACACTATGTAACTTTTCTGATGGAGGGCCTGTGCCACCTACTTGTCATGGGGGCGTTGTTGCTTTGCCTGGAGTATAGAGTATTGCATTAAACATGCAAATCTTTCTCTATGGACACAAGCTTGTACCTCTGGGTCAGGTTACAGGTTAGATCTGTGGAGAGGTGACACTACTCACAGTAAGGGTAGTAGTAAGTATTTTTGGCTAATAAATAAAAAAGCCTAATACATTTATTGCCATCTAGGCAAATCAATAGTAGCTCCATGAAAACAAGAAAGTAGCAGACCTTCCACCAGAAAAGTTACACCGTGCAGCTTTTTATGTTATGTACTGAGGATAAGATATGTCACCTTCCACAGTGGTTGGTCTCTCACCCTCATCAGCTCGGGTCCTCTACCAGAGGCCTGGGAGCTTGAGAGTTCTGCGCAGTATCTTTGCTGTTCCCAGTACTGCACTTTTCTGGACTGAGATGTCTGTTGTCCTTCCTGGGATCTGTTGCAACCACTCCTCCAGTTTGGGGGTCACAGCCCCGAGTGCTCCGATCACCACAGGCACCACCAATGCTTTCACCTTCCAGGCTCTCTCCAGCTCTTCCTTGAGCCCCTGATATTTCTCTAGTTTCTCGTATTCTTTTTTCCTGACATTGTCATCGCTCGGTATTGCAATGTCCACCACCACGGCTTTGTTCTCTCGCTTATCCAGAACCACGATGTCTGGTTGGTTCATCACCATTCTGTCAGTCTGTATCTGGAAGTCCCACAGGATCTTGGCTCATTCTCCACAACCTTTGGAGGCGTTGCCCACCTTGATCCTGGGGTTTCCAGCCCGTACTCTGCACAGATGTTTCTGTACACTATGCCCGCTACTTGGTTATGTCGCTTGTGTCTGTATCTGTATATATATATATATATATATATAGTATAGTAGTATAGTATTCTTCAGTTTTTTGTGTTAATCCTTCTCATATATCATGGCACAACAGTGGAGTAGTTCCTTGTTAACTCTTCTATTTGCATAATGGGCAGGATGTTTATTATACCATGGAAATGACTGACTTCCACTGTATCTGTTAATGTTATTTGTGTTCTCATCTGTTTTTATTTGATGTTTTTCCAACGTGCAAAGTCTATTCCATGTAATCACTACTACAGAGTGTTGTGTTTGTAAATGAGGAATAATGTGACCGTTGTAAGACAACAAGAAATGGACTGATATGCTGCCATTGTGGGTTACTGTTACTATACTGTACTGTATGGTTCTATCTCATTCTTTATATCTGCTGACTACTGTTTTGCATTGACCTATCTAAATTCTATCTAAATTTAAGTAATAATTAGGTAAGGTAAGGTAAGGTTTATTTATATAGCACATGTCCCCAAAGTGCTTTACACAGCATTTTTTACAGAGCATTTTTCATTCACTCCATACCCGGTGGTGGTAACAGTTGCCCTGGGGCAGACTGACGGAGGCGCGGCTGCCAAGCCAAGCGGCGCCAACGGTCCCTCCGACCACCACCAACACTCACTCACACAACTTTCACATCTACAGTGCATGTTTTGGGTTGATGGGGGAAACCGGAGTGCCCGGAGAAAACCCATCCAGACACGGGGAGACATGCAAACTCCACACAGAAAGGCCCGGGCGACCCGGGGATCGAACCCGCAACCTTCTTGCTGTGAGGCATGAGTGCTAGCCACTCAGCCACCGTGCCACACCCTCATCTTACAGCAATTTATACATGTTTCAGTAAATAAAGTTAACAAGGACAAAATTATACTAATACAGTAGGTATGGGCCTCAATACATCTTAATTAAAGCGCTAACATTCCAAAAATATTTATTTGGTTTTGGGATGAAAAACGTAGTGGATGATTCTTAAGAAGCAATTTGTCCATTATGGTCAATGGTAAATTGTCACATTTTGATACAGCGCTTTTCAGCCTTCAATGCACTCAAAACACTTTACATCAAGGAACCACTCACCTATTCACGCACACATTCATACAGGGGGTTAAGTGTCTTGCCCAACGACGCGACAGTATTCATCTGTGGGAAATGGGATCGCACCTCCGACCTGTGGGTCAGTGGATTTGACCGATCAATCAGTAATATTTATGTCAAGAATCGCCAACCTTCAGATCAGTGGACAAACACTCCACACAAACTGAGCTACAATTATGCCCCAATTATGAAGTAATGGACAGGCTACAGACTAATTATGATATAGTTATAGTAAAATGGGACCATTAAAACTGAGCAACAAAAACAGCCTGGTATTTATATTGTTATAATTGAAATACATTATTAAACATACCATTATTTTTGGTATTTTTGACCGCCATGTCATGACCCACTTTTGTGTGTGTGTGTGTTTTGTGTGTTTTGCTTCAGTGTCTGACTTGCTGCTGACCGTAAGAGGACTTAGGTAATACTACATTCACTACCCCCTGCCCGGCACCAGTGGGGTAATTCACTTCAGCCTTAGATTCAGCTACATTTCTGTGTTTTGCCGTTGTTTTTCAGGTCCCTCTCTAAAGATGACAGTGAACTTTCACCTGATGAACGTTGACCCCTGTGTCCCTTTCATGTGGCGCTGTCAGCAAATAGCAGAACAAGACAAACAGACACACACTGACTGCATCATGCTCCCACAAATATTATTGACCCCCATATGTTTTTTCAGGCCTTTCCTTCAACCTGACCACATCCTCCTTATCAGCAACCGCAAACTGCTTTTACAGTAATTGCAATTTGCCAACTCACTGCTTTGTATGTTCTGTACTGTGACTGTCTGCGATTACCTAAAACTGGTATTTCTGTGTGACAGCATTTCTTTCTTCCTGTTGTTATATTTTGTTTGCCAGTGGAAAGTTCTAGTGCTTTAAAAATGACTCACATAAGCAATATAAGGAGCAGGAGAAATGCTATTACTTTATTTTTTGGCACAGTTCTCCACACCTGACCAGGCTTGGGACTGGCTCAGGACCAAAATACCTAAATTAACCAATAAGTTCAGTAGTTTATGTTACTTTCCTGGTCTCCTCCAACTTGTCTCAATTCAATGTTATTTGTTCAAATGTTCCACTACGGCATTAAATGTATCTGCTGCCATGGTGACAAGCAGATAATGCCACACCGAGATATAGACAGGCAAGGCACACATTGGATAATGGTCTGATACAAGTTCTGTGTCAAACTAGAGGACGTTCCAGGAAATGATCAACATCTCCATGGAGACAAGAATGTGGTGGACCCCCTTCAAAAAAAAAAAAGTTACATAGTGAAGATTTATTACTATATATCACGCAAAATAACAAAATAAAAACCAAAGTTACAACTCAAATGTGATGACTGTGAAAAAGAGCACCGGGATTTGGCACATCTGTAAACGTGGGATAGGCGGATTTCCACAGCATCTGCTCTGGGCAAACACGCTCACATAATCCCATTAACTATATTGTGTTACATGAGTCTGCTTGAGTAACGTATCCACATCCATACATGCACACACAACACGGCAACACGCTCCACGGCCATCAGCCTCTATTGTTCTGAACACGCAGTGCACTCAGTGAACCAGAAAAACAATCAGCTCGGACATCCTGCTGGCTTCCCCTAGTAGTGGGCCTGGCTCTTGGTGTTACCACCCTATCAATACACACACACACACACACACACACACACACACGTGCATTTTAAGTTGCCATGCTTTTGGGGGACATTACATCGTCTTACAACATTTTCTTGCCAACTGATAAATGTTACAGCCCCACCGTGTACGTTTTTATGCTTTCTTACTGTGAGTGGACTTGGATCTCCACAAACCTGACTTCACCCGCTGGCTTCTACGGCTACCTCCACCTCGAAAAATGAGTGTTGCTTTAAAGGTGCGCTGTGTAACTTTTTGGTTTGGGGTCCGTCACTTGCTTGTTTCTATGGACATGCCGCTGCTCTGTCTGGAATGTGCCACGGTATGACCACGGTGGTTTTGTGGCTGAAATATACCTAGAAAAACAAGCATTCTGACTGTGACTAGGTCGCCTCTCCACAGATCTGGCCTGTAACTTGGTCTGGTTTGGTTTCACACAAAGCAATAGCATTTGACGGACCCTCCACCATTAATGTTACAGAATGAACCTTTAACCATACTTATTTCGATAACCTTAACATATTTCAACCTCTTACTGAACTTTAAATGATAATATTGATCTAATAAAAGGTGGTATGACTGTAGTCCTCACAACATGATGAATACCTATCCCTCCATACACTTCCAGTAAATCCACTGGAACCCCGTGTCTTCCCATCATCCTGTTTTCACGCCTGGGTTTATTTTGGTCGTCAGCACGCAACCGTACAGGAAGGGGAACCTAACTTGAGAATCCGAGAGAGGAAATTCAAGGGAAAATACCTCTCTTTGGAATAATAATAACAAGTCCATATTTGGCACAAGGTCTGCACAAGGCCATGTATAAACACGCACCAGTGTCAACAAGTGACTTTCCACCAGCTCACCGCCTCTCCATATTGTGAACCAGGGCAGGTGTTTCCAATGGCAACAACATAAAGATTTCATTAAACAAAGAAAGGTGTTTACTCTTGGCTCCACTTTCAAACATCATTTATTAAGTAGTTCTAAACACAGGGTGGTCCAGAACTGTAAAGCCACCATGGAAAAAGTGAGGTCAAAGTGAATGGTGATCTGTTCAAGCTAAGTGGAAACCATTTTTAGTCTTGCCCTTTAAAAGACTAAATAGAGATTTAATCAAGCTGAAATCCTGATCAAACATAGTTCAGTACATAGTTGCATGCACTGATAGTACAGAAGTCAGTGAAGACAGAGGTTAAGAAGAAAAAGGCACATTTACAATGTTTTGTAATGGATAAAACTGTTGGAGAATCTGCCACCTGCTTTTTTTCCATCATAACTGCTTTTCCAGGGATGGTGAACTGTACGGTATTAAGCATGTCTATAGAACTAATATCATTATGAGGATCTCCCCTACACAGATCTGATCTGTAACTTTGCCTGGTGGCGTCACCTGCTTGACACCTGCCATGGAGATAGACACGTTTAAAGCCATATTGTGGAATATTAAGTGAAATATTAAAGACAGATTCTGCTCTAGAAAGGTTACACACCTTTACAAAAAAAAAAAAGAAGAAATTCACAAGTGTTTTTTTCCCCCTCCATAATAAGAGAGACTGCAGACTCCAGACCCATACACATCAGAAACAATGGCACAGGTGAGACCCATTTTAAAGGTGCATTGTGTAACTTTGTAGTGGAGGGTCCATCAAATGCTTTTCTCCATGGGGATGCTATTGCTTTGTCTGGAATGTTTCACAGTACGGCATTAAGCCTTTCTATCTTTATGGAGACCAAACCAGACCAAATTACACCTCAGATCGGTCTGAATGTGTATTTTTCTAAACAGCTGTATTTTAAAACATGTGCGGTGAAGCTGTTTTGATGTCATCCCGTGGAACATATGACACATCCATAGAAATAAGAAGGTCACGGCCCCCCAACCAAAAAGTTTGATCGTGCACCTTTAACCGCCTGAGACCCGAGCTTTTGTCTGGTGTGCATTTTTCATTTCTTCTTGCTATTTGGGATAAGTAGGACCTACTAAGTAAGTCTTCTGTATGACACCATTGGTTAAAAAATGTAAAAACATAAAAAATTTATGAATAAATTACAAAAAACAAACAAACAGCAATTAGCTGTTTATTTCAAGCCCTAAACCTGCCAAACGTGACGTAGGTCGACCGTGAGCGGGTTGGGGTTCAGTGAGTGAGGTTAAAAACACACAAAAAGGCCTGAAAATGTGGTCCACAGTTTTAATTTTTTCTGGTTTTCAATTGTTACAAAAAAAAGTAGAGGTGCAAAAAAGTGGAGACAGGCAGCAGTTTCCCTATAGCAGCAGAAACGTCCAGCAATTTATAACTGTAAACTCATCTAAATATTCCCAAGTTTACCTAACAACATGTACAATCAATAATATAACATAGTCCCAATGTCTTCAAACGAGGACATGACATTTCCTGATGCTCTCGTCTGCTGTGGTCAATAAAATGTGTCAAATCTTAATGCCAAATGAAGATACATTAAGATACATGAAGAGACATTATTGTACATAAATACATTGGTTTTATTCATAAATTTTGCATCTAAACTTTACCATGCAGTTTTTTTTTACTTTCGGGAGCTGCTGTAGAGGTTTTTAGTTGATTACAGGTGAAAGTTTAAAATAACTGAAAATCATGGTGCTAAGAGGCAAAAATGTAATGTCCTTGTATGGGGCCACAGGGTCTCAAGAGGTTAAGATCAGTCCATCAGTACACAGTGTCTGACAAAAAACAGTGTCATAATTTAGTTCTACCCTAACTTCCTGTTTTCATTCCCAGAAACATGTTTGTGCAGTCAAATTCCCAACTATCTTCAGCTGTTGGTTCTTTGCCAGAAACCCTCTGTCTTGGAATAACCAGTCTAGTCAGAAACAAAATAACCTTTATGTCGTGACAGAGTCCACATTACACAACCCGTGATGCAAATTGTGAGTTCTCAGGAAGCACCTTTACTGACAGCCTGCTACTTTAATCGCCATGTCATTTGACTACATGCAATTCTGCTTGGCCATAAGGCACCAGTGTGTTTGCATATTATTATTAGGAGAGAGTGTCACACATAGAAAAGCCATCTGCGCTGGAGTGACTCAGTGCTGCCTCAATGTTTTTGTGATTCATTGAAAAAGAGCTCTGTTTGTTTGGTGCCCTTCTCCTCAGTGGCTCTGACTCACAGCACTTAATTAGCAGCGGGTACTTTGAATACACAATGATGATTTTTTTTTTTTTTATGTAACTATACAAAACAAGCCATCATCACTGTGTTAAAGCTCCTTCAGTTACACAAATGTGAATTGCTCTACTGCAGTTCTGGTTATAAGTACATGTGAGGGTTTCTTTTTTTAACAGTGTTTATTTAACCATAAAATATTATAAAACTGACTTTAATTAATTAAGGCAGTCACATTCTAAATAAGAACATTTTAGACAGTAAAATACAAATAAGAAATAGAAATAGGAAATAGAACCTCAGTCATAGGTCATGGTGGTTAGTGCCACCTGGGGTTTGCATGTTCACTCCATGTTTCAGTAGGTTTCCTCCAGACACTCCAGTATCTCTGATTAACTCTAAACATTCACCATGGGCACAATCCCCCAGCTAAGCTAGTCCTGACCCAGCCTAGCAACAAGATCACGGACAGAGGAGAGGACTTCCCTACACCAACAGTAAAGTGCTCCTTAGCCTGCTATTTATCAATCAAACTGTATTTATAAAGCGCTTTTCATACAAAAAATGCAACACAAAGTGCTTAATAATAATGTAACCAGTTATGATCTTGTCCCATGTCCACAGAAGAATGCCAACTCTACATCCAGAAGATATAATAATGAAAAATCACTATTAAAGTATAGCAGTATGGCCTTGTGACATTCAGTTTCTGCCAAAGTCTTGTGGGTGGCTCGTCTTTCTCCTTCTAATGTCTTCAATAGTTGTTCAAGGACTTCCTGGTCTAAGTTTAGCTGCACATTTCCTCTTGGGACTTGAGAGCTCTGACTAACTTCATCTGTTTAACTTTGAGCTCACTGTGGAGACATGATGGATGACATGTGAGAGGCGTGAACTGGAAACACAGCCATGTGCTGGAAATGCACACTCCAGAGACATATGGGCAACAATAGAGTGGGTTTTGACCACAGAAGCCTGCCTCCTATAGGGTGCGTCTCGCATGTTCTTTGGTCATATGTTGAACCTATTTTAGTCTTGATGTGGATTTGGTTTGGTTCTTTTCTTAGTCCTTGGTTAGTTCTGTTTAGTCCAGGTTTAGTTTCATTTTGGGTAGCCCTGGTTTAGTTCCAATTTTGATGCGGTGAATGTGCAAATGTGAACGCACCCAGAGAACACATTTAGATGCCTGTTTTTTGTTGTTGTCGTATAGGATATCGTGCACCAAAACTATGTAATACTTTCACTTAGTGGGCTAGCTCCAAGCAAAATACCTATGGTGGAAAATAAATAATGTGGTACTTAACAGTGGTTTGATCTCGCTGTTCTAGCAACCACAAAACCATTCTAGCACACTATGCAAGATCTTTGTCTGTTTTCCCTGCATCGTTAACAGTATTATATTTAAAAGACTGCATCTCAGTTGATAGACAATCAATCAGAAGAAAGTGGATAATGGAGAAGCATAGCTCCATTAATGAGACAAATATAGTGTTTTAAAGGTCCTATATTACACAAAATGGATTTGCGTGAGCTTTAAGCCATGTCAGAATGGTGGCACCTCCTCAAGTTGTGTTTTGTTTCATTCAAACATTTGTGAGTAATCCAAAAGTATTAGGCTGTCTGCATCTTCAGAGCTCAAAGTGCTCTGTTCCGCCTTGTGATCTCATGAAGCTATAGTTTTCCAGTAAATGGCGACTTTTTTATCTTTTGTTCAGTAGAGGTTGGCATTTCCAGGTGTGAAATTATCCAAATGATTCTAATGAGGGTGTATGGAGTTTAAAAACACAGTGGAGCACATCCTGTATTACTACTTGTATATGTTTTCCCTTTGACAGAAGAGCACAGAATATGTATGCAGGGCTTGTGTGAATGAAACTCAACCCCAGATATGTTTTGGATGAAGAACATTCTAACAGCTGTAGCATAAGATGGGCCCTTTATTAAACCCGGGCATTTACACAACCAAAATAATGCTTTTTATGGATATTAACAGAAGTCTCATCTCAGCACATCGGTTAACAGGCAGGTCAGGGCAGTGGTGCTTAGCTCGGCTCACTAGATTGAATAATGTGACAGCACTGTGCAGAATTCTTTCCGGTCAATAAAACTAAAGCTTGTTGAGCTCTAATTCACAATGAAGCGTACTTAGCGCAGCCCTTGTTCTCGGCGCTCGTCGTATGAATTTTAAATGGGCACACATATATATATACATGTCTGTGGCTGCTGCTGACACAGAGCTCTGGGCAGTACAGGAAATGGAGCATGTTGTGAGGTCAGCACACAGTCGCTGTCCAACCACGCAGCAGTCCACATCACACCACCCTTCAGCCCTCACTGCATAACCGGGATACAGATTCTAGTTTCATGAGAGAATTATAAAACATAAAATCCAAAGTGGGTCATTGGGACATTTTTTTATTTTTATTTCCCTGAGCCAGTTGTCCCCCAAATTGCACATGTTTATGACATGCAGTAACATTCAGTTTGTATTTTTGTACAGTCTTGTGTATACCATTATTTTGCATAACTGTCAATTGCCATTTTTTTCTACCATGCTACGAGTATCGAGTTCAACAGTAGCCACCTGCTCCAGTTTCAGAAGTAAATTGTGCACAAATTTTTGCCTAAAAGACCAAAATTTCAAATATTAAGAGTTCAAGTACATCATGCAAACTAATATCCATAACACACATTGTTTTGAGTCCAAAAAGCACATGTAAAAGTGTAAAAAAAATAGCATTATTAAGCAACATTATTTCTCCGAGACCTTTCAGTGAAAATACGAAGAGGGAATGAACCATTTCAGTACCAAGTGAACCAGAGCAGAGTGAGACTACGGCTTTTCCTGTTCACCAGGCTCCCCCGGGACACTGCTGTGATGCTGCAGGACACAGAGGGGGGAACACTTTTGGCTCTTCATCTCCTCAAGCTGCGCTGACACAAATCTGCTGACCCTGCCTGACCAGTCCTCCCGTTAAACAGCCCTGAGACTTCTGACTGAGACAGAAAGGCGACTGAGAAGTGCAGTGTAAATGCTCTTTCAGCCAAACTCGAATTTCCCTCGGGAGTGAGAAACCGATTTGAAATAAAAGTAGTGTGGCCATTAGTTACTGTATAATTAGCCCCAGAAATCCTCTCAACATTTAATATGATTTTTTTCAGAAAGTCTATGGAAAAAAATGAATGAGAAATTTACCAGGGGAGTGGGCGGTCACAGTTGAGCTCCATTTGATATGTGCAGATATCAAAGTAGTGTCTTGATCATTTCCCTTTGCTTGGGTCTAACAGGTGTAATAAAGCCACCGCAAAGTTCTTATCCTCCTATTGTCATGTCTTTTATGCCGGTCCATACATATCACAAGAGAAACGTGTTGTCAAGAGCCAGCTCAGCGTCCTCCAGACATTATTGTTGTGACAAAGGTGTGAAGACAAGAAGACAAAGGCAGTTCTCTTGTCTCTTGTGAAGGCAACAGTGAGATGATGTAGTGTTATGTGGTGTGGTGGATTCTTTTTTTTCAATACAGGACATGGTTTGTTTATTGTGAAGAATGTAAGGTTACGTTTTTAACTCACGCTTCACCACATAAAAAAAAAAAAATAAATAAATAAAAAATTCTAAGCCTGCATGGTTTTGTTTTTGTTGAAGGCTAAGAACTACTGAATAGTTTGGTATGGTTTTATTTATTCATTCATTCATACATACATGTAAATAGTTTGGAGTTTGATCATTCTGGTTCACATTCCAACATTAAGTGGTGGAAATGCACCTGATAGTTTCAGTGCTGCCACCATAAAACCAAATAGAGGAAGAAGATGCACTCAAATGTGTCAAAAGCCTGAAACCTTGACTAGTACAATGTGGAGAACAGCAAATAAACAACCCATTTTTTACACTTATTTTGTATTTTGTAGTTAATGGAATAATCTTTAAAAAGTACAGGGTAAATTCATAAATTCATTCATAAATTCATTACTTTATGGGGCCTCCTTGTGACAAAAACATTTTTTTATGACAGCCCGAATTATGGTTCTTTTTTTCCGCTTGGGAACCACAAAGCAGAATGAGCTCCTCATTTTGGGTTACCAAATCTATGACAAAAAACAGTTTGGTGTCTATTGGATCTGAATATTTACTCCCTAAAACCAGCAGATAGAGTTCAGTGACTGTCCATGGTTCAAATGTACTGATAATGAGCAAACCTATATTTTAAAGATGAGGTTTGCATTGTAGTGCATTTTTAAACCAGCAAGACACATCTTACCCTTTAATACAAGAGGCAAAAAGCTGAGTTCATCGATAGTGTTTGTCCAGCACTGGGCTCACAGACTGTCCGAGGCCAAGGCCAGAGTAATGCTTGGCACACAGGGGTAACTTTACTGGAATACACTCTTTCTTGTGTAGCTGTTGGCTTTTCCACTATTGACGTGTCCTGGGACGAGGCCACTCTTTCCTCACTGGATAAATATTTAGGTAAAAGGTGTTAGGTCATTATTGGACACTGATAAGGAAAAAAGTAGTAGTAGTAATACAATTATCAACTGATTTCATTTATTATTTATACAATTAGGTAGAAATAAACCACAGTTTGCCCAAGCCAAAGACAACATTTTGTCCCCGTAGGCAAATTTGTCCTTTGCATTTTGACCCATCCTTCAGTGCCGCTGGGGCAACCTGTCCGGAGCAGAGGCCATAACAGTGACGCATCCAGGGATCTTGAGCTTGGTCAGGACCTTAGCTGGAGAATTGTACATATTGTGCATGTTTTGGGTTGATGGGGGAAACCACAGTGCCCTGTGAGGCAAGAGTGCTAACCTTCAGTTGACAGAAATGTCATAATGAATATGTAAACCTCTTTAGTTACTTAAGTCATAGCGTCATGATTCAGCCATTTATTACAGATTTGTTACTTTACATTTTGCCTAGTATGACATTGGTGTGTTTATGAGTGACTGATGGCGGTTGGAGGGGCTGATGGTGCAAATTGGTGGCTTTGCTTACATCAGTCTGCCCCAGGGTAGTCAACATACGATGTCATTTTTTAAATAATTCCTTTGCATGTCCATGGAAACCCATTACTCCTTTATACCACTTCATTAAACACTTTTAAATATGTATATAATGAGTAAAGGCACTATTTTTACTCCCATAGTATCTCTTTTACTACAGAGGCATACTTCACTTCCGGTGCTGGGCATTGCCAATCTGGTCACTGCTTCAGACTTACTAAAAGTCCCAGTGGGTCTCTATGGCAACCACAGCTAAAAAATAAAGCAACTTCCACGTCGCACACATTCATAACTACACAAATCTGCACAATGACACACAACACATCTACACAAACCCACATAACTCCCCCAGGTCTTTGCACTTAGAAACAAACACAACACGAGTTCTCTGTAGCAGCAGTGCAGAGGGAGACCAGAGTGTCCTCAGATAACCCCACCTCAGCCCTGTGTGCACTGTTCAAAAGCACAGACATTTTTAGCTGGCTCTGCCCCGGTTGGCCACTTCCCAGACTCCCTTTGACATACACACACACACACACTTCATATGCTCCGCAGGTCTGGTTGGCACAGCGAGCTCTGCCTTCTAATGTCATTCCCAGCACCCAGTCTTTGTCTATGTGAGCGGGGGCATGGTGCAGACGGGCTGGGTGTGCTTAAAGTCTAACCAGGTCTTTCATTATGTCTATGTATGCTCACTCAGATATTACATTCTAAAACGAGATGGGAAAATATATCTCTTTGCCATTAAAGGTGGGATGGACACCACGGGGCAGTGAATGAACAGATTGTTCTTTATCCAGTGGCCATACCGGTTTGTCAAAGCCTGATCCTGTCAGATCTCAGAAGCTCAGCAGGGCCGGGCCTGGTTAGTACTTGGATGGGAGACACTGGTAATTCCAGGTGCCACAGGGGGATGCCAATGGCAAAAAAAAATAAATAAATAAAACTGTCATTGTGTCCTTAGGCAAGACACTTCACCCACATTCCCTTTTGATTTCCCACTGCGCATTGTGAAAGCCCAAAAGACTCAATCGCTGATGTCATTTCTAATCCCATTTATTTACGAGTGAATTATATTTTTTGAAAACGCTTAAAAAATATATTCCCGAACCATTTTCTTTCAACAACTTTCAGTTTCTATTGTTCTTCACCGTCAGTAGTTGATCCTCACTTGTTGCTTCTGGCGGCTCGAGCTGCTCGCCGCTGCTGGAGTCGACAATCGAGTCTTTTGGGCTTTCACAATGCGCAGTGGGAAATCAACAAGCTAATGCTAAGGCTGCTTATAAAGTTGTTTTATAACGTTTTCAGACACTAATGAGTGAGCCAGGCAGAGCGTTTTGTTTGTTAGACTCGTGGCTGTTGTAAGATGAGTTAGAAAATGGTGTTAAGCCCCTTCTCTGCAAATCGGCGTTTTACATGGAAGTTAAGAACTTGCCCCTATCACTACACTAGCTTGTTGCCTTAACAGACTCACTACCGCAGCGAGATCTCTGCTGAGGCAACACTGATCTGTGCCGTTTTTTGGTTTCTGACAGTATGCGACCACCTCTAGCAATGGACTTTAGCTTCAAGCATGCCCCTTTAATTGTACTTTCTAAAATTGTGGTGGTTCACTTTCTGGCATTGACTATTATTGAATCCCCTATTCCACAGTACTGTCTGGTCAAATAAAACCATTGGACCAGGAGATAATTTCAAAAGATCACATAGTACAGCAGCTCAGCCTTGTGTAAAAGATAATCTGATATCAAGTTTATGCTCCCTTATTTACATATCCTATTCCCTTACCGCACCTCTGTGTATATAAAAACTCTATACTCTGCTACACTTACCCTGCTTTTTTAAAGGTTATTATTACAAGTGAACAGATGATGCCTACATTGCTAAAGAAAGATTGTTGGTTTTTACAGCTTGCAGGCCTCTAGAAGGTCAGTAAAGGCGGTTGTATTGTTTCTGATTGGTGTAGTCTATGTGAGCCATTTGTGAGTGGGTTTAAAAAGGAGCATGAAAGGCCTTGGTGCAATAGGACAGCATAGCAGTGTTGTATATGAGTCAGAAGTGATGCAGCATTCAAATATGTCATAAACTTCTAACCGCAGTCAATACAAGTCAATACAGAGAACCGTGAGCACAATGACATGTACAGTGAGTCAATAAAAGAAGATCAGCCTGGTGCAGTCTCAGCAAAGAAAACGTTTCTTATTTCAGTATTTCTACAGAAAGTTAACAATAATGTCAGCTTAAAGGTCCTACATAACTCAAAATGAATTATTACGTGCTTTAAGCCTTGAGAAATCGTGTTACTTTATCAAAAACATACCCAGAGATGTATTTTAAATCTCCAAAGCTCAAAATGCTGCCCCTTGTGATGTCATCGAGTGGTAGTTTAGAGGCATTTACCTTTTGCCTTTAGTTCAGTAGAGCTTGGTAATTCCAGGGCTGAAATCATCCGAATGATGATGGAGTTTAAGAACACAGTGGAGCTTGTCCACATGACCACACAAGGTGGAACAGAGTGTTTTCGGTTCGAGAGAACAACACAGCCTGAATGTGCAGAGTTTGGATGTTTTTGATGAGGAAACAAGATTATAGCAGAGATTATAGAATTGCATAACACAGGCTCTTTAAAGGGTTGGAACACTGATAAACAGGTTTTGTTGAAGTAGCACATTACATTCTCTCTGTTTGTTAACTAAGTAATTGCTGTTTGGTAGTTTTTGCAAACCATCTTAGTTTATGACTTGTTCATGGATGCAAATCAGCACTCATTTGATTAATTCTGGAAAGAATAGAGAATAGTCCTAATCTTAACCCTATAACGCCGAACGTATCATATTTGATACATGAGTTTTTCAGCCCTCCACATGAGCAGTGTGATATTTGTTTCCCTGAAAGAGTAAAAATATCTAAAATCAGTGTTTATTTGAGCATAATAAAATAAAACATAAAAGTGTAACTAAAACACAAACAAAAAACAAAAACAACAACAAAAAAGTTATGTTTTCCAGCCAGTTCCATTGGTGGATTTCTTATTACTGGATCATGGTAGCATTTTTTATGTTTGGAATGACACATTTCTGGATTTGTTTGTATTTTATTATGTTTTTGTTTGTTCAGGAAAAAAAAAAGAGCATTGTGACCTGATGATGAAACTCATATGGAAACTGATATTTAAAAATGTTTTTGTTTGTTCAGAGGGACCAATAAAGGCTTGAAATGTATAGAAAAAATAGAAAGAATTGGGATTTTCTGTCACTTATTTAATGGTTTGGGCTTTACAGGGTTAAAATAATATCTTTTAAAGACCTATTATGCAACTTTTTAGACTAAAATAGACAAGAATAAAAGCACATTTATACATTTTGAATGTTTTAATCCTGACTAATATTTGGCCTGGAGGACGGCCTGTACCTGATTGTTGTCTCTAATGAAATGCTCCTTTTGGTATAATATAAAACTCTTCTATCTCCATAAAGTATGTGCCAAAGTACAGTTTTGTCCTTCTGTTTCCATGGAATCATGTAGGTGACATGTCACATCCAGAAGGTTACGCGGTGTGCTTTAAACGTACCGTAAATGGTCTTTCTTCATGAACCTCTTGCTCTTTTTCATTCATCCTATTTGCCAGTGCCCTCCCTACATCTTCCCTTTGTCTGCTGTGACGTAGTGGTGCCAAGGTGCAGACAGGCTGGCTGTTCACACAACCTAAAGCAGAACTCCTCTGGGCCTGGCCTAAAATGTTCCAGAGACTTGTGGAGTGGCCAAGTGGGCACAGCCAAGTCCGAGCTCCACATAGTGATAGTAACAGCAGTCTGGTGTGACGACAGCTCTGGGGCTGTTCTGCTAAACATGGCCAGTGTTTTCCCCTCACTATGCCAACCCCCTGAAGAGAAAGTAAATATATTCTGTGGATACCATCCTGTAAAATGGAGACAGTCCTTCTCTTGTATACTGTAAAGCTCACATATTCTGTTTGACTGTAATAATTTGAATTAGCTCAGTAGGAATAAGGCTTGTGAAAGAAGACTTGAGCTTGAGCCTGCTATATGGCCATAAACTTTGACATTTGTTCATCATTGTGTTATATTTTCCACATTAAATTGCAATATTCATCTAAAACTGCTTAATAAAAGAAACAAGGCCACTCACTTCTCCGTTAGAAAACTGCAATGCCCAATGGGAGATAACATTGCCATAAATGTCATCACAATAGTCATGCAGTTGTCCACCCCTTCTATGGATAGATACACATGACGCTAGTGAGTAGCAGATTTTTTTCCCCTTTTTTTTTTCATTTGTACCAAAATGACAATACAAAACCCAACCTGTCTCACAAACATGCAAGAATCACTCCAAATACAGCCCTGGGTAAAGGGTGACATGGTTAAACGCTCTGAAAGCTCTAAGTCTAACAAACAAAATGTGATACACAGAAATATCTCATTTTAAATGATTTGCAATGACCCAAACCTATTTCTCACTTCTTAACATATCACAAGCATCTTAATTATTCACCTGATTTTATGTGTGCATTTTAAGTGTCTATCACAATTTCACATCAGGAGTAAAAGGGCATCACACAACTGCTTTATTATTACATCATTATATCTGCACTGGGGCAAAATATTTTTTTCTAAACATGGAAGAAAAATAGAGTGCATCTACAGGCCCTTTAACTTGTACTTTTCATCCCTGTCAGAGTTCAGTGTGTGACATGTTTGAAACCGTTCAGTTAAGTGAACCCGAATGACTCCTCTTTCATGAAATAGCTCTTTATTTCCAAAAGAAAACACATATTTATCAGTAAAATCACACCGTGACCGTCTTCCAGCAGTTCAGAGAATGTCATATTTTAAACCACGTCTCACTTTGTACAGTTTGTATAATTGTTTGGAGTGTTCACATGGCCATTAGCCCCACAAGCTATAGAGATTATCAGTAAACTAATATGGAAAAAGATGAGATTTCGCCTGGATTTTTCCTCATGTGAGTGTGAAATTTAAAAGAACAATTGCACAAACTGTTTTTACACATCGTTCTGGCTCCCGAAGGCTTCAATCGAAACACTAGATGAACACGCTGTACTTACACAGTCTTCTAAGAAACTATCACGGATGAAGACTGAGGTACTGATACGTGTGAAAGTGAATATCCTACAGGGCACCATATTGTATCTTATTACCACTTTATGTCCTAAATATAATTAAATGAAATAACAAAACAGATTTTAATATAAGTTTGACTAAAATGAACCAAAAAGAGCAGCTGGCATCTGCAGAGAGTGGAATTTCAATTTGCCGCCATGTTTTGCCAAAAGATCACACATTTGGTAAATTGCTTTTAATAGCGATTCACCAGATTGTTGTGAATTGGAACATTTTCTGGTCATTTTTTTAACATCTTCATTGCTTTTTGGTCCAAACAGCCATAACATTGCTTTTTGGTCCAAACAGCCATAACATTTAAAAATCCTGTGTTTAAAATCATCGTTTAAAGGGCCTATATTATGCTGTTCCTTATCACAAACATATTTGGAGTTTTTTTGTTCTGTTTTGTTTGTTTTGTTTTCACACGTGTGCATATTTAGGAGTTCTTCTCTCAAACATAAAACCTTGTGATCTCATGTGATAATACAGGAAGTGCTCCACTGTGTTTTTAAACTCAATACACCTTTACTGGAATCATTTCAAAAGGGAAAAGGCAGCTGTTAACTTCAAAACCACCATGTAACATCACAAGGTGGGAGCATTATGAGCTTTGGAGATGTAGACAGACTAATACTAGCTCACAGGTATGTTTTAAGGAAGTAAGGTAACAACATTCTAGCAAGCTCACAAGAGTCAGTTTAGCCTCATATAGGAACTTTAAAGGCCATGAACTCACCACCACTTCCTGCATTTTTTGTACTTTTCTCCTCAACGCCCACTGCCACTTCACAGATGTAAAACTATGAAACATATTTACCACAGGTACTATCCCACCAAACTGAGGTACTATCCCACCAGGCTGAGGTACTATCCCACCAAGTTGAGGTACTATCCCACCAAGCTGGGGTACTATCCCACCAAGCTGAGGTACTATCCCACCAAGCTGAGGTACTATCCCACCAAGCTGAGGTACTAGCCCACCAAGCTGAGGTACTATCCCACCAAGCTGAGGTACTATCCCACCAAGCTGAGTAATAATTAGAAAAACATATAAGGGCACAAACAAGGAAAAACACGACAATACAACAAAAACAAGTGACTAGTTCTCTATATTTCGAAATGACGGCAGCGACTGTGTTACACTGATGTCAAGCTATGCACTAAGCTTCAGTGACACTGAGTCATTTCAGATGGAGTCATAGAGAAGATCCTGCACCATACACCAGCAGCCTGAGATCTGTGATAGGTCACAGAAATCACACGTTCACTATAAATACTCGGCTCACATGATGAGCGGTGACAGCTGCTCACGGCTTTTGTACAGGAAGCCATGTGACTGTAATCTTAGATCCATCCGCACAAGTGTTGTATGTTTACTCACCTAATCGCTTTGAGACGCACTGCCAAGAGAAAGTCAGATGGAGACAGCACTTCTGTTCTGTCATTCTTATACAGGATTTATGACTTTATTTATGACTTCATATTTCATTTTTAATGTTGGTCTTGTAACAATTTGAGGTCAAACAACACTGTGGTGTAAACAGGTGATGAGTGATACCAGTCAGTGATATGATTTGGTACCAAGAAATGCATTTCAGTTCCTTGTTACTCTTCACTGATTGATGTTTGGTATTATCCACTGATTACTAGTTTGACATCCTGCTTGATTTGTGAGGTAATTGTAAAAAATTCTGGTGAAATTATTTTCTGTGTTGCCAAGTAATTTGAAGTAATGGATGATATAGGCATTGTGGGTGCAAAGAGCCTTTCCCACAAACATAATAGTAATTTATATTCAGCATAGTAGTAATAGTAATTTATATTCATACCTTGAGTTCATTTAAAGAACTGATTCAAACCATGAGTCAGGAACATATTTTATTTTTTAGTTTGAGTCATACAGTTGTTTTCCTCTTTAATCTAATGATATTTTTGCCACTCTTGAAACTGCACTGTGAATCCTCGTGATTCTAAATAACAATGCTCCTGATTGGATGAAAAAGGTGACCCTGTCAGTGCTACTGTGCTCAAAAAATACTATGAGTATGAGTCTATTTTTTTTCTTAATTTGCCACTTTTACCGCCGCATGTCGTAAAGAGCATTTATGTTGACACGAATGAATTAAAACCCAGTACTGACCCTTTAAGTATTTGAAATGAAAAATGAATTAGAATGTTAACAGCCTTTTAGTTTGCTCTTGAAAACAGTATTTATCTCATTGCCTTGTGTAAACGTGAAGCTGTCCCAGGATGACAGCTGTCTAATAACATGGCAAATATATACACCGGTGTAACTGCCCCTTTTCTTTTCTCAGGATTTAAACACTGACAGCAGCATTTATCTATCCACTTCCACCAATACACAATGTTCCTATTTAATCCTCATGTAATCAGGGGAGCCCCTCTCCTGTTTTCAAATGGTATTAGAGTATGCATACAGTAGATGTGATGTCCTGCAGTTATATATGGTCCATTTATGTAACGCTCCTTCAAAAGACAGAGTGTGAATTCTCTCATTAAGCCAGTCACATGAAACCAGGATAATTGTGCATCACACTCCATTTGCTGAGCTTTAATCAGCACTGGAGTCACCAATGGTTTTCTGGCTCACGCATAGTTTCAAAGGCAATAGTTCACCTCCAGTTAAGAGAACTCACTCATGAGCTGCTACTGAAGAACACATTTGAATCATTGTTTTGCAATGGTTTTGAATAGTTCGAAGGGGAATTGTTATGTTGCATTGGCTCGGATGGAGGCATATCCATGTACAATGTTATGTATTTATAATAATAATAATAATAATAATAATAATAATAATGCATCCGTTTTATATAGCGCTTTTCTGGACACTCAAACACGCTTTACAGAGCTTTATTCATTTACTCCAGACGGAAGCGAGGCCGCCAATCTGCACCATCGCCCCCTCCGACCACCACCATCACTCCCGCACGCACCACTCTCATACTAGACAATGTGGGTGATGTGTCTTGCCTAAAGACCCAACGACAACTTGGAGACCAACATGATTTTCCCTCAGGTAAATGATATTATGACTTTTTGACCATTGCAATTAATACATCAATGAATAAAGTGAAGAACGTGGAGAGGGGACTGTCATTTCCTGAGCTGCCTTGCTATGCTGTGAAGCGGTACAGTCAAAAGATGTGTGCACGCTTACAGTACATTCAAATATTATTGCTAAAGTAGAAGTACAAAGTAGTAAAAATATTAAAAACGCTCACATTTGAATCAGCGAGATAAGAAACAAATGTTTAAACCAGTGAATACTGTTAGAAGAAAGTTGTTTCACGCATACGTACTCACAGTGGGAAGTGTGAACAAAACTTAGTATCAAGTAGAAGTAAAAGTATATGGACTCTGAAAAGCACTCTGTGAAGTCCGATTTACTCACGCAAATATACAAGCGTAAATACACCAGAATATCACCTTGGATACTCTGCAACTGATTCATTTTATTAGGTAAAAAAGTGGTCCTTGCAGCCTGCCTCTGTGTACGCACACACCGGTGCTTTCTAGGCAAAAGTGCAGTATATGAGAGAGCGCAGTGTTAGCGCAGCATGCATATTCATGAGGGCACGCTCCTCAAACACCGAGGAGTGTGAGGGACCGGGCCTGTATCTTTTGGCTTGTATCTCTCTGCATGGCTGCCCTTTGCCTACTATCAAAGCAACCTTGAAATGATCTCTGTGTACACGTGTCCACAGGGCTTGTAAAACGCTACTGAGTCCAATTTCAGTTACTATCCTGCCATCCCGGAAGGGTTGAGTAACTTGATGACTATAGTAAACATTGCACTTTGGTCCTCTTCAGTTTCTTGCGTTTTATCGCGCAGCATAATGTGAGAGGAATTATCTGTTCTAAAAAGCGTCCATGAATAATTTAGAGTACTGCAAATTACAGTGGTTTCAAACTGTTTTGGGATGTAGCTGGGGGTTGTTTTTTTCTTCACATAAGCTCAAGAGATCACGCCTTTTTTTAATCCGTGTTTGAAACTCGGTATAGCTATTTCTGTTCTGGGTAAGATTACTTCACTTTGAAACTTTTCTGGACGATTGTTGGGCCCAACATCTGTTAAACTTACCTTCATGGGGAAAAGCAGGTGGAAGCTAGACCAAGTTATAGATCAGATCGGTGGAGAGGCAAGCCAACCCACAAATCAAATTGCGTAAAAGACAATTTGCAGTATAGCACAGAGTGAACTTGTTTGAAATCGGTTGCCATAATCCGCAAAAACAATAAAGGGCGATATTATGTTATTTTCAGACGTGTTTCATTCACACTTATTAAACACGCAAACCCTCCAAAATTAAGCTGAGTTCTTCTCTTCAACTGAAAACACCCTGTTCCACCTTGTGATGTCATGTGGTAATGCAGCAAGTGCTCCACTGTGTTTTTAACTCCATACACTTTCAATGGATAACTTCAGACCTCAATGCCTACTAAATAAAGGGTAAAAACACTGGAAAAAACAATATGTACGTGAGTTAAAATGACTTAAATTAAGAACATTTTACATTATTTGAGTAGATTCATCTTGACATGTGAATTTATCTGCCAGTGGAATAAGTGTTTTTTTCTTAATTCAAGCAACATTTGATTGTATTTCTTAGTTTAAGTGCAAATAGTTGTTGTTTTTCTTATTTTAAGTGTAGCAAGATGTATTTTCATATTTTAAGTACAAAAATCTTAGTGCCCGGGCAGATAATTTTACTTATCAATTGAAATTTACTCAAATTATTGCAGAACTTTCTTAATCCAAGTCATTTTAGCTTGACTAGAGTTTGCTTTTTGCAGTGAAGGAGCTATCAACTTGAAAACTACCACTTCATGACATCACAAAGAGCATTTTGAGCTTTTGAGATGTACACTAATAATGAACGATTGCTCAAACTTGTGTGAATGAAACAAAGCACAACTCTGGGTATGTTTTTGAAGCTCACAGGAATCAGTTTTGCATAATATACAACAAATATTAGGAAAAGGACAACTGAAACACGCAGCATTTTCTATTTTATTTGCCTCTTTTCGCTTGTTTCTGTGCAACAACCGCCCGTGCATATTCATTGTAAGGTAAACTATCGAGCAATCTTCCAGTTTGCCACATAATGCAGCTACTGTGTCCAACAATGTTCTTTTCTCAACCATAAACGTTTAACCTCTTTCCAGGAGCAAAGCAAAGTCCAGCCTCGTAATATCTTAAGACAACACTCCTTAGCGTTAATGCACGGTGAATGTTATGTAAACCTCACGCCGCCTCCACCTGTGTAAATCACTCATTTTATTGACAAAGCTAATTACACACAAGCCGGTGCTGCTGATTCGTTTACACATAAATGATTCCCCGGTGACGGACTTCAAGAAGCATCGGCTGTTTAGCACAACACTATGGCAGCACTTAGCGTTCAGCATTCTCGGCATATACGCCCAGCTTTATGTGTCTTTTACCAGCCCTGGGATTAATGGTGACTGTTAACCGGGGGCTGTTAATTTTTAATTGCGTAGGTTTCACTATTTGGCCTGACAATCGCAAAGTGTCACAAACATATTAGCGCTTTGGCGATCGGAATTCACGTCTGATCAACTTTCAACTGTATTTTGCTAATTAATACAAGCTATATGTTTACTTTGAACTGAATTGTCTTTGTTGAAATGTGCTTGATTCCCGACGGGCTAAGAGAACCCCCAATAAATATTTTACAGCATGTCAATCCGGTTTCAGTCACAATGGCAGTGTGTCCTGTTAGCAGCAGGGGAGGGAGGGGGGGGGGGCCTGCTGGGACCGGCGGGGGGGCTGGGTCAATGGCTCTTTAATGGCCTCTCATACACTAGCCCTAATGATAAAAGATGACGGTAACAACTGCAAATTCTAAAGACCTGGAAAATATAGCATTGAACATCCATTGGAACAAGTATGTAGTGGACCTACTATCAGAAATGTTACATAGTGGACCTTTATTTTGATCCGCCTTGGAGATAATGATATAAAAAATTGTAAAAAAAATAATATACATCTCTGTCATCTCTGTGGTAAAGTCTTTTGGATGAAATATGATTGTGATAACAAACAAAATGATGGGTATAAAAATGTGTTATTTGTCTCATAACGCCCTTTATTAGATGGTCAAGGTCCCATAACAATTGATAATTACTTTTGCGAAACATCCCACCTTAATCCCAGCTCAATTGATTTACTATGGCCAAACAGTAAATAACCACCAAGCAACCGGGGAGGAACCTTGACACGACCTTTCCCCCTCCATCTTGGCTCGGTCCGACCCCACTCTTCTGCAGCCAGCTGCAATTTCAACCCCAACGTCTTAATGGTGTAATATTTTCTCCATTTCGTTGCAGCACCCTCCTCATGACAAATCGCTGACAAGTAGGGGCTGCTATTAAAGACCAAAGTGACACAAAGTGAGTGACACATGTTATGGTGCCGTTATTGTTGGGCCTGTGCACGGTCGCTTGACTGATTTCTGAGCAGGAGACAGGTATGTGAGCCGTGTGAGCTATTTCACTCCAACCTTCTCCTACAAGAAAACATCCATTAGGCGATAGCTGTATAAATCGTCCAGGATTTAGCTGTGTATTCCAGTGGAGTTTTTACATTTGACCTCTATATAGGATTTGTGATTTTTATAGATACCCACACTTATACCATGTCTTACCAGAGCATCCTAAATCTAAGCACTCACCCCGACAAGAGCACTGGAGCTGAACATTCAATAATAAATACTGGTCACAACCACATATGCTGCGTATAAGAACCAGGGGTCAGAGGTCACTGGTATATCCACTGAGCCAGGCAATGCTTTACTATACCAGGTGACAAATATACATCTGAAGCTGCTCTATATAACTTTTTGTTTGGGGGTCAGTCAGCTCCTTGTTGCTATGGATATGCCATTGGTCTGCCTGGAATGTTCCAAAGTATGACTTTTATCAGTTGTTCTAAGTTACACAATACACCTTCAATGTATGTAAAATCTCAGTCGTCCAGGCAGAATCCATGGCAAAGAAAATCCAATTTGTCAACTGGATAAAAGTTTTTTTTGGTGTAATATGTTGCACAGCTCATCTTTCCAAGCTGCTTCTTTAGTTCTGAAGTTGTCCTCTTAAGGGGAAAAAAAGATTTAAAAAAAATAAATAAATAAAAAATTAAAAAATAGAATTAGAAATTTAACATAAAACAATGATTTAATAATAATACATAAACTATCATAAAATTAAGGACATGCATAAAAGAAGAGAAAAAAAACTTAACTAAATATAATGCGAATATTGGTTACAATATGGAGAAAATGGTGAGAGGCATGGTGACATGTTTATTCATTTATTTTTTAAATGTATAGTTTTGGAAAAAGGTTAAAAAAAAAAGAGAAAATATTAGGTCTTATATTTTTTGTCTTGCACATAAACTGGCATATACAGGGACCCTTCCATTGACCTATATTTAGTTACTGTTAAAACGCCACAGTTTTTTTTTTTCCTTTTCTTTTTAATGTTTGTGCAGTGCTGACCTCTACACTTGTGACAGTAACCCATGAAAGTGTCAGGTTAGACTGATAACTGCGTCTGTGTGGAATGCCCTTTAAAGAGGCCGCCCCACACATTCTCCGCTTTGGTTTCCTTGACCGGTCAACGGTTACGAGTCTCTTACGTCTGTGGCATTTTTTTTAGACCAGGAATCACCCACAGGTCCCAATGAGGTCACAGGAGAAGGTTTTCGTCACACTAGCCGCACCTGTCCTCGCCACAGGATATATGAGGGAAGCCAATACTATACTAGGTCTTCATCAGCAGACAGACCAGCTAATCCAGGACCAGCTCAAAACAAAGGTTAAAATAGGGGTAAATCGTAATATTGATCTAAAATGACGCCTTGTGACTTGTGTGTTGAAAACTGCAGAGCTGGGACAACAGTTAAAAACATGTATATACAGGACAACAGTTAAAAACATGGCTCTTATAGGTCAATTAAAGTCTTAAACAATTTTTAAATGTGCACCAAACGCACAGAGCACAGACATGAAGAGAATCGGATGAGAATTTCATCTCTGAGACTTTGAAACACTGCAGTGGGATATGACAGCGAAGAGATTCTACAATTCTGCTTTAGATGCAAGTCAAAACTGTGTTATTGTTGTGGATTGTAAAAGCATTTCTTGAGTTTGTTTTATTTATTTTTTTGTGACTGTCATTCCGTCGGCTCCTTCAAAAACGCATACGAGGATCCAAAGTCAGGGAGAAGCAAACCGGGCCCTGAATCAGGCAAATGATCCTGTAATGTGCGGTGGGCTGAAGTATCTCCTTTAAACAGAGATACTAAAAGAAGAACATCCTTGAGAAAACAAATCTGTCTATACATTGAATGGTACAATGGAAAAAGATATAATGGCCAGACCTGGACTTGAACTTGCCTGAACAGGAAGTATAGCCCCTTATGAAGTGTTTTTGGACCCCCGCCCCTTCTGCCCTCCTCCTCGGTGGCCCGTACGCTGTGCACAGTTTGACGAATGGGGGCCTAAGAATAGGGCTTTATGATGTGGCCGTGTAAACATGCTGCTAAAACCTTACAAGGAGCCTGAGCTGAAGGTTATAGGGAGGAAGCTTGTGACTCGAAGGTCACTGACTCAAGTGTACACAGAAACAAGGCTAGAAGAGAAAGTGAGCCGTTTTCATTCACACTATTCACAAAACACTACTTGTACACATCAAATATAGCGTCATAAACCTGTGTTATATTGCTGCAAGAGTAATATTTTCTGTAACAGTTTAACTTTATTGTTTTTTGGAGCCATTAAGATTTCTGGTATAATAATCAAACTTGTATCATCAACAGTATTTGACCATTTGAAGCAGTTACAGTAAGATATTGGTATGAGTTAAAAAGGCTCAAAGTTGCTCTCCTGTTGCTTGAGAGATAAATAACAGCTGCATTTGCTCAGTTCTGTCTTAGTTTATTTTAGTTTAAAGGAAACGAATGCTGTTTTCAGTCTCTGCCCTGGTATCAGGGTCAGGAACCGCATTGAAAACGCATTGGAATCGGTTTCGGAACTGAAGAAACCGTGTCCCTAGTATGAGCAATATAAATAAATATGCAAATACACAGAAAAAATATAATATGCTACTACTAAATGCACAGTTTTTTATTTATTTATTTATTTATTTGTAATTAAGTTCTATTATACTGTGTTTGTGAGGAAAATCAATAGCTGTCACTATATAAACTTATGCTAGATTTTGTATTCTGCTATATCTGGAGGTCAATGCGTCAATTAGCCTTATTTTGTGTATTTTTTGTGGTATTTCTTTGTCTATTAGCCCACATACTAACAGGGACTTGTTATCTATGCAATACATACAATAAAATGATCCATTATGATTTTTGACCCAACTGGCAAATCATTTTCTTATTCCAATCTATTTTATCTTGTACCAGTAAGAATTTATGTATTAAAACCAGTGAAATGTCATATGTCATAAAAGCAATTAAACCTTCAGTCAGAATGATTGGAATCCAGATTACGGCTCTGAATTCAATTAATTTAGTCTGAATATTGCATTCTCACGTCGTTCCTTATGCTTTCAAAACATAACATAGCTAACTATATTAAAAAGTAAAAGTGTAGCATTAGAATAACATCAGGCTAATTAGTTTTTTCAGCCTCTTAAAGCCACCCTCGTTCCACTGATATATGTGATTGGCCAGAATCCAGTTACACAGGTGCAAGTATAAACACCCTTTGTAATAAATCTCCATACGGACGTCACTGAAGCCACCCTCACCGCAGTCTGAGTGCCATCGTGCAGGCAATTTAGTTATTAATCTGCCCCGGCACACGCCCAGTGTTCAGAATGAGAAATAAAAGAGACAGATCGTTGTCATCACGCGAAACTCAACATTGATTACTACTTGACGCTGCACCGTACCACCTCCACTTTTATAAGCTCGGTGCGCTGCCAAAGCCTCTTAGCTCCTCGTAAATTCCTCTACCACTGCAGAAAAAAAGGCACATAAAACAAAAACAAAAGTAAAAAAGGTTACCTGCAATTTACCCATTTCCGGAGCCTGCATTTCCTATTTGACCCGGTGGTATTGAAGAATTGGTCAAAAACGGGGAACACTTAAAAGTATCTCACTGTTTTCCTCCAGATCCGTGCTTTGCATAACAAGCACACTCATTCTCATAGTTCAATATTATAGGGTAGAATGAATGAAACAAATATGACCTTTATTGTGCGTGGTGTAATAATCGTTCACGCTGCACTTATCTTAGCTGCTGCTCATTAGCTGTATGAATGCCACTGTGAAGGACACTTGCCCTGACAGTAAAGCCATGCGTTATCTTATCTATACAATTCATAAATATATCTTTATTACTGATCAACTTTATCTTACTCCCATACAAGAAGAACTGTTGATGTGGCTATTTGGATTTTACTGTGATTCATGTGGACTTTGTTTTCGCCATTAAGAGGTAACTAAGGTTGCTTCCTCTCAGAGTTCACATTTCATTATGATTGGTTAGAGCTGCCGTCACTAACTGGGTTCAAAAATGCATTAAACAGAAACGCACTGAATCACAATAAAGACATCTCTGCAGAATAACAGATCTCTATTACATCTGTTGGATCTTATTATTGAGCATTTTGGGCACTATTCCTTTGGTAACGCCTCTAGTATTGTGACAGCTTTCATCGCTCTGTCCCAAGGCAGATGTGGCTATACTACAGCGACCAAATTTTCAAGAAAAAACTGGGACATCGGGTTTGTGGTGGTCGGTAATAATAAAATTGTGAAAGGAGTACGTAACAAAGGGAATCTGTCCTGCGCTCGGCTTTAATATGAATCAGTATAGTCACATTTTGATCATATTTGAGCAGCTTTTCTGTGTTTTACCTAAAGAAATGACAGCGGACGCCTTTCTTTACTTTTAGCAGGGATCAGATTGGTCAAAAATAGGCACACCAGGGACATTTCTTGTATAAAACTGGGGCAAATCACTGGTTTTGGATGCATCTGCTGGAACAGGGGACACAGGGCTCAAAACTGGGACTGTCCCAGGGTAAATAGGGGCATCTGGTCACCCTGGGGTATACAGAAGCTCACTACCAGTCACAAGTTTGGGCATGTGTTTACCCTTTTAATTAGTGCTTACACAAAGTTGACATTTACATACTTGCTAATTTGATTCATTTGAACACGTCTTGAGAAGAAACACTGCGTTCTGTATTTTGGATGGTTTCCAGTTGTACCTTGAGCCCTGCATACCACGATTAATCTGAGAATAGGATGGCACAGGCTGTTCTGGAGTAAGATATCGGTGTTTCATGTGGTTAGCTTTAATGGTATTAGATCCATGCAACTTCCCACAGGCCTCAAAGGGGTGCAGTGTGTTCTTGGCCCGCAGTTATTCTTCGCTATTTAACATGAATAAATGTAAAACCTTATCAAAGTTTTTGAAATTCATCTCTGCATCTTGTTCCTGTTCATATCGTCTGGAGCGCGGCTGCATTTACAAAGGCATGTCGCACTTTTCAAGGACGATCTGTATCCTTGAGTTCCAAAATCAGATAAAAGTTTAATTTAAATACTGTTACTTGGTTATTATTCTTAAAGGGGCTCCAACGAACAAAAAGTACTGCATGTAAACTCACGTAAAAGTACCAAGGTCTGTACATGACAATCTTCATTAAAGGTGCATTGTGCAACATTTCTTGTGGAGGGTCCATCATCAACTGCTTGTTTGTATGGATATGTCATTGCTCTATCTGAAATGTTCCACAGTATGACATTAAACACCTCTACCTTATATTTATTCAATAACAGGTGCATTTACAGTCCACAAAATACCTAGAAAAACAGGCTTTCTGACTGTAAGCAGAAGGCCTCTCCACAGATCTGACCTGTAACTCAGTCCGGTCTGGTCTCCATGAAGCTAGAAAGGGTTAATGTCATAATGTGAAACATTCCAGACAAAATAATAACATGTCCATGGAGAAAAGCATTTGACAGACCCTCCACCATAAAAGTTACACAATACACCTTTAAATTTCTGAAATTTCCCCATTGTTTCTGAAATTTCCCCATTGTGGGACAAATAAAGGATATCTTATCTTGTCTTATCTTAAATCTCTTTTTTCCCACGGAGTACACGCATGTCACCCTTAGTTAACAGAACAGTCTACAACTCAATAAATCATAATTTAACAGAAACAAGAAGGTCTTGTGCAGCCTACATGGACACGTTGCTTTGCAGGTTAGTTTATGTTTGGACAATTGAACCGAGGGACTTTTCAAAGGTCAGTGGCTGGAGTGAGGTGGCTAAAGATAACAGTGACACACACACAAACATGCATGTGCTTAAGTGCTGAGTCACTGTAGCAACAAAGCTAACAAAGACAGTTGTACAATCCTGTGAAAGAAGCTGTGCTCTGACAAATACCCAACAAATGCCACTCGTTGGGCAAATGTGTCATTTTAATAGAGCAGTTAATAAACCAAACATTCTCCTATAGCTTTAAAGGTGCACTTCGTAACTTTTCAGGTTGGGGAAATGCTAGTGCTTTCCTTGTAATGTTCCACAATATGATATTAAACTTATATAAGATACGTTTATTCGATTATGGGTGTTTTTATTGGTCAAAATTACAGTTAGAACAGTCATTTGTATTGTGAGTGGGGACACCTCTTCACAGATCTCACCTATAAATTGTCCTTCACTAGCAAGGATCACGCCAACAACACATGAGCAAAGCGAAAAGCGTTTACTATATGGAGACGAGGTGGGTCGGCTGGGCTGAGACTCTACGGTGGGGGTTTAGTCTCAATCTTCGACCCCCATCGTAGGAGTCTTATGTCTGGAAGCGAACGGATAGGGGTTGGGAGGGTGAGGTTATTCAGGACAAACTGGGTTTCCGGGTTAGGCTGCTACAAGTAAGTAAGCTTCTGGGAAATGAAGGTGTGGTAGAAGTGAGCTGTGATTTGCCGGAGAGGAGGCGAGGGCGGTTGAGGCGTGGCCCTGCTCCTGAACCTAAGTTACTCATATTAACTGCATTTGTGGTGTCAACTGCTTGTCTCTTTGGAGAGTGGCAAGTTTGGAACATTGCAGCAAAGCAATAACATCACTATGGAGACAAGTAACTGGCGGGGTCTCTAACAGAAAAGTTACATAATGCACCTTTAAACCCCATCTCCTGTTTATGTAATATGATGCAGTCGGTACAGGCAATTCCAGCAACAGAAAAAAACATTTTAAAAGGATGTGTAAAGTTATGGGAAATTTGTTCAGTTTCCTCTTCGAGTTCACCCTGAGTTGATCTTCACGCCCAGTTGTTCAGTCTAATAGCTGTTTTGTGTACAGCGTTACTCACCTATGTCACATACCACTCATATTTACATTCCTCAGGTGCTCAGGTGTGCCCGCTCTAAGCCGCCTGCTGCTTTGCTAAGAGCTCCTAATCCCATTCTTTCCTATGGGTGAGCGCACAACTTTGTGTTTGTGTACAATGGTGCGCTCACATGACAAAAGTTGTGCTAATACAGTCCCACGCGCTAACATACCAATCATAGTTAGCATTTAGCAAGAGCTTAATGAAAGAATGTGTTTTTTGTTGTTGAAAGATCCCATGTGACAAGGAAGCAAAACGGGGAAAAAGTGTTAGTAATTGAGTTCAGCAATCAGAATTAAATAGTTTTTTTTCCAGTAAAGTAGGAAGTATTCACAGCTGATTAAACAATTTGATGTTATAGACTCAAATCAACACAAAACTGTTAGAACTGAAAATGATCTTAAATGTGAAGCCCATTTTTCAGATCCTTAAATCACTTCGGTCGGTCCAACAGCTTTTTACTAAATGAATAATTCCAGTGACTCATTGCACAAAGAATAAATGAATATTTTATTTAAGTGTCATGTACAATTACTGGTGCGCCAAAATAACTGGACGACAAAACCATTCCCTCTCACAACCACTTTTCAAACTCTTGGGCAGTTTTCCACCCATTGAACACATTCCATTATGAGCTGTCATGTGCTATTTAAAACAACAGCTACTCCACTGATCCTGTATTCTGCATTCTGTCTTCTGAAGGCAGCGTGGCTCACGTCTTAGAAAGTTCAGCTTTGTGGTGTAGCCCATCTTAACTGTGCATACTGTTGTTGTGTCCCTAAGCAAGGCACTTCCAATTGTATGTATATATGTATGAATGTGGTGTGTGAGTGGATGATTTGTTGGCAGCCACACGTCAGTATCAGTATCAGATTGGCTTTATATACTGGCAGCTGCCTTTCAGTATCAGTATCAGTATCAGTACCAGTCTACATCTGGGCAACTATGGCTTTGTACACAGCAAAGACTGGAGGATTAAAATTTCAGAGTAAAATATTTCAGAGTTGCGTTTAACACAAAAATTGTTATTTTAACTATTTGAAAGTTAAATGGGGGTTTGAGTTGGGGTGATATGCCAGAGTTGATATGGTTGAAGTTAATTCAACTTCCCCGAGTGTTCATTCAACTTCCCCTAGTGTTCATTCAACTTCCCCTAGTGTTTGTTCAACTTCCCCTAGTGTTAATTCAACTTCACCTAGTGTTCATTCAACTTCCCCCAGTGTTCGTTCAACTTCCCCTAGTGTTAATTCAACTTCACCTAGTGTTAATTCAACTTCCCCTAGTGTTCATTCAACTTCCCCCAGTGTTCGTTCAACTTCCCCTAGTGTTAATTCAACTTCACCTAGTGTTCGTTCAACTTCCCCTAGTGTTCATTCAACTTCCCCTAGTGTTAATTCAACTTCACCTAGTGTTCGTTCAACTTCCCCTAGTGTTCATTCAACTTCCCCTAGTGTTCATTCAACTTCCCCTAGTGTTCATTCAACTTCCCCTAGTGTTCGTTCAACTTCCTCTAGTGTTAATTCAACTTCCCCCAGTGTTCGTTCAACTTCCCCTAGTGTTAATTCAACTTCCCCTAGTGTTAATTCAACTTCCCCTAGTGTTCATTCAACTTCCCCTAGTGTTCATTCAACTTCCCCTAGTGTTCATTCAACTTCCCCTAGTGTTCATTCAACTTCACCTAGTGTTCATTTAACTTCTCCTAGTGTTCGTTCAGCTTCCCCTAGTGTTCATTCAACTTCCCCTAATGTTAATTCAACTTCCCCTAGTGTTCATTCAACTTCCCCTAGTGTTCATTCAACTTCACCTAGTGTTCATTCAACTTCCCCTAGTGTTCATTCAACTTCCCCTAGTGTTCGTTCAACTTCCTCTAGTGTTAATTCAACTTCACCTAGTGTTCATTCAACTTCCCCTAGTGTTCGTTCAACTTCCCCTAGTGTTAATTCAACTTCACCTAGTGTTCATTCAACTTCCCCCAGTGTTCGTTCAACTTCCCCTAGTGTTAATTCAACTTCCCCTAGTGTTAATTCAACTTCCCCTAATGTTAATTCAACTTCCCCTAGTGTTCATTCAACTTCCCCTAGTGTTCATTCAACTTCCCCTAGTGTTAATTCAACTTCCCCTAGTGTTAATTCAACTTCCCCTAGTGTTAATTCAACTTCCCCTAGTGTTCATTCAACTTCCCCTAGTGTTCATTCAACTTCCCCTAGTGTTCATTCAACTTCCCCTAGTGTTCATTCAACTTCCCCTAGTGTTCATTCAACTTCCCCTAGTGTTCGTTCAACTTCCTCTAGTGTTAATTCAACTTCACCTAGTGTTCGTTCAACTTCCCCTAGTGTTAATTCAACTTCCCCTAGTGTTCATTCAACTTCCCCCAGTGTTCGTTCAACTTCCCCTAGTGTTAATTCAACTTCCCCTAGTGTTCATTCAACTTCCCCCAGTGTTCGTTCAACTTCCCCTAGTGTTCATTCAACTTCCCCTAGTGTTAATTCAACTTCCCCTAGTGTTAATTCAACTTCCCCTAGTGTTCATTCAACTTCCCCTAGTGTTCATTCAACTTCCCTTAATGTTAATTCAACTTCCCCCAGTGTTCATTCAACTTCACCTAGTGTTCATTTAACTTCTCCTAGTGTTCGTTCAGCTTCCCCTAGTGTTCATTCAACTTCCCCTAGTGTTAATTCAACTTCCCCTAGTGTTCATTCAACTTCCCCTAGTGTTCATTCAACTTCCCCTAGTGTTCGTTCAACTTCCTCTAGTGTTAATTCAACTTCACCTAGTGTTCGTTCAACTTCCCCTAGTGTTAATTCAACTTCACCTAGTGTTCGTTCAACTTCCCCTAGTGTTAATTCAACTTCCCCTAGTGTTCATTCAACTTCCCCCAGTGTTCGTTCAACTTCCCCTAGTGTTCATTCAACTTCCCCTAGTGTTAATTCAACTTACCCTAGTGTTCATTTGGCACCTCCCACCCACCAGTCTAAACTCCTGTGGGTTAGAAGACCGACTTGAGCCAATTTTGTACATAATTTCATCTCTTTTACAATATTTTAAAGAAAATGAATGTGTTTTTATAATGTACCTTAATTTACACTTTACAGTGTATAGTTAGTGTATAGTGTATAGTGTATAGTGTATATAAGTGCTTACTCTCAAACATTAATATAGCTCTTAATTTCAGGGTTAAACAGGAACTTTGGTCCTGGTTGTTACTTAATTAACATTTCCAAAATTGTTAAATTAACCCTAGAACAGATTGGACTCATATAAACTCTTAGAAAATGTTAAAATTGATTCTGTGAGAGTCAATTTTAACACTCCACATTTTGCTGTTAATTAATAATTAATAATGAACTTTAAAGCTTTGAGCATCTGTGTGATTTAAGACTATATTACTTTTTTAAAATGTTATTATTCCAAATTTTGCAAGCACACATCGTCCAGAAGTAAGGGCTAGAAGGTGAAGTGAGGGTGGGGACTGAACTCGATCTAAACTGTGAATGAAACTGGACCAAGACCAAACTGGGACTTGAAAAGAACCGAGCCAAGTCTAAAATCTAGCCTAATTAAGACAAACACTTAATATCCTTAATTGAAAACCTTGTATATGCCACACCTTTTAGTTCTACCCTTACTTTTCACACCCATATGCTAGCCATAAATCATTTTCTAAACACCTCATGAAATTTAGCGCGTCACTGTCATCGTGTGGGACTTGGCTGCGCGGATACATAAATGGTTCTGCAGCTGAAGTTGTGGAGAGCTAAAAATAGGCTCTTTAGTGGGCTACAATACGTTACAGTACTTCCATGAATGGCGTGGAAGGCTTTAGTTGAGAGCACTTCTTCTCTGAGTGCGATTTGCTTCCGCGATTCACGTGCCTGTGCTGAGCGTGACTGGTGCAAATGGGCCTGGTCGGGGGTGATGGTCCATAGGGGGTGTGTGGTCATAGGACACGCACATTTGGGGGAGGGGGGGCTGGGCTGTACATAGAGAGGGAAGCTGGGTCACAGGTGATCAAGTGGAGGAGATGATAAAGGGGTGGAGCAAGCAAATATAATGTCAATTTCTTTTTTTTCTTCTTTTTTTGCACATTTCAACCTAGAAGAGATGGGAAAAGATAAGATAAGATAAGAAAGGACAATAGACAATAGAAGTAACAATAGGCTGGGATAATGGATAGAAAAATATATATTCAAAGATAAACATGTAGTCAACCCAGTTTCATCTTGAAATCAAAAGGTACTTTCATGACGTACGGTGAGTGTTGGGATGTACCTGAATACATATATCAAAAATATGTCTTCTGAATACTAACTGTGAGTACCTGTATTATGGTGCAGTCTTTCATTTGGTGGTATTTAGAATACAGTTACTTTTCTAAATTGAAAGGAATACATGACAGTACTTCATCATGCAAGATTTGGCTTTGAATGGCACATTATTATTAAGAAAAGAATAGTACATGCGCATGCAGGGGGTCCACGTGTGATTTTTCCTTCTCTAATTACACTTAATGTATAGCAACAAAAAAAAGTTTGTAATGATATGTCATGTTCTTACACTATAATATAATGCAACGCGATGTGAAAGTATTCCACACTGGTCCATGTAGAGCAGGGGTGCCCACACTTTTTCAGCATGCGAGCTACTTTAAAATGACAAAGTCCAAATGATCTGCCTACTACAAAAATACGAATTATTTATTTATTTATTTATAAATATATTTAGAATCAGTCTTGGTGGAACGGTACTTGGACTTAATGACTTCATGTAGTAAAAGGCTCACATAAATAAGATTTATAGATCTATCTCCATTTTATCTGATAAATGTTTATTTAAGCCAAACAAACTGTACTGCAGGAAACACTCTGGGCCCCTTTTTGGACCCTCACCCACAGTTTGCTCATTCACTTAGAGAACTTCCACTGGCACTTTACACAAAACTGAAGAAAGTAAATAAAGAGTGTAGGATTTTTCAACCTGTTGTTTGTTTGTTTTTTGTTTTTTTCTTTTCAAGTTCCACTGGAGTTACAATATCTTATTGGTTTTGCAGTGGTATTTACAGCCTCTGCACATTTACCAAACGTGCGTCGTGACAAATACAGATGCATGTTGCGGTAGATCTGCTCTGTGCTGTAATACTGCTTTGTGGCAACACTGTAACATAAATTTAGATTAATTTTTGCGCCGTATTTTGTCTTTCCCTTCTAGGCTAATCAGCGCGCATTGAGGACGGGGCCTGTATGTGCTGCAGGGAGGACGAGGGCGCGAAAAGGCGGTGCACTAAAGTGAGGCAGATGCACAGGTAGAATGTTTTAAGAAGTTTAACCTGCAGTGTGACACACACTGTTACGCGAGGGTGTTGTGGACAAGCTGCGAGCACTCGGGGTGTGTGTTGTGACGCGCCGCAGACACAGCGTCTACGGACTCCAGACGAGCGCATTGCCTGTAGAGACGCACCCCGCGCTCCTCCACATCAGTCGGTATGAGTTTATTGCCAATAGCAGCGGCCTTAATGAAATATGATCACAGTGGACGAGAGTCAGACCAAGACCGAGTCCAAACGCCGTCCAAGACCGTAAAGAAACGGTCTCGAATATGACACTACGATCTACCTTGGTGATCTACTGACACTGCCTTGGGGATCGACTGGTCGATCGCGATCGACGTATTGGGCACCCCTGATGTAGAGCAATACATTACAAAGTACATTTTAATGCATGTATTCAGTATTTTGTAACTAAATGCATTTTCAAAGTATTCTTCCCATCACTACATATGCTCTGACCCAGTAAGACAGAGTAGGCATGTACAGTGGTATGTTCAGTGCCGACAGTATCCACGTGTGTGACTTTATGTGTTGTTATTGTCCTGATTTATGGAGGACTGACCGCGTTGACCGGGAGTCCACAGCAGCTGTCTGGCTCTGTCTGCGTGGTTAAGATTCAAGGGCTCTGCCGCATTTCGTCTAGACACAAAGAAAAAGAAAAGGCAGAGGTGCAGGATGAAAGTGGGAGGGAGGAATGTTAAAGGCAAACAGAGGTGTGCTAGTTTAAAGATTTTTTTTTGTATGTTTCACCATCATATGCTCGATCTGCCTCTCGAGACACTAGAGTTTTTTTTTATCATTTGCTGCATCATTTGCAATGACAGTACTAAAAACCATTATGTATCTATATCAGAAACTTCATTAGCTAATAAAACATCAGTTTAAAAATAACAGATACTTTCGTAGCCACAGCAGCCCCAAGACTGACTGTAAACACGGCTGCTATTCTGCACCAATGGCTTTCTCTCTTTTCTCTCTTTTCTCTCTTTTTTTTCTAAATACACAAATGGATTCGTTGACAGTGTGAAGAGTAGAAAGTCCAGCCTTACAGTACAAGAGCCACTATCACTTCAGCATGTTTAATCATCTTCATAGAACCAGTATTTTAAGAAAGAAGCTCTTTGCAGTAATAAATCTATCATAATGTCCGATTATTGGCTTAATTTGAGACTTTAAATGTGCACTGTGTCACTAATGCTTCTCAGAATGCCATTAGATTTATTTTTATTCCTCTCCATGGAGGCAAAGTACAGTTACAAATCAAATTTGTGGAAAGTTAGCACACTCACTGTAAGAAATCATGTTTTTATATGATTTCTATAATGTTTTTCAAGTTATTTTTGAACCATCACACCCCTAGTGGAGTAAATGCAAGATTGAAAAGATAAGTTGTTTAATGCCATGCTATTAGGCATTGGTACAACATCTCCATGGAGACAAGCAGATGGCCTCTCAAGAACCGTAACACTGCACCTAAGCAGTCTTTGTATTGCAGTAAAAATGCATAGAGTCAAATGTAACTCTTGTTAGATGTGATTGGTGATGTCATCTTGGGTCTCATACACCTGCATAATAAAGTTTTGCAATAAAACACTCTCAAAAATCTTCCGATGTTCTTAATTTTCTTCTGTGAACATGCCGATGGTACACTTTGTTACTATAAACCAGTAGATGCAGAACACGGGGTACTGAAGTTGTCATGTGGGTCAGTAGGTGAAACATTTTGTTCTTTTACTTTATAAAAATCCTGGTACACACTGTTCTGTGCTCCATACAGCTGGTCTCACAGCTACAGCATAGGGAGGGCAAGGGAGGACATGTATAGCTTTTTCAGACAAAAAGGGCAAGACGATGTGAGGAGAGGGGTGGGATGGAGAGAGAGAAAGAGAGTCAGTGGGTGGCAAGTTTTTGGAGAGGTGAGGTGGGGGTACACGGAGCTGACAGGGCGGCGTGACATTTTGCTGTGAGGACAAATTGTTCTCAAAAATCAACAACTTGGAAAATATGAAATTCAGAGTAACACGGTCTCCTTTTTTTTGTCACTTTCTTTGTTGCGCTTCTGCAAATCCACTTTACACCTAATTACAGATTTCCTAATTGGCTCAGGTCATAAGCTTCAGTGTAATTCTCCATTAAAGCCCTGTGGATGTCTGCCTGGCATAAAACCATCATATGCTGTGGATTTGTACAAATAGGCATGCTTCAGATTAAATCATTGCCATCTGTCCCGGCCCATATCTCAGTTAATCTCCTATTTCCATCCACTGAGTGCTCGTCATATAAAACAGTGGCCGTGTACATGGGCTTTTATCCAATTTCTGATGGTTTACTAACCTCTTTCCCAGGCTCTTCCCAGTGCATTTCCCTAGGGTTTCTTAAGGACACGCTGCACCCATTGCCTCAACTGTCTCATTCCTGCATATTCCAAATCCACTTTCCACTACTACTACTCCCTCCACCTGCACTATACAGCCAAGTCTTGTACTCCTCTTTCTATTCTCTCCATCCTTTGTGTCTGCTGCAGTCACCAAGAAACATCTGGGCTCCAGGATAAAAATGGAATGTGGTGTGTACATTGAATTTGGCACTGCAGTCTGAAGCCTGTATTGAGGGCATGAGAGGTTTTAGCACACTGACTGAAATGTTGCTGGTTCAATCCCCTCCTCTGGCAGTGCTGATGGTCTTCTATGTTATTATCTCTTTGGAATTGTTGCTTTGCCTGAAATGTTCCACAGTACGGTGACAAGAAGGTGACGCCGCCAAGCTACAGCCAGGTTAGATCTGTGGAGAGGTGACTCTGCTTACAGTAGGAATTCATATATGAATGTGTTTTTCAAGGTTTTGACAATAAAAAAGAAGTAATGGGATTCTTTTGAAATAGATCAGTTTAATGCCTACTGTGGGACATTCAACACAAAGCAATGACATCTCCTCTAGCACTCAATTGGCAGACTCCGGTCCAGATCCGGACCCAAATGCAATGACATCCGGACCAAGACAAAAGTCTCTCTCTCTCTAGCTTTTGTTCATAGCGTTCCAGATCCACACAATATTTCATTGGTCTGCGCTTTGCCATGAAGCTGTGTTTTCCATCCCCGCCCTTCGCCAATCCATCACAAGTTTCTAGCTCACTCCAAACTGTCACGGTAGGAGTGTGGTTGAGGACCCCAAAGCAGAGACATAGGCGCAGGTAGATGTTTAAACAGGTTTATTGCCGGGAATGAAGGATGTGGTGATGGAAACAGGCTGAAGACATAGATGGAGGGAAGACACAGGGGTAGACTCACGGGTAGACAGACTGGACAACAAGGTCAGGCAGGACGACGTGGACAAGCAGGACGACGACGTGGACGTGGACATGGACAAGCAGGACTAGGACGTAGATGAGGGATAGAGGAGGAATGAACTGACAAAGAACAAAGGATAAGGACAGAACTAAGTAGTGGGGCTGATTAGACAATTAGCTGCAGGTGAACCACCGAGCAGGTGATCCACACTGCAGCATTAGCCCAGCCACGCCCCCAGAGGAGCAGACAGACACAGAAGGGAGGGGGAACACACAACAAACACCAAACCCTGACACAAACGTTCTACTTTCTACTGCTCGATTACCGTTTTTTTCAGTGGTGCAGAAGTATTGGTGCAATCAACTGATACCAGACAGAACAGGGGCTTTTTCTGCAGAAGACATGCGCAGTAGAGAGACAGTGACAGTGGTGCAGGAGTAATGGGAGCAGCAGGTACTAAAGCCTAGAGCGCCCTCTCGCCACTTATGGAAATTGGCCATGCAGTTTTAAGTTCCGTTGCACACATTTGTTTCGTAAAACTTAAACAAATGTGCGCGAAGCTCCATTAAACACATTATTACTCAATGCATATGTTGAGCGGAGTACTGGAAATGTATGTTGAGCGGTGGTGGAGAGGACCAGTCACAGCCCTTATTATCTGCGTTGTTTTGACGTGTAGTTAGAAAATCTCGGAGGTGCACGGCGGTCGACACAGACGCTTTGACGCAGAACCATAAATTGGCCTTAATTCACTCTGATTCGGACAGAACACTCAATACTTTGTGCATAGTTCCAGTGGTCCATGTGGATTTACTACATTTTTTGTTAGAAATTCTAAGTTTGGAAATACACCATCACTTTTTTTAACTATGGACCGAATATTTTTGTGTCTGAAATAAATAATAAATCAAATCATGTTGGTGTTTGACTACAAATATTAGATTGAACTGATTGTGAAACAGCATGTTTAGTAAGTGCATGCATAAAGTCAATGCAGTATATTTCATATTCAAAATCAGTCAGTTTTTCAATTGCATATCAGTCCAACAGCTCGGTATCATGGTAAACTCTAATGTTTTACATCAGATTTGACTCCATACTTAGTTTCTTGTGCAGCATCTGAGAAACCCCTGCCCTAAAAAAAGCCAAGAGGGCTGTTCCCATTTTCTCACGAATGTTACACTTTGGAGGCAGAGCTGAGAGTGTAAGGAGCTGGGAATAGATGTTAGCGAAGGGGTGTGAAGAGACGGCAAGTGGACAGCTCAAAGCACATGGTCCAATGGTATGTGCACACGTGCCCCCTCGCCTTCCTCTGATGGGGTACATGCAGTCATACAGGTGTATTTTTAGAAGGGACTGCAGCTACTGGCACCAACACTGGCATTTGGCGACTCCTCTGCAAGAACTCAGGGCTGACGCATTTTGTAAAACTAGCACAGGAGGACCACTTACAGCAAAAGTGAAGGTTTCCAAGTTAGACACCTCTTTGGAGCTATCACATTCCTGGAATATGAAAGTGGATTAGAAATTGTTTGCTAAAATGTTTGACACTTTGAATTGTACTGTCAATGTCCAATGTCCTTCAACTTCAATAATGCAGATTCTATACAGGGAATCATACCATCATCTACCAGTTCATTAATCTTACAGATGAAAAGATGATTTGTGCAAGATTTAACAACTGCTTCTTTGCATCTGCAGGTGAACACACATTAAAAATACAAATTTCATTAGAATTACATTGCAAGAAAAACAGTAAAATAGAATAAAATGTCACCATTTCCAATACGTTATGTTTTCTACAGCTCATACTAGCTTTTATAGTTGTTTTAGCAATTAATTTCTGACTCTACAGTAATTTCTTTTCCTCTGATGACCCATTATTAAAGTGTAATATAAAAATAGTAATAATTAAAGACTGCAGAGAGGCACCTCCAAGCATCAGCTGTTGTGTAAATGCCACTGACCATATAGCCTGCACCTATATTATTCATGTCCAATCCCTATAGGTGCAATAATATCATATGGATGTTATGTGGTGGCTCAGGTGGCCCACTCTATGCACCACTAGATGTGCATCTGCGTTATCTTGGAAAGTCCTTATCATTTAATGCAGTCACTGTTCATTTTAAAGTCTGCTCAGCCCAGATAGAAAAGAAAAGATTGCACCAGTAATTCGGTGTACTGTCATAATATCTGTACTTTGTGTCCTGTGCATATCAGTGAGTGAAAGATTGAATGTGCATAATTTAAAACAGACATCTTTGGCAGGTCAACTTAACAGTGGATGGTGCAGATGAAAATAAACAGAGCTGTGGAATGAACAGGGTGGAATTTATGTTTTCTCCCCTTCTTTAAAATGGTGTGTTTTAGTCACAGTGAACTGTTATGGACAGGGGTGCACATAACTTTTTCAGTGAGTTACTCAGGTGAGTACCAGGAGATGGAGTTTGGTACTCACTCATTATGTAGCGAGGTCTTAAAAAGTGCCATCTTCCTCACTGTCCTCCATGTCGCCCCCACTGTCCTCCGTGTCACTCCCACTGTCCTCCTCTGTTTCGCCCCCACTCTCCACTGCTTCCGCTCCCTGCATGGTAGATGATGAAGATGCTGCAGATGCACCTCTTTGTCTTTGGTTGAGCCTGCGATTAGCTGTCTCCATCCACAGCTCAACAGCTTGCTTTGGGTCTCTAGCTTGTTTATTAGCAATGGCTTGCACCACATTCGTATGCTCTTTGCTCTTTTCCTGCTTGTCAAATAAAGGATGGTTGAAATTCTTTGAACCTTTATAAAACGCACCTGTTTTATCTGCGAGGTGTGGATGTGAGCGGCAAAGCTTACACCACATTTCAGTGCGTTCATCGTTAGCTTCAAGCCACTGCACATCTTGAAGCCACTTTTCCGAAAAAAGTCTTTGGCTCCGGTTGGTGTTTCTTTGTAGGCGAGGAAACGCCAAAGAAGCTGCTTAATGTCTGTTGTTTTTTAGACATCTTTGACAGTAGTTGGACTTGGACATGTGTAAGACTGATATGACACGATCGGTCAAGTCAAGTGGGCCACGCAAAGGCGCTCAGTAACTGAAGTGGCATTACGCATTGGTTATTTTTTGCTGCGCATGCGTACCAGCGTACCACTTATGTGCACCCCTGGTTATGGACATAATTAACAAATATAAGCATAAGCAGCAGTCATCAGCCCTTGCATCTACGTCATGGATTAATCAAATACGTGTGAATGAAACAAAACACAACTCCGTGTATGTTTTTAATGAGGTAACAGTGTTATAATATGTCTCACAAGAGTCAGTTTTGTATAATGTAGGATCTGGTTAGAGTTAGGAGTGATGGTTGGGATGTTAATTCATAAACTCTTTGTTCATTGTGCATTAATTATTCCTTCATTCTTTATTCTGTCTAATTGAGGTGAGTCATTATAAAGTATTTTCCCCAGTATTGTAGCTTGAGGTTCGTAGAGGAAGTAGAAAGTGGAGAGGGAGACTTATCACTTGGAGAGAAGATAAAGTGACAGGTCTGCAGGTAAAAAGACAAGCAGAGTGGAAAATGAGGCAATGCATTGTGCTAAAGAAGCCGGGAGGCGTAGTTTAGTCTCTGGGGGGCTATTAGGGCTACACACACATACACGCAGACACTCTTATACTCTCACAGGCCAATGTTATCAATATAGTTTCTTGCTGTGGCGGCTATCATGCGAACGTATACCAATTACTCCGCCCCGAGCAGCCAATGTGTGGTCGGCGAGGCAAAAGGAAAGAGGAAACGCTACATGGTTCACAAAACTATTGATCAAATCTGTCCGGTGCCCCAGATGTGTACATACCTGAGTGTTTCTGCAGGCTGCGTCTCTCATTGGCGAATGTGTGTCTGGAAACATGTGGCACGACTCAGAGCCAAATCGCTGTTTATGAAATTGGTTTCATTTATCTTGCAGAGAGGAGGGCTCCGGGCTGCAGCAAATATGAGGAGAAAGGAGAGAAACTGTGCTGTCGGTGACTCTTTGGAATAAATCAAAACAAAAGCGGCAGATGCGAGCGTCATTTGTAACACTTGTTTTTTTTTTCTTGTGTGCTTTTTGGTAACTTACAAATGTGATTTATTAATAAAATCTGGTGAGACATAATAATCAGTTTAAGAGTCTTAATAAAGAAATAGTGAATCCATAATGAACAAATTGTGTTTTTTAAAGAATGAAACAGGATTAGTACCTACATAATTAATGCCCTAATGCCCCTTTTTTTTTTCTTTTTTTGTCTATGATATAATGTTTCCTCATCAAAAACATGCCTGGAGTTGTGTTTGGTTTATTTACACAAACCCTGCATATTTAGTTTTTTTTAATAACATAATACAGGAAGTGCTCCACTGTGTTTTAAACTCCATACACCTTCACCTGAATCATTTGGATAATTTTAGATCTGGGATTTGCCAATCTCTACTGAATGAAAGGTAAAAAAAAAGTAGCTGTTAAATTGAAAACTACCACTTCATGACATCACAAAGTGGAATGGAGCATTTTGAGATGTAGCTAGACTAATAAACCAGGATTACTCAATCATGCGAATGAAACAAAATCCAAGTCTAGTTAATTTTGTATAATATAGGACTTAATTAAATAGTTACTGAATCATTAATTGAATCATTCTTAATTAAAAAAAAAAAAAAATCACTATGAAGTAAGTTTATTCATGCTTTATTAAGGCTATTTAAGGTATAGTTATTATAAGGTGGTGTGTCTTAATATTTATTTCAGAGTAACTTTGAGACAAGATGCGAACATCTAAAAAGTACTTTGTGCATTTTGTATACATATTTACTCTTTATGTACTGACTGATTACTGAATTAAACACGATAAAAGCATGTGTATCAAAATGAGGCCAGTCTAAATCTGCAGTATGTAAAAGTATGAATATGGATGTGGCAGTAATGACAATGCTTTGACTGCATGCATATAATGAATTACAAATATGTCTCTAAATTCATCTTGTGTGAAAGGTCGTGACCTTTAGCAGACGGTTTATCTAAACAGGGTCACAGACAGATTACAAAAGCATTAACCAATCACGCATGTTCCAAATTAAAATGCTTCTAGAAACAGCTGACTGATTTATGCCATACTGTTCCTCGAAATGTGCATTAAAATACCTTTGAAATTGGATGCGTTTTGTGACTGCACTAAGCTGATAAAAGCAGTTGACCTTTCTGATTTAAGTAGGAAATACGACTGTTACAAGCACAGAATTCAAATAGTAAAAAGGATAAAAATATACTTTATTAACAATATCTCTCAATAGATAAAACTATAATATACAAATAAATGTAAAAACAAAACAAAAAAACAAAAAACAAACAAAACAAAAAAACTCTAAAACCCTGTCCAGGGGTTAAAATATTTACTATTTACAAAGTTGAAATAAATTATTCGATTCGATAGTTTTTGACTATGTCGCATTTTCAAAGTCATTGTTCAGTTTCTTGATGGTTCTCGATCCTCTAAGACTTAATACTGCTGATTTGGTAAGATCGAGTGACAGTTTGACTCTTAGCCAGTGTGGGACAGTACTGTAATCTTGGTCCTTTTTCCTTGAAACTTTAATTGATAATTCGCTAATGAAACGTTCCGCTTCCCTTCCGTTCCCTCCACAGGGGGTGAAGACTAAAGGCGTGAAGGAACCATGTTCAATCTGAATGACGCGTCGGTTATATTGCCGTTTCTTTTCGTTCTCGTTAGTGGTGAATGTTGTTTCTAGTTTCTGGTTCAGGTGGCTCTTAGCAAATGGGTTGAACAAACTTACATCAAAAATGCTCGTTGCCCCCTTATCCAGAAGTCTCTTGCGCAGACATCTAACCTGGCTTCATCTGATGTGCAAAGCTTCAAGGTTAACGTTTCAAGTTGTGGCTCGATTTGATTCAAATAGTTATATTATTTGTCAGAAAGGAAATGAAAACAGTTTGTTCTCAATCAAGTGATCCAAGAAAACTTCCCTTAACTTAATAAAAAAACTTAATAACTATAAACTATAAACAGGATAAATAGCACTTAAACCACTTTTCAAGAAGAAGGTGACTTAGACCTCGGCCTGATATAATATAATATTATATAGTATAGTGTAATGAGAAAGAAGAAAAATAATATAAATGTAAATAACAAATAAAATAAATTGTGTTTTTATTCAATGTGTGGGTCGTGTTTCTGAACAAAACAGAACTGAACTTACAGTGAGGTCTAATATAATGTCTATTTCCATTTAAAGAGGCCGTATTACATTATTCTCTGATCTGTTATAATTTCTCATCGTAAAACATATGGAGCTGCGTTTTGTTTCATTCAAACCCTGCATATTTAGCTGAGTTCTGTTCCACCTTGTGCTGCGTAATACAGGAAAAGCCCCACTGTGTTTTTAAACTCCATACACCTGTTTAAGAACTGTGAATAAGTTTAGCCCTGGGATTTCTCATCTCTACCTCACAAAACGCTTTGGAGATGTGGACAGACTAATAAAAACGGGTTACTCCAACATGTGTGAATGAAACAAAACCCAACCACAGGTCTGTTTTTGATGAGGTGACAACATTTGTGGTTAATTTTGAGTTAATTTTGTCTAATATAGTAGCTTTAAATGTGTTTGTGTTTGAGTCTCGTCTAAAGGAGGTGGCTACGGTCTGGTTAGCTTGTAAAATACCCCTTGTACCTGCTCAGTGCTGTTCTTTCTGCATTCATGTGGATCAACTCATTGGCCTAATACAAAGTAAATTATGCTCTTTGGTTTAATGGATTGAATTTAATTTGTGGACACTCGTGGACTGCGGTTTATTTGAAGCATTGGACCCATTTCCATTTGTTACTCGCGTTGCCTTTAGTAACAAGTATCTGACTGTGAATTAGATGATTCAATTATCTGCCTGTACGTTGGGTTAAGCATATGTCAAATCAACTGAATGGAGTGCTTAGAGAGATTGTGCTTTTATTCACGTAGCCGGGGCTAATCGGTCACTCCTGCCTCAGACTGTCTGGGCTTTGATCCGCGGTTATCTCCGACGGTGATTAAAATGGAGGACCTACGCTGCCGTGATTGACAGAACCATGTCATGCACAATTCATGTTTGCGTGCGCGCTCCTCTGGCCCCCCGCACATTTGCATAGGCATGTGCACCGTGTCGTAATGACCGTGTCCGATCCTATGTGTGTGCTTACCGTGAGTGCTTTGATGCGATTATAGCAGGACCTATTGAATTGCATGGAGATTCGATGTGCTATGTGCTATGATCAGTGTTGGTGCAATAACTGAATACATATCTTGCAAGTTTTATACATTAAATCTAGACTTTTTTTTTTACTTGACTGTGCACAACATGAATTTTAAGGTGTTTTTTCCTATTCAAAATCTCATCGAAGGTACTTATACATAATATATACATTACTATTTCCGTGGAGGAATGAAGAATTAATGTTATATCTAATACACTATATACTAGAAAAGTATATATTCTTTATTTTGGGGGATCTTTCACCACTCAAATGATATAAAATGTTGTTTTAAATTGTTTATTGCTATGGTAATGGTATTAATTTTCTCACTTTCTCTGTATATTGTGTTGTTATTAGTCAGCATAAGACTGGCTCAGTGAGAATTCATTTTAAAAGTTCATGAAGCATTTTTTTTTATTCTAATGCAGTGAAATGAGCTGCATATTTTTTCTTTCATAATATAAGGTCAACAGTGGCCAATAATGCCTTGTGATGGGTTTTATCTTAGCCATATTCTGGTTCAGTCTGCACCAGGTCCAGTGTGTGACAGCGCTGGCAGCTCGTCAGCTCCACTCCGCTCACACGCCAATCAAACCGAGTCCGAGAAATGAGGAATTAACCATTAGCGTCAACACAGCAACCGACGCGTGGGGGCAACAAGAGGGAGACAGAGTGAGAGCGGGAGGGGTGGAAGGGGCCAGGGTTCAGATGAGTTCATCGGGAACCCCACCCGCTTTCAAAGAACCGAGACTGTTTTACCGGAGATGTTATATTCTTAGAGAGTCAGACCTGAATTATGCAAATGTGGAAGTTTGAGACGACAGCCGCATGTGTTGGAATACAGATTTGTTTTGGTTTTCGTGCACACTGAGTCATGATGATTGCATTATTAGAGACATACTGGAGTAAGACTGGGTTGTTAGAAGACTGACCTCTTTAGAATAGGCATTTGATATTATATGTAATATCCTCCTGGGACCCGAAGAAAAAAAGTGTATTGCAATATATATTTTTTGTGATTTTCTATCCATTTTTGAGGTAAATGAACACCTTAGCATTTAGATTTAGTTTGTTTTATTTTTATATAATTTTAATTTTGTAACATGCCCTCTGTAATGGACACCTGGGACATATTGGTCCCAGGTTAAATCCATGTGAAGTTAAGTTTAAGTTTAGTTTATTTGAACGGGGACAATGCAGTTTCATAAAACACACGGTTACACATAAAAAAGGCAATAAAAAACATCTATACAAGAAGAAAAGTTAAAAAAAAAGAGAGAAACAAACAGAAACTACTTTTCTGATGACCATCTCCGACAAGGTGCTAAAATTGCCTCAAAATGTTTTTAGACTCCCTTTTAATTTCTTCTTTTTTTTTATTTTTATCATAGTGTTTCCACAAGCTAACTCCCATTGAGTTTTTTCCTGGACATGATAGTGACCCTACAATCCCCCAGCCCTATTTAGGCAGAGAAACCTAGTCCCCCATTAAGAGTCGAGCTCAAAACACTTAAAAGATCTACTGGTTAACCCAATGTCCACTATAAAGGACACAGATGAATGGGTCGGGTCTCAGGAGGATATCATTTTTTCTAGAAAGACCACTGCATGTTTCTTTCTTTCTCTTTAGATGATATGACTTTGCCTGAAATGTTCCACAGCATGGAATTAAATTTATGTAACTGCATAGAGGCATGGGAGAAACTGCACCAGGCCAAGTTGCAAGTCATGTGCTGAATATATGTTTTTCATGAGCAAAAGAGTAAAAAATAAAATTAAATAAAAACAAACCGTTATATTTAAGAGTCTTACAGTCAAATCAAATATTCAACATAAATGTACAATGTCTGTGTAATCCCTCAGTCATCGAGGAAGGTTCCAGAACAGAATAAATCCCCTTCTGTGAATCAGACAAAGTTTTAGAGTGATACAGACAGATATAAAACAGTGCACCACCAGTATTTGACCAGAACTGAAAAAAGTCACATCTTCACAGAAGGTTGTTTTTTCTATTGCTATAAATTTGTTGTCTGCGTCGCATTACCTATCACACTATTGCTAGAACATATATGGCTCTGTCTGCGTTCACATTTGCCTCGGATCCCAGTTTAATCTTCATGTAGAGTTGGCTTAGTCCTGGGTTTGGTTTAGCCAGGCTCTAGTCCAGGTCTAGTCTGAGTTCAGTCCCAGTTTGGATGTAGTGGCAGTGTGAGTGCAGAGTGTATTTTCTCAGTGCAGCTGTGGATGTATGGGGTGTGGCTCAGACTCTATTGTTGTCTGCCACCAACAGTTGACCCCACTGTGTTAACAATAAGCCCAGTTTATTGATCTGAGTGTGGAAATGCTTTGATATAATACCATCAGACAACACGGGCTGGCACGTCTCAGGGGAAAGGGGCAAATGTTATGATGGATGGAAACTATGTCCAGTGCCTTTTGTAGAAAAAAAACTGAACAGACATACTGGACCTGATTTATGAAAGCCTTCTTTAAAAAACATTTAAGATGCTGAGAGAACTCTGCTAGATTCACAATGCATTCTTAAGCATCCAAATGGATTCACTGATATTTCATTTACATAAAAATGGATATGTATTTAGTAAGAAACACCAATCTTCCATGTATGACCAACAAGAGTCAGATGGAGCACGTCTGTCCAGCTTCAGTGGTGACTGAAAATGTCCAAACACCCATAAATATAATCAGTGAGGGTATATTAAATTGTTATATTTTAAAAGAAATAATTTAAGAAAATATGTGACTATCAATTGTGTAGGAATTAGAATTTTTAAATGTCATTATCAGAGTAATAATATTCTAAAACAGCAGAATTGTTGCCTATGAGCTCCTGTTTGTCGGATTTGTTCTTCTAGAAGGACATTTTCATTGGTAAAGAAATGCATCTTCATTCACACATTTTCTTGAGTCGCTTTTATTCCAAAAAGTATTTCAGCAACATATCATTTTATTTATTCTGCAACTGCAATTGATTAAAAATGTTTCATAATGAGATTCAAACACAGCACTAATGCATTACATTTTCTTTCCTGCTCAGATGCCCTTCCTCTCTTCTTTCCTAATTGGTTCGCACCAGTTGATTGTCCTTTGCAGCTTGGGGCTTGGGGCTTATGCCATTGGCTGCGGTGATCAGGCTGACCTCTGACCTCTGCAGATAATGTCACACATCCAATTACACGTCGGATATGTCTTGGTAATCCTATGGGAATCTGATTACGGTCGACGAGAAAATCATTTTGCTGTTTGATTCAGTGTCCAATGAATAGAGTATGGAGAGCTGAGCTTAAAGTGTCCTTGAACCATTTATTACTGTGTTCAGAGACACAGCTGTTAAATGAATATACGGGACCTCATATGACTTATGATTAATATACTGAAAACCAATGTGCTCTCAAGACAGATAAGGCAGGGAGTAAGTAACATTGCTATAGTAGAAATGTCGAAAATAAAGTCATTTTCTACCCCAAATTCAAAATCGTTTAAATTAAATAAATAATGCATTTATAGCATAGCATATGATTTATAGCACCTTCCACACAAAGCGTTTTACCTTTCATTTTTCACTCACTCTTTCCACCGCTGCCCGCCTGGAGCAGACTGATGAAGTGAGGCTGTCAGTCTGCACCATCAGACCCTCTGACCACTACCAACGTTCACACACCGCACTCATCTTCAGCAAGATGGTGAAGAGTCCTGCCTAAAAGCAAGATGGTGACGTGTCTTGCCTAAGGACACAAGGACAGATTGCACTAGAAACACCGCCGTACCCAATGTGACACCTGTTTTTACAGCGGCCTCTAATCCAATTTCTAACCAGCCCTGCCTTGTCCAAATGTCAAATACTGCCATGCCCAATCTTTCGAGATCAGACAAGACTGGGCATTGGCAATGACAAGCAGGTATGGGTAGCACTGCTTGTCCACTGATCTGAAGGCCTGCGGTTCAAATCCCACCCTCGACATAAACATCATTCGTAGAGCTGTCGTTGTGTCCATGGGCAAGACCTTAAACTCACCGCTCCCCCAGTGTCTGCGTATACTGGTGTGTGGATGTATGGATAGGTGAGTGGTTCCTTAATCGAAAGCATTTTGAGTTAAGTGAGATTTGTGTCTTAAAGGTGGAAACGCACTTAAATATGTGGCCATTTATGTCTAATTCTGCCAAATTATGAATGTTTCTGGCTGTAAAGATGTCAATTAAACCTGCACATAACAGTGTAAAATGAGTCATATACATATCAGAAGAACAGCCCCGGCCTACCTCAGTGAGCTCCTCACCCTGCACACCACCTCCACACATCGAATTCTTCATTCATCTTCATTTCAGCCTACTTCACCAGCCTCAGACCAAACTGTCTGCAATGGGAGACAGAGCTTTTCAGGTGCTGCCCCTCGCCTGAGTCCCCGAGGGCCCAGAGTGTGCAGGCCTTCCTTCTTCTCCTTCTTCTTCTTCTTCTTCTTCTTCTTCTTATTCTTCTTCTTCTTCTTCTTCTTCTTCTTATTATTATTATTATTATTATTACCTTATCTTAACTTCTTTGTAGCACTGTTCAAATATCATGCTATTGCCATTGCTCTTCAGGTGTTCTTCCCTCCATTGCCCAGCAGATGCTTTGTCTCGCTGTGAGCCCATAAAACTATTTCTAAAGCATATTTCACACAGATAAACATCAGCTGTGGAGCAGTCATATCTATATTCTGTCAGATCTCACGTGACCCTTTGTGGAGCAGCTCTTTCATGTGGCGCTCTTTGAACCAAACACACACGAAAAAAACAAACAGTATCTCGACTTTGGTCCGGAGCAATTAAAAATGCAAAGGTTACAGGAAACACTTTATCTTTATAGCTCAGGCTTTTGCTGACCGCCGTTTAAGGAGGGAATCCTGAATGACAGACGAGAAATGCCAAGCCCTATCCATATGTCCAGTCTTAGGAATAGTCTTCATGTTAAAAACGCAGTATTTATGATGTTTTTGTTGTCACTGCAGCCATGGGATCTTTAGTACCCAAGATGGATAAGATACATAACGGTCTTACAGCAGGTTTTGATTTAGTCCAAAGTATCAAGTAGAAGTAATGGTTGTAGTTGTAGTAGGAGCATTAGCAACATATGTGTGATGTTCAAAAGTCATTGGAGGTTTGCGGTTTCCTCTTTGTATGTTTCATGTTGTTTTTTACCACAATCAAAACACTATTCCACTCTGCTATGATAAAATCCACATTATTTTCATTGATAATATCTGCAGATGATGTTGACAAAAAGAAAAAAACTTTTCAATTCTTGCTCAAACTCTATCAAACTCTTTATTAACCAAACAACTGGCCATGAATTTGTATTACCCAGTTCATCTTTATTGCTCAGTTCTGTTCTGAGTGCAGTGAGTCTTGAGTGACAGAGGGGAAATGCCAGCTCTTATCTCACCTATCTCCTTAGCTCTGATATCAGCGAGCTCGTGCCTCCATGCCAGTCTGCCTGTCTCTGAGCCTCATTCCTGTCATACGTTTGCATTGATATATAACAGTGTTTCCATTTCTCTACTCTATTTAAACCGAAAGTCATGCCACACTGTGATTTTTAATAATGATGAACAACAAGAAACGGTCATATGTGTTATTCCCAAATATGTGTCATACAGAGAAGTATTAAAGAGCCCATATTATGCTATTTTCACACATGTTTACCACACAAACCCTGCACATTTAGACTGAGTCCTTCTCTCAAACGGAAAATTCTGTTCCACATTGTGATGTCATGTGATATGCAGGAAGTGCTCCATTGTGTTTTAAACTCCACCCACCCTCACTAGAATAATTTGGATAATTTCCGCCTGGGAATTGACCATCTCTACTAAACTAAAGGTAAAAGGAGCGGTTAACTTGAAAAACAAGGTGGAATAGAGAATTTTGAGCTTTGGGGATACAGACAAATGAATAATAAAGGATAACTCACAAGTCTAGATACTATGTCTGTGATGTGGTAACAGCATTATAGCTTGACTTAAACCTCAGAAGAATCCATTTAATGTAAACCAGGACCTTTAAGTAAAAATCAGTTTTAACCTTGGTGCTAATATCTGTATTGCATCTTAAATAAAGATGCTTTGCTTTGCCTTTTGACTGGTGTCCATTCAAAAGATATATCAGTAATAAACAATAAAATTTAAACCATGAATAAAGTGCTGATACAATCTGAATGAAAAATCCGAAGTGTTCTTATACAGTTTTTGGTGATCACTTTGAAGTGTACGGCCCATGTGTAACAGTCTGTAGGTCTGCTGGGGGCATTCCTCTCATAGTTGAGCATTTACACATGGATGCCATTGGCGTATCCCCATATTAGAGCCTGGAGCCGTAGCCACAGCCTGTTATCAAGCGCTCACATCTTCTGAGGCTTCCTGCCATTTGGCCCGGGTGACACATGTGAGGCGGAGAGAGAGACAGGGAGACAAATGAAACGCATACATCAGGACAGAGGCCAGTGGGCAGAGAACGTATAGCACACTAATGTAAAGAGCCCACCAGCTGAGAATCTTCACTGGAAAACCACACAAAGCAGCAACTCAACTATGGATCCTTCTGGCACCAGGGTTTAAACATGCAGATCTTCCTCAGCACATTTTATTGCATTGTACTGATAAAAAATGCATGATTTGTTTGAACACAGCTATATTTTGGTTGCCTGACGAATCCAGACTGACATCTCTCTGTATTTGTATACAGATTGATATCAGTTTGGTCCTCACGCCATCTGTGGAATCTGTGGCCTGGTCACACATGATGGTGCAATCAGATTTGTCTTTTTTCAGTGACTCATGGGAACCAAAAGAGGTCATCAGTCACATTTCATTTACAAATAAAGTCAAATTGATCTTACTTCAGATGAACAGATTTAGATTCAGTGCTTTGTTGCTCTACTCTTCTGCAGAAGTCAGCAATGTTTTTTAGCCGCACATGATTTTTTTTCCCTTTTTTCTGATACAGATGGATCATGCATGTCCCATATTTGCAGTCAGTTATACCCATCCATCCATCCATCCATCCGTCTTCTCCCGCTTAATCCGGCTGGGTCGCGGGGGCAGTTTGCTGCCCAATACTCATAGCACCTGACCCCCCTATGAACCCCTCTGCAGGTGGTGAGCCCACAGGAGGGTGGACAACATGGTCCTTGATGTTAGTTCATAGGGGTCAGTTATACCCACCTAGTTTTGCTGTACAGTAAAGCTAACAACAAATAGCATGCTAACACACACTTCCTGATTCTTACAGACAGCATGCAGCGGACATATTTTGACCTTCAGAGCTGCTTATATGATATATCTGTACGGGGAAAGGCCATTTTTGCTTAAATTTGCTGTATGGGAACACATGAGCTGGAGCTTTTTAATTAGTTAATATGCCTGAATCATTCTTTGTTCATTCTTTAAAGCTGTTAAAAGTGTAGTGATTATAAGTGTTACTGATTTCTAGTAATGTGTCACAAAGAATGTGACAAAATAAATAGCCTTTGTAAATAATTCAAAGATTGGACTGGATTTATTGAATTGGCTGGTCAAAGTTTCTCTTTTGAGTGCACATGCAGTGACAGTAGAGCACTTAACAGAGCTTGACATTATTTTATAACAAAAAGGATTTTTAGGAACTATAAATGTTTTCAAAATTATTTTTTACAGAAGAGATCACACAACTATGGTCAGTCAGAACACTGTGAATGACTTTACTTTACCCACTCCTTTCCTCACGTTTTACTCTGGTCACTTTATTTGTTTACATCAGGGAAACAGTTGTGTAGTTCTCAGCCAATCACAGATGAGATTTTAAAAAAAAAAGGGAAACTAACAAGTGACTGACGTCCATTCAAAAGCCAAACCAAAAGCAACAACAGTGAGGAGGGTGGGCAGAGCTAGATTTCCTCATAAACAGAGAGAACTTGCAAAGGTTGGAAGACTGGAATATGCTACGATAACCAACTTAAACTTTTAAAGATCTGATTTTAATGATCACGTATCACTTTCATGAGTCAGGGTGTCATTTCTGAAAGATACAGAGAAAAATAAAAACAATATGTATTTATACTATTGACCTGAATAGAATGAAGGCAAAGTTTTTTTTAAAGGAGCACTATTCTGGTATAAGGTCTTTTGGGTCTATTCTGCAATATAGCATTATACTTATTTATTATATGTATTCTTAATGCTCATAAACTGGAAGCAGGGTCACCTCTCCACAGATCTGCCTTATAATTTAGCATGGTGTCATCCATTACTTGCCATACTGTAAAACAGGGGTGTCAAACTCATTTTGGTCCGGGGGCCGTATGCAACCTACTTTGATCCCAAAAGGGCCGGATCAGAAAACTCAGTTCTCTCTTCAAGTTATTGTATTTTTCTCCGTGTCTCGTAGTGGTGTTTAAGATTATATTCCTCGAGCAACGCCACTTGTTCCAAACACACTGAGCACAGATTTCCCATTCACCTCTGTCAACAAATAAGAATTAGACTATTTTTCTTGGGAAATCCTGAACTCAGCATCTGCTTTTCTCATTTTTTGACATTTTGCTGATGAGGGTCACAGTTGACAGTCACAGATCGTCCTTTAAGAGCGTTTGGAAAGAGGAAAGTCTTCATTTGTGCTGCTCTGGTGGGAGTCGCAACGTACAGAAACGCCGGAGACGCTGCTATGCTAAACGGTGCAAAAAATTAACAGAAAAATCTGAAAATTTTAAGTATTTTAATAGAAAAATCAACCGAGGCCCAGATTAAGGGTCTTGGAGGGCCGGATCTGGCCCCCGGGCCGCATGTTTGACACATGTGCTGTAAAACATTCCAGCCAAAGCAATGAGATTTCCTTGGAGACAAAACATGTACACCCTTAAACCCAGTAGACCCTATACCAGAAAAGTTACATAGCGTGCCTTTAAGTGATAACGCATGATTGGTCACCGATTGCAGAGGGCAAAGGAGGAATCTCATAAAAGCACGTGAATGACCCTTGAAGGTATAATTCACTTCCACCTTTATCGCATCTCCAGATAACAGCCAGTCACGAGTACAGGTAAAATGGCAAGAGCGCACTTCAGATTAGCCTCACGTGAATTACTACGACCAACTTTTCACCCGTTTGTGTTTGTCCTACAGGCTCGCTGATATTCGGCCCAATATCTCAGAGCTCACAAAGTTATGTATCTTCATATCTAAGTTATTCTATTGTTTTTACAAGACGTTTGAGCTATGACGCACATTCACTCGCCTTTAGCCTTCAAACTGGTTTAGAGGAGACAGTGGACAAATGTTTTCCCTGGGTTCTATCAGACAGTCTGGGCGCTGTGTGAAATTATTACAGCTAGAATTATATGTGCATAATATAAACTTACTTGTCTCAACAGAAAGTAAATAACTGGCTGTTTAGAGATAGACTTACTTTTTTGTTTGTACGTTTGTGTATCGTGACGCTCCCGGACAACTGACCCCAAGAAATAAATTTGTTCAGAAATACTGTGAACATTAAAGGACGTTGTAATTTATTTTATTTTTATTTTTTTCTGGTGGAGTGTCCGCTAGCTTCTTGTATCCTTGGGGGTGTTACTGCTTTTTCTGAAATGTTTCCCAGAATTATTGAATCCATCTCTTGAACCTTTTCTCCTTGGAGACACGCACCACTAAGTCTAGTTAGAAGTTTTTCAAGATATACAAGACTGATATGTTTAAAGGGCACGTAGTACACTATTGTGTGATCTATGTTATAATGTTGTTTCCTCAGCACAAACAGGCCTGGAGTTTTGATTCTTTCACACATTTTTAACACGCAAACATAGAACAAAAAGTAAAAGGTAGCTGTTAAGTTGCAAAAATACTTCTTCGTGACATCACAATGTGTAATAGAGCATCTTGACCTTTGGAGATGTCTAGACTAATAATGCAGGGTTACTTAAACATGTGTGAATGAAACAAAACACAATCCATATAAGTTTTTAATGCGGTAACAACGGTTTAAACCCCACAAGAGTCAATTCTGTGTAATATAAGACCTTTAATGCTATACTGCGGAACATTCTGAGCAAAGCAGGAACATATTCATGGAGACAAGGAGATAGAATAGTTACATAATGCACCTTTAAGTCATTTATTTTTGAACATGTGATGGTACGTTTAAGCGGTTAAAGTCTGCATTACACGTTTTAAGCATATACAAGTAATAGTGCTGTGTGAATGTAGCTAATAAGTCCGATTCCGAATTGAAAGAGCGGTCTAACAGTAAAAGTCTGCGGTCTCCATTTTACTTGCGGCGTGCTTTTTCTTCTTCTACTCCCCCGAGCAAAGGGGACAGCTGCTTATGCCTGATAAACGGCTGGCATTTGGCGCACTGAGAGAAGAGAGGGAGACAGGAGTGAACGAGTGCACAGTGAAAGAGGGGGAGGAGGGGGGGCAATTGGGCGCGGCACATTGATCGGAGAGTGAAAAAAGGCCAGTCGGGATTAAAGAGCAAGAGTGTTTTTGGCAGTGGTCAGTGCAGCAGCCGTCTAGCGGGGAAGATGAAGTCAGAAGTGACCTAGATTCCAAGACGGGCCAGACATAATGGGCCAGGCCTACCGCGAGTGAACCCCCTAACCCTAAAGAGGACCTCCTCCTCTTCAGTCAAAACAATAACAGATTCCAGCCCCCCACCACAGCCCCATCATGCACTGCACTTGGCCCCTCTCATGTTAACTCCCAGCAGCTGTATGCACTGTTGGACCAGGACCCTCTCCAAGATTCCTGGAAAGAGAACTTAGGGAATGCTGTAGTAATGTTTGGATAAACTGACGTCTCCTGAAAAAGATCCAGCTTTATTAGCCTGTGGTGGATTGTTTCCTTCAACAACGTGGAACAGACCCACAGATGCAGCACCAAGTGGGTTAGATTGTGTCTGTGGACGGTTTGAAGGTTTGTAAATAACACTGGGGTGAGTCAGTGTTTTTGGAGGAAGAACACAAGGCGGTAATGAGTCCTCAAAGTGCAGAACAGCTGTTCCACTCAAATACATTTTATTTGGTGGTTCACTTTTGTATCTAAGATTTGAAAGGTGCTCTATGTAATTTTCTGCTTTTCGCTGCTTCTGTTCTGCAGTATGGGTTGGTGTATTCCCTCATTCCTCCAGGAATGGTCTGTGTGACTCCCATCCGGAAGTCATTTTCAATCTGATTGAAAATGACTCCCGGATGGTAGTTTAAACTTATTTCCATATCTCCAGATGACTCCCTTAAACCTTTTCTTCCATCCTACCATATGGTATATAGACAAGCAGGTAATGCCACCAGACTACATCACAGATAAGATCTGTGGAGAAGCGAGCCCACACACACTAAAAATATGCATTTTTCAAAGACATATTTCAAAGCCATAAAATATTGGATAAATGCAAGATAGATTGTGAAACATTGCAGGTGAAGATTTAAGGTAAAAAAAAATAAATAAAAATAAGCATTATATATTTCTAATTAACAGAACTGAGAACTGCACTAAGGAACTTATGGGACCAAGCAGTCTGGCACATGAAAATGCAAGATAATATAGTCACTGATAGACAATTGCACTATAACAACTTTATTAAGAGCAAAGAAGTAAATCATAATGAATGCATTCTCTTTATTTGGCGCCTTTCTGGACCCCCAAGGTCGCCTTACAACAACAGCTACAGACATATGTTCTCAAAGACGCTTTACAGACCATTATTAACAAAGCATTATTCATTCACTCCAGACCTGATGGTAGTGAGCTACCACCAACACTCCACTTTCACACTTACAGTGCATGTTTTGGGTGAACCAATAACTACTTAATTCTTACATTAACACCCAAATCATTCTTAAAGGGCCTATGTTAGGCAAAACTGACTCTTGAGAGCATTAAACCCTGCTAGAATGCTGCTATCTCCTCAAAACATACCTGGAGTTGTGTTTTGTTTCATTCACATATGTTTGAGTAACCCTTTATTATTAGTCTGTCTACACCTCCAAAGCTCAATACCTCCAAAAATTCCACCTTGTGATGTCACAAAGCAGCAGTTTTCAAGTTAATTGTTTACCTTTTACCTTTAGTTCAACAAAGATTGGGCAATTCCAGGGTTGAAATTATCCAAATGTTTCAGTATCAGTTTATTACCACATGACATCACAAGGTGTAATAGTGTTTTCAGTTTGAGAACCTATAAATATGCAGGGCGTGTGAGTTCATGTGTGAATGAAACAAAACACAACTCCAGGTATGTTTGTAATGTTATGTGTGTATTACTGAGACCATAAGTGTAACATGGTGGTGTCCTCTTGCCGTTGGCTCACTACAGGTGCTCGTGGTGTCCTTGTCCCTGTCCTGCTTGTGGGGTGAGAGCAGCAGACGTGAAGAAGTATGAGCTGGCAGGTCACATGACTCACTCATCACATGATCAGTGTGACCGTCAAAGCCGTCCTCCCATCACCTCTTCTGAACCCAGACCGCCCTACAGGAAATGCAAAGCTGAAAAGGATGTGAAAGTGTGGCTAGGGACTCTACAGGAAATCAAAATGTTCCTAAATGACATTTTTACGTAATAGGCTGTATAGTACTTTTCCATCCACAACACCCCCCAAAAAACTAACAAACGTTTGCCATCCTAAAGGGGGGAGGGCATCTGGTGTGTGTTGTAGTATAGTATAAGAGAGAGAGAGAGAGAGAGAGTGGGGGGGAGAGAGAGAGGGGAGAGAGAGAGGGGAGAGAAAGAGAGAGGGAGAGAGAGAGAGGAAGAGAGAGAGAGGAAGAGAGAGAGAGAGAGAGGGAGAGAGAGAGAAAGGAAGAGAGAGAGAGAGAGAGAGAGAGAGAGGGAGAGAGAGGAAGAGAGAGAGAGAGAGAGAGAGAGGGAGAGAGAGAGAGGAAGAGAGAGAGAGAGAGAGAGAGAGAGAGAGAGAGAGGGAGGGGGGAGAGAGAGAGGGGAGAGAGAGAGGAGATAGAGAGAGAAAGAGGGGAGAGAGAGAGAGGGGGGGGAAGAGAGAGGGGGGTGAGAGAGAGAGAAGGGGGGGAGAGAGGGGGAAGAGAGAGAGAAGGGGGGAGAGAGAAAGAGGGGAGAGAGAGAGAGAGGGGGGAAGAGAGAGGGGGGTGAGAGAGAGAGAAGGGGGGGAGAGAGAGAGTGGAGAGAGAGGGGAGAGAGAGAGGGGGGGAGAGAGAGAGCGGGGAGAGAGAGAGAGGGGGGGAGAGAGGGGAGAGATAGAGAGAGGGGGGAGAGAGAGAGGAGAGAGAGAGAGGGGGGGAGAGAGAGGGGGAGAGAGAGAGAGGGGGGGGGAGAGAGAGGGGAGAGATAGAGAGAGGGGAGAGAGAGAGAGGGGAGAGAGAGAGAGAGGGAGAGAGAGAGAGAGAACACACAACAGACACAGGGAGACTGTGGCTTTGGTGCATACACAGACACAGGCTCATCCTCCAACCACCAGTGACATGGATGAGCACTGAATAAGCAATGTGCAATCACACCAAATAGACACTCTGCATCTGTAATAAGTATTTTCAGCTCATGCTAAGGGACAATTTGCACATAAACACAACTGTCTGACAATATGGAGCTCTATTTTTGAGTGGAACGGCACCAGGGAAGCTTAAATGGTAAAATGGTGAAGATACAAGTGGAATGATGAGGCTTGTTGCATTGCTGAGGGTTCAATCTGCATTTCACTCAGTGGGGTTTATAAGGTACTTGTGAAGAAATAGAGGGTCTATTACTTCTACTGGGTCACAATGTTCATCAAAGAATCAAGTTTTTAAAATTGCCAATGCATTTTAAATGTGCATAATGTAACATTTTCTGGTGTCGTGTCTGACCCCTACTTGTCTATGGGGATGAGATTGCTTTGCCTGACATCTTTTCGATCTTCCCATTATTAGCATTATTATTATCTTTATTAAGATAAGTGTTTTTGTCTCACAAAATATCTAAACACACATTCTTATAGTGAGCGCGGTGACCTCTCAACAGATCTAACCGGTAATTTGGTTGATGAGAATAAATACACTTCACTAATTAAAATTTTAAGTAATACATTTGAATTTTCCATGCGTATTTGCATTCATTTGGTTAATTGTGCTTAAACCAATATACAATTTGTGGTATGCATTACAATTTCATGTTACAATCCCAACAAATCCATTTGCATATGGTTTTAATTGTGTAGGGTCTAATCAAATGGAGTGGAATTGCTCAAAATGATTTACTCTTCTGATCGGAGATGCCATAATACACAGTAAAACAGTTTAGTATATATCGATAAACGGGAGGTGGACTGGCTGCCACGGCTCATATTGTTAGCTTCTATAAGTTCAATGAAAAAACATCCTAGCTGAAAAATCATTCTTTATGTAAGTGCGGTTGAACAGAACCTTTTTTGGATGCGGTGCTTCTGAAGAGTTCCCAGCATGCTGCAGTGCGTTGGTTGGGCTCCATGGTGTCCGAAGGCTGCCACAAAACACAATACAGTCATTACACAACTGGGAGACAGGCACTATTAAAAAGTGCAGCCAACTAAAAATACTAAACACCAAGGTCCCACGAGGAGAGTGAGGAGCCACTGTGCCAAGTGCAAAATGAAAGCCTAGAATTAGCCAGCTTATGTGTGATTGTAGGTGTGCAGTAGACACTGTGAGTCCAAATGTGGCACAATGGAGACTAATATATCTCATCTTCTTAAAATAAAATAAAATCATGACTGGAATATAAATAAAACTAGTACTGAATAGTGTCGGCACATTTCCTTTGTTCAGAGCTATTGAGGCTATGAGTGAGAGAATCACCTCCAGTGATGTAGACTTAGGCTTGTATTCAGCACTCACTAACTTAACCTAGTTTAAAAAACAAAACAAAAAAAAAAACATAAATTATAAAGTTATTTTGTATCAGGCTATATGTTTAATATTTTGTTTAAAACTGAACGTGTTTCTACATAGACATATTTTTATCATGTTAAATGTGCTCATATCTCTGTATTTGATGTGTTTGGCATTTGAGTGCGGGCGGCACGGTGGCTGAGTGGCAACACTCAGGCCTCACAGCAAGAAGGTTGCGGGTTCGATCCCCGGGTTGCCCGGGCCTTTCTGTGTGGAGTTTGCATGTTCCTCCCCGTGTCTGGATGGGTTTCCTCCGGGTGCTCCGGTTTCCCCCATCAACCTAAAACATGCCCGGACCCCTATGAACTAACATCAAGGACCATGTTGTCCACCCTCCTGTGGGCTCACCACCTGCAGAGGGGTTCATAGGGGGGGTCAGGTGCTATGAGTATTGGGCAGCACGCTGCCCCCGCGACCCAGCCGGATTAAGCGGGAGAAGATGGATGGATGGATGGATGGATGGATGGCATTTGAGTGCACTAAGTCAGTGCGCCCCAATGGAGGTCTATGGAAGGGCCTGAACTTCTCAGTTTGACATCATTACATTGCTTCTGTCCATTACTTTGCATTACAGCCCTAAAATACATCCTGGTGCACACGGTGTGCATAGAGCGTATATATGAGTGGACTAAGTGAGTGTGACGTCACCATAGCGTCAGCGCCCCTCACATGAGGCTCCTGATGCCACGGTTACAGGAGCGAATTTGGAGCCAGGCTCCATCTTTGGAAATCCAACCTCTGTATTTTGGTGATTCTTGAGAATAATAAGGAAACTTTTAGCTTTTATCATCACACTTTAAATAGTAAGTTTAAGTCATTGATTTATGTTATATGTTCTGTGAACAACAATAGAGTCGCAATTTAACGAAATTCACTTTACTTTATGCTAGTTAAATTATGCTAGTTAAGATTCTAATAACGTTCCTATTGTAATTGTTTGAAATATTTTGTTATTTTATTTCAAAAATCGGGGCAGGAAAGCGAGAAGGGAACTTAGCACTAGCTGTCAATCAAACCTGTTGCTAACGCCAGGCAACAGCGACCTCAGGGAATGAAGACATATGATTGGTCCATTATTTATGTTCATATCTTGATTTAAGAACAAAACAGCTAAATGAAAAGTTCAGGATCATGCGAACAATTTAAGACCAAAATGACGAGGCTCAGTGCAGAAGTTACAGAGAAAGGGACGATAAGATCACAATGTAAGTTGATGGGAAAAAGGGAGAGGAGCCAGAAGAGCCCCCTTGAGCACTTCCTATTTGCACACGGCAGCTAGCGCTTTAGCTATGTCCACTCATATACGGTTTATGGGGCGAATTCAAATCAAGTCATTGGTCTTTAGAAACATTATCACACAGTTCTGACCTATGAGGTTTCAGCGGCTCTGTCCCGGTTCACCCCAACTCTGCACTGGTGCCATTTACTGCTACAGGCTAATGCTACTGCTACAGGCTAATGCAAGTGCTACAGGCCCCAAGGGGGTCAGCCCTATGTTCCCACGGCCCAATGGTCCCACAGCCCATTGGTCCCACAGCGTTAGGGTTAGGGTTGGGTTAGGGTTGGGTTAGGGTTGGGTTAGGTTTGGGTTAGGGTTAGGGTTAGTTGTGGAACATAGGGCCTGAATTAGATTTTTTCTTAGAAATGTGGGAACATGGAACATTGGGAATATGCTGTGGGACCATTGGGCTGTGGGACCATTGGGCCTCAAATAAAAAATAAAAAAAGTCTTAATGATGTGGGACCAATGGGCCGTGGGACTATTGGGCTGTGGGACTATTGGGCCGTGGGAACGTGGGGTCTGGCTGCAGACACATGGGGAAAGTGGAGCTCCACTCTAGACTGGAAACATGTGACCTGCACCGGAAACACATCACATCTACCGTAGACTTTTATTTAGTTTTTTTTTTTAATTATACTAGCCTTTTATGCAGACCTATGGGGCGACGAAACTTTTATTTTGACTGCAAATAAATGTTGATTAAATAAGACTGTTTTTACATTCTGGAATTTGTTCGCATATACACGGAGCAAGAAGACCGTCCAGAGGAGCATACGGTCTATGGTTCAGAGGAGAAAACGTGAGTACATGCTTTTAACTTTAGGAAATCATTACTCACACAACTCAATGTAAAATGTGGCTAGTAATCTGCAGTTAATGCGATAAAGTCCATTGAAACTTTCATTTTTTTTTCAGTATCAGGGCAAAAGAAGAGTGATTAATGAAGCTACAGAAGAAATGCCGTTTTCATGGACATGGGACTAAACAGTTGGCCAGCAGCTCGGAGGTGATGTAAAAACACACATTATTTCATACATTAAAGTTAAAGCTTATATTTACTTGTAAATTATGCAATATAAGCCTCCGACACACGTGTTTCATTCTGGGAATACATTATCTCCTTTTTACAATCCATGCATTTTTGTAAAGTGAAAAATAAATAATACTGCATGGACAGGTCAGATTTAAGATGGACATTAGGCTCATTTAACAAATTTGTGCAGACACTGGTGCAGATACTAAACAAAGATGTGTCTGTCATGCCGATCACATCTAATGTCATAACAATAAGAAAACTGTTTGAAGTGTTTTACAATGAATTTTGTTTTCTCATCTGCAGCCTCCTGTACTGTGTGTGTGTGTATGTGTGTGTAATGGGTTTAATGTTTCACTATTCATATACATTCCAGAAGTTTATTTGATTGTTTAATAAACCATCTTTTCTCAAAAGAGAGATGTCCTTCTTTATAAACTGACTTAAATACATTCCCTGAGTAAATGTAATCCCTTATCAATTTTAAAATACTTAATTAACAATGCATATCGTATCACTGTTGTTGAAACTTCAAGAAATTTAGCCTATTTTAGACGTATCCCAGAAATACAGATGCTTGGTTTTGCAAATGTTAAACGTAAGTTTTCGTTTTTGATGAGAATTATTAGAATAACTCTCGAAATGGTTTCAAAATCCGACAGTTAGATTATCTGTGCGTAATCTGTGTGTTGCGTGTTGTTAGCGTTAGCATTAGCAGCGTGTTTCGGTTGCTAGGCGACGAGGCAGCTCTGTTGGCTACACCTGTCCCATTTCAGCAACAGCCTTGTGGTCCGTGAATTGGGACACAGCTACTGTAATTAAAAATAAAAGTCTATGGTTAGATATGACGTGTTTGTCTAATATAAGTAAAATATAAATACATATAAATACAATATAAAAGTCTACAGTAGGTGTGACGTATTTTCGGTGGAGGTCTAGGTCTTTCGTGTTTCCGGTCTAGAGTGGAGCTCCACTTTCCCCATGCGTCTGCAGCCAGACCCTCTCGCTACAGGCTAATGAATGGAGAACTACAGAGCTGTGTGCTATGGCCGCAGGAGGAGAGACCTAAAGCACACTGACACAGACCAGGTCCCGAGGCACTGGTTGCTGGGGCCGGGCACTCACCGCCGAGACCGCGGCACTCGCTGCCGGAGTGGGGGAAGTCGCTCGCTGCCCTGTCGTTTCTGAGAGTAAAAGTTTGACCTGGGCGTAGTGCAGAGGACTTAAGTCCACCCGGTGCACTGGTGCTAATATGGACTAGTGTAAGTTTCAGATTGAAGTGGTAAGTGGGACGTGTTTTAGAACCAGCTCGTGCACTCGGCTCCAGGACCTTGTCTCGTGGACTGGACTGGACCCGGACAGAGACAGAACCAACAGGACAGCAGATAGAGGACACACTTTGCATCAGTCCCCTGGAGAAGGTAAGAGGCTTGTTTTTGTTAGTTTGGGGTAAATCTGAGGACGGAGCCTCACAGATACACAGTGTTATAGTGTAAATGTGTAAATGTGTAAATGAATGAGCGACGGAGCCGCTCTGGTGTTCTGCCATGTGCTGTAGGAGCGGTGCTGGTGCCGTGTTGTGACCGGAGCCTCATTTTTGCTGCATTTTCATGACGTTACTGGGGCTGGTTGTGGGGGCTGGTTGTGAGTGGTGTGTTACGTTGTGTTACTTTGTGGTGTTTGGGTTGGGTGTGAGCAGGTGCATCAGGTTGTGCTGCGCTTGGCTGTGTGTTGTGCTCTCGATAAAGTTCAGCCAATAGTGACTAAAATGACTGTTTGTGGCATTTGTTATAATATTATATAGCCACTACATGATACCTGTATTTATAATATGAATTTATAATTTTGGCCTATGCGCCCCCGAAAAAATTATACCACCAGCCGCCACTGGTCCTGCTTTAGTGCTAGTTTAGGCTTGGTTTTGATTCTTGTTCAAATGAAGAGATTTACTTTTCCTACTTTTTTTTTATTGATAAGTGCTTGGGTTTTCATGTTTTCTCCCTTGATTTTGGACAAATCTTGACAGTTAATGACCATTTGAACTTAGTTATTTTCTAATAACCACATCAATGACAAAGAAAGAAGGAGTGGGGTTTTGAAAGATGCATTGAGAGACAGTTGGACAGATACAATATAATGATGTGAGGCTGCCGCTGGAGAAGAGGAATGTGACAGCGGTCCCGTCTCGTCCCTCACATGAAAAGACAAGTGGCTCTGGGCCAGCAAGGCCAAGTGGATCCTTTAATTACAGCAGACAAAGGGAAGGGAGAGGCAACATGTTTGGTACTGCCGATAGGGGAGAGAGGGGTGAGAACTGTGTGTGTGTGGGTGTGTGTGGGGGGGTCTTCTCTGTGCTCAATCAAACTATTCCCACATGGAACACTTCCCTTCACTGCAGGAATTTTTTTGTAACTTTCAGTATAATCTCCACCAGAAAAGTTACATAGTGCATCTTTAATGAAAACTGGTTGATAAGTTCATTTTAGATCAGAATAGTAGATTTAGGGAGCATTCACACCTGCTCATTTTAGTCCTAATGGGGATTTATGCAGTATATGGTTTTGTCTTTGGTTACTATTTAATCTTTCCACTTAATCTTACAATTGTATCTTTCCAGTGTTTCTCCCTACGACCTCTTGTATATATTTATTTATATATTTGTAAAGGGACATCACATATTAATACATATGAAGACAGCGTGGCTAATTTCCATCTTCAGTCTCTCGACAGCTTGATGTCAAATCATCTACGGGACAGGGACAAGTGCAGCAACAATCACACAAAAGTACATAACACCAGCACACTCACTGTACACACACTGGTGACATATTTGACCATTGAACAACCGCTGTTTTAAAGTTTTAGAAAATGTCGCCAGCGTTGAAAGCTCTCGTATCTGAGCAGACGCTGTGTTCCACGTTTGACCTGCTCGATGAGTAAAAGAAATCTGTCCAAAAGCACTTTTCCTAAATGGCACAGAGCACTCGCCTTTAGAGCCTGCTCTAGTTGTGCCATTTGAATTTCTTTGCACAAACTCCTTTAGAAGAGGCGGAGCAAGATCATTAAAAACGTAAAATGAAATCTGCATATTGTGTTGATTGTGTCGTCCCACTTAAGAAATCTGTGTTTGTCAAGTATTCTGCAATAGTGATAAATAGTGGGCTTTTTTGTCTAATACCTTAAGCCGATATATATTTACTACTTAGCTTTATTTGACACCAGTCTCTTGCTGTTCTGAATTCATTATTGCCATTTATATTGTTGCTCTTTGTTATCATAATATATTGTGACGTGTGAGCTACTGTGTCCAAATAATTTTCCTTGTGGATCAATAAAGTTCTAGTCGAGTACAAGTTTTAGTTTTGGGTGTAGTCCTACTTTAGTCCCTTTTTTATGTGTGGAATGAACTGTAGTCTTAATCAAGCCACATTATATTTCACAATATACAGATAGCGTGATCTGTTAGTCTTACAGGGCCCAATGTAGTGCGTAAAGTGTAGCTATACTAAAGTACTTTTTATCAGCGGGATGCGAGTGAACAACAATGACTTCATCTGCTTGCATTTTCTCCCCCCCGCCCCCCTTTTTTTGTGATCGTTTTACAAAAAGCCTAACAACGATCTGACGAATTTCAACTGTCAAGACGCCCTGACCTGAATTGAGACTTGCAGCCAAATATAGCAGCGCAAAATGCAGTCTTCAAACTGGACTAAAAATACGCACATCTGAAATTACAAATAAAGACTTTGGAGTGACACTTCACAGCGGATCAGGTTTCTAAATGAGTCCACCATTCAAAATCAAAGCTCGTTACATGTAGGAATTAAAATAAGGCAGGCTGTTGAGTTCAAAAGGATTATAGAAGTGCTTATTACAGCTGGGTTTACAAGAGGCTGCCATTCGCTGTGTATAGAGATCTGAATACGCACTCGATCTTAACATATATTTTAGTACTTGAACTCAAAAATGTAAATATTTCAGTCACTCTTACACCGCACAGTTTAGGGATGCACTGATACCGATACTGGTTTCAGATATTGGCGCAGATACTGAAACGTTTGCTGGATCGAGTATTGGTTCCATAATATTGGTTAGGAAGATAAACCGGTTGGGCCTTTAATGAGATGCACCAAGACTACTTCCAGGCTGATCTCATAATGTTTGCACTTGTATCCATACGAAGCCGTTCAGTAGTTATTTGTACAGTTGCATAACACAGTTGGATCACTCGTGTAATAAGTCAATTGTGTTTTAAGGAAATAAGTGCCATTTTCTCTCTCTACACTTCTATTGGTTAATATCAGCAGATACCTAAAGGTGCACTGCGTAACTTTTCTATGGATATGTAATTACTTTGCTTCAAATGTTACACAGTACGACATGAAACAGATCTGCCTTATTTTTTATTCATTTACAGGCGATATTATAGCTCAAAAATACATAGAAAAACATGCATTCGGTCTGTAAACGGGGCTTCCTCTCCACAGATCTGACCTGTAACTCGGTCTGGTTTGGTATCCATGGAGATAGAAAGGGTTAATACCGCACTGTGAAACATTCCAGAGTAAGAAATAACAAAGGACAAATGCACAATCCACCAGAAAAATGACACAATGCACCTTTAAAGTGATAATATCGATAATATTGGTGACTGAAAAAGTTAGATTTGGGCATTTCTAATCCAGTTTTGTATTTTGTGACTTATTCTAGTTATATTAATGTTTTTAACTTGTTGTGCACTGTGTCCTTGGGTGTTTTGAGCGGCCTTCATAGATAAAATGTGTTACTAATATGTGTTTTTCATCCCTATTGACATAACTTGAAATCTTACCTCATTGTCTCTCTTCTGGTTGTGTTGAACAAGGCTACAGAGCTAAATGGATTTGGGCTTTTTTAGGTTAAACAGGCAGCCGCTGAATGTGGGGCCTCTGTGACACGTGATACGCTTCTTGCAGATTTACAAAGCAAAGTGTATTAGGTGCCCCGAACGGGATAAATCCATATGCACCGAGACGTTTGACAGTTATTGGGCAGGAATCAGCAACAGGTGCAGCCCCAGCGAATGTGTGTGCGGTGCGTTTGAGTGAAACGGGAAACCAGGCCGCTCTCTTTAAACCGCGGCGTGCATGTGCTGCGGTAATGGCCCTTGTCCCCCACCCATACATTAGACTCGAGCGGCCAGTAGCAGACCCACTACCACATGATGAAAGCAGAGAAAATAACTCACCGAGCTTTTCATTTCCCCACTTGTCTCTTTTTATACCAGTTTTTCCAAGAAATACCTAAATTAAACCATCGGCTTAAATAATACATTGGGTGATGATGTTGAAAGACCGCACAAAAAGACTCTAGGCTTTTTTATGGAAGAATAATTTACACAAGCTACTCATTTCACTGTCAAAAGCATCTGTCTCTCTGTGATTTTATTGTTGCATGCTGATGACTCTATGGTGAGTTTTTCCACTGTTATTGGATATGGTAATTTAAAAGCTGTAAATTTGGCTATACTCCAATCTATCTTTCCCTCCGGCGGTATATGAGAGTCTTGCAGTTTATATAATGATACAGAACGGTACATAATGAGAATGGCCTCGGTTTTTGCAACTTTAAAGCGAGAGTATTTTGTATAGCACCGTTTTCACATAAAGTAATTCAAAGCAGTGCACAGAAAGACATTAAAGAAAGACACAGCATAATGAATTTAAGTTGCATTTAATTGAAATTCATTTTGGTGGGCGGCAGTAGCTCAGCGTTTGTCACTGATCTGAAGCTCGGCTGTTCGAATCCGGCTCTTTACATAAATGTCACTGGTGGAGCAGTCAGATCCACTGATCCAAATGTCGGAGGTGCAGCTCCAGCTCCCACAGATGAACGTTGTTGTCGGGACCTTGGGCAAGACACTTAATCCACCTCGCCCCTAGTGTCTGTGTGAGGGGGTGAGTGGTTCCCTGATGTAAAGCGTTTTGAATGCCTTGAAGGTAGGAAAAAAGCTCTATAAAAATGTGACTATTGGCCACTAAAAAATGAAAAAGAATATAAAATCCAGATCCAGATCACTCATTCTGAAACTTTTTCTACCATACCTACGTTGATGTTGTGGAACAGACACTCTGGAGATCATGATACGACTGAAGTGTTTTGCTCAAGGACACAACTGTGCATACTGGGACAAAAGTGGAAAAAACTGAACCACGAAGATCATTAACTTTCATTTGCATGTTATATATAAAATGCTGGGACTTATTTGTATTCTGATCTCATGGACGGGATTAGGACCAGATCGAGGGGCATTCAATCGAGGTCACACAAGGAAACGACAATCACACTCAAACCCAAAGCAGTGAGAATTAACCTAATAAAAACCCAGCATCACCAATTTATAAGCTGCACTAAAAGGGTTCGAATGACAAATTCAGGAAGTTGGATTGAGTTGACCAAAAGACAGCTCTTCCCTCCTGACCTGGAGTGCAGCACGTGACCCTTTGTAAATCTGCTCTAATGTCATTATTTGATCAGTGGGCCTGGCCTGTGTGCAGAGGGGGCGTTAAGAACCCGGGTTCGTGCTTTGGAAATCCAGCCGGCACAACCTGAAACTCTGACACCCCTCATGGACCAAAATAAATACTGTATGACGTAAACGGTGATACGAGGAGTATAGCTGTTACATTTTGAAATGCGATGCAGAAATAAACATTTGCAACATCTGAATAATCATTTTCTTATGATTTTTCCCTTTGTGAGAGTAATATCTTTTATGTCTATTAATCAAGCGAGCACAAAGCAGATATGAGGGATTAGGTGAATATGTTTCACTCGGCTGTTATCTTGCCGGGTTTAGAACGGTACATGAAGGAGATAATATTGTTATTGTTAATACGGTTGTCAGACTCAGACTTTTAATCAGTTTGATATAGAATTTATATAGACAAGAGCCAAAAGGAAAAGGCATGGAGACTGTACACATATTTTACTGTATAATAGTTGTTAATGCATGTCCTTTTGCTTTTGAGCTTGATCTTGTGTGCACTTTCAGATATGTGGACGGCTCATAGAGATGTTAAAAAGGTTCTGAGAGCTCTTCCAGTGCCACACCCCTTTTTAGCTGCACAATCATCCATGTCTTTAGTGGATCAAGCATCATAATTGCCTATGGAGGACAGCGATCAGTGGGAAAATGTTCAAAAATCTACAATGCGTGGTTCATTTTGGTTTAGAATTACACATTTCAAATTTGGAAGAACGCAGATTTGCAAGGCGTATTTATGATCAAATCTGTATTGAGATCTTTTGCAGAAATACGTGCATGGAGTGGCATTCGCGAGCGTTATCGGCCCTAAATCATGCCTGCATTCATGGTCTGTTCCCTTCTGAGACTCCTGAGGTCAAGTTCAACCGCAGATCAGCAGAGCCCGACCAGCCCCCACCAGACAGCTGCTCATGTCAGTCCGATCACCCCACTACTGTGTCATTAAAACGCCACTGTCATCATTTCTGCTCCTGTGTGGTGATTTGCAAGACGAGTGTGCCAGACAATGAAATAGGAATACAGATGGTATAATATCAGTCTTCAATTTGATACACTGGTAAAAATAATACCTGGCAGCGAGAAAGACTTTGGGATAGTTCAGCGTGCAGGGATGGAGGACACACTTTTGGCTCAAATCAGATGCATATTAAGCTGCATTCACACTTGCACATACACCCCATCAAAATGAAGACTGTACCCAGAACTGAACCTGGATTAGACCAGTGCTAAACCAGGACTAACAGGTGTATACAAACAGGCAAATGTCCTTAAACTCATTCACTTTTCACCTTTCTGAGCACAAATCTCCTTCTGGCTCATCTCTGAAAACCCTGACGCATAAAGCTGGGAGTTTTGGGACCGAAGAAATAGCTTTTGCATTATCTTTTATAGATAGAAAACTTAAAGACGGCGTATTATACTTCTGTAGGCTTCTTGTGGGTTGAGCTGTTATTTGGATCCTACTGCTAAGAAGGGTTCGAATACGAAGGGATAAAGTGCTAAATTACTATTCGTGTTTGTTTTTGATGATGGAACAATGTTATAAGTGCTTTACAGAATGAGAAATACATTAAAATCACAATACAAACAAATCAAAACATAAATAATCACCATAAAATTTTAAAATAGAGATGGGACATTAAATTGAAGAGAATGAAATTGGAGAGAATTACATTAAATTAGAGAAAATTAACATTGTAAAAAGCTCCAAAAAGTAGATTTTGCATAATACCCCCACTTTAACATGACCCACAAGATCTTGATGCAGTTTTTAAATAAATAAATGGGTTCGGGTGTCTTGCATTAACTGTTAACTGAAAGAAATATATTGTTGAATAAAAGACAGATGTGAGATTCAATGTTTTGCTCTGCCCGCTACTATTTAAACATGCCCTATGTAACTTTTCTGGTGAAGGCTACCTACTTGTTTCCATGAAGATGTTATGGCTTTGCCTGAAAAGTCCCATGGTCAACTTATCTATCACCGTAGAGACGAGAAGGTAACGCCACCAAGTCAAGGCAGCAACGTCAGTAAGAACGCATGTTTTTCAAGGCATTATTGAGACATGAAAAGGCTGCATTGAATAAAATCGATAAGACATACTGTACAGGCAAAGTAATGACATCTCCATGGTGACAAGTAAGAACCTAGGATGATAAGACACATTAGTGCACAGTGAACTGGCACTCATTACATAGATGGGTTGTAATTGCATTAGAGTGTGTTTGTATGTGAACACGCAGCCAAACATGTGCTGTGAAGCTTCGTGCCACTGATAAACAATAGAGAGAAAAATGTGTCTGTGTTTGTGTGCGGTAACCATAGAAATGCAACTGCTGTGTGTTCAGGCGATATTTTTGACTAGGACTTTTGCATTGAACTGTGAAGCCTCCCCATTGTGAGTAAAGAGCTGCTATAAATTCACTCACTCTCTGTTTATAAGTAGCTATTTTTAACCAAGGCCTCCACAATGATTTCAAATAGAGAGTAATGTCAAATGAGTCGACTTCTTCTTCTACTTTATTTATTTCCCTTGACAACTTCAATCTTTGAAATGCCAAAATCACTTCTGTTTTTTGTAAATGCTTTTAACAGCTTTGGTAAACAGGACCGTTTGAAAAGGTTATCAAATGACATTAGCATTTGCCATTTCAGTGACCTGCTCTTCATTGTCAGCCTGACGTCCGCTATGTGTTTGTGGGTAAACACTAACGCAGGACTTTGTGGACTGGTGTCAGCGGAACCACCTTCTCATCAACGCCGGGAAGACCAAGGAGATGGTGGTGGACTTCCGCAGACGCCGCTCCACTGCCCCCCCACCAGTGAACATCCAGGGAAGGGACATTGAGAGGGTGGACTCATACAAGTACCTGGGTGTTCATCTGAACAACAAACTGGACTGGACTCACCACACAGATGCACTGTACAGGAAGGGCCAGAGCAGGCTCTACCTCCTGAGGAGACTCAGGTCCTTTGGAGTGAAGGGGCCCCTCCTGAGGACCTTCTACGACTCTGTGGTGGCATCAGCCATCCTGTACGGTGTGGTCTGCTGGAGCAGCAGCATCACAGAGAGGGACAAGAGGAGACTGGACAAAGTCATCAGGAAGTCCAGCTCTGTCCTGGGCTGTGCCTTGGATTCGGTGCAGGAGGTGGGGGACAGAAGGGTCCTGGCCAGATTCACTTCTGTGCTGGACCTGGAGTCTCACCCTCTTCAGGGCCCTGTCTGCTCTGGAGAGCAGCTTCAGTGACAGACTGATCCACCCTCGCTGTGTGAAGGAGAGGTTCCGCAGGTCTTTCCTTCCTGCTGCTGTCAGACTTTACAATGAACACTGCTAACTCTGCTGCCTGTGCAATACTGGGACCCTGTGCAATAATGTAAGATAGTAATTTATTGTATATATAGTTTTTTTGATTGCAATTTATTGTATATATTGTGTATATATTGTCTTTAGATCCTTATAGTGTTTGTCTATTTTTAACTTAACTGTACTCTATTGCTGCTACTGTTTCTTGCTGTTCTCTTTACTGTGTGTTGCAACACTGAAATTTCCCCATTGTGGGACAAATAAAGGATATCTTATCTTAAACATGAGTAGCTAGTGCTCTCTGCTTCCTGCAGTTCTCAAACTTAAGTCATGATGACAAAAGATATGCATCTGCTCCAAACAAGTAGAACCAGAATGTTGTATTAGGATGTATTAGTGTATAAGGCAGCTGACCTCCTACACACAATTCTAATTGAATAGATTATTGTTCTGTATTCAAAACTCCAGAGCTGCTCATTATTCACTTCATTTGTTTTAGAAAACAGTGATGCGAATAGGATTGAACAGTGCCGCATGACCATTTTGGGAGCATTAAAAAAACTATTTGTCTGCATGTTACTGTGAACAGCTTCTAAGCATGGGCGGGGACGTCAACACGGTCCAGGCAGGTGCTGTTGTGATGACGCAGAATAAAGAAACAAATGGAACCAGTTTCGTCACTTCTTGCCTCACAGGGACAAATTAAGTTTTATTGATTTAGTGAACAAAACATATAAACAAAATGGCAATTAGAAATATGTGTGCCATACACTACAAAAATGAACTGGAAAAGGATGACTACTTAACAGGGGTGTGCATTGCCTTGAATATGACGATACATATCATGATACGCATGTCACGATTCAATATATCACGATAAGTAAAACAATGGGTGCAGAATTGAAATTTATCAATAATTACTTCTAATAATATTGTCAGCTACACCTTCACGAGAACCAAATTGTATGAAATAGAACTTAATCATATATCACTGAACCGATTTTTTTCTTACGCCCCTACGACTTAAAGGCCTGAAACCTGCTCCTTTCCATAGAAATATTGCCTGTAATGTTCCATAGTTATGGCAATATACTTTTTATCTCTACGGCAGGTGACACCACAGGGCCAAGTTACATGTCAGATCTATGGAGAGGCGAGCCCACTCACAGTAAGAATGCTAGTTTTTAGGTCAGTAAAATCCCATGTTATTAAATGCAAGATAGATGCGTTTAATGCCATGCCGACATTCCAGACAAAGCAATAATATCTCCATGGAGACAAGCAAGTGGCGGACCCTCGAGTAGAAAAGTTACATAGTGCACCTTTAACTTATTTTTCCCACTAGGTGTTAATGATTCAACCAGAAACATACAGTGGGTTGATTTTTATCCATTTTTATAGATTTTTTTTTCAATTAATTATTGCTAGAAGCCAAAATAGCCTTACAGATTTCCTTGAATATGCTAGAATACCAAGCAGCAGTCATACCTTCAGCCTCGTATTACCATCATGAGCTGTACACGTGCAGCACAATCACACTGAAACAATCAATGGGACAGCGTAACACAGGAGCTGCTTGTGCGTCCGTTGTTGTCCCGTCGACCTTGAAATGTTAATGCCATTAACATTTCAGAGGCCGGATGCTTGGTTATTACCTCAAGCTGCCGTACCAAAGTGTGGCATAATCAGGACATTATGTTAATCTAATGGAGGCGCGGCGGACAGGATCAGAGCCCACTCCTCTTCACCTGGACAGGAGGAGGTAGCCAGGCGTCCCATTGCTCACTGATGGATGGTGATTGAAGGTCATTACTTAGCACTCGCTGAACTCCTGACCTGAAAGCCTAAGGGGAGAGCAAGCCCCCAGTGCAAGGTCAAGCGCTAGCCCGCATGACACAAGCTCCATACAATAGCCCAAAGAGGATTCAGTATCATATGCTTTAATCGTGAGCTAAGCCTGAACACAGGGGGTCTGCTATAGATGAGCTTTGAATTCCCAACCCGGTTTTATATCTTCTTATATTTCCAGCAATCATAACTCTAGTACTTAAACAGCTCCAGGTCGCGCTAAGGTTAGCCTAGACATGAGTGTAGTAGTAGCCGTCTGCACTGGGTTTGACTGTTTGGCCCGATGCTCAACTCCCAGTCACCGCATTTGTCCGATTGGTGCTGGTGGGATTATTTTTATCTGTCTGAATGGAAAATGCCAGTGACAATATCAGACCAGACTGACCTCATGCCGTTAAAATATTTATGCTGATTTAGAAAAATGTTCCATCGCTGCAAAGCCACAATCTGTATTTTAGACTTGATTAAATTAATTTACAGTTGCATTTATTGAATTTTTATTGCTGAAATATTAACTTGAAAATATTTTTTTTTAATGTTTTTTTTTTTTTTTTTTGTGAGGGGTTATCTCTCCACAGACCTGACTGGCAACTGGTCCAGGTAACATTATACTTGACTCATTAGAAATAGAAAAGTTTAATGCCATAGTGTGGAACATTCCAGGATTCTCTACCCTATATAAATGAGTGGTTTACTGATTCTAGATTACACTAGCGACATTGACGGTTTGGAATTTAAATCCTCTAGCCCATATGTGTCAAACATGCGGCCCAGGGGCCAGATCCGGCCCTCCAAGACCTTTAATCTGGCCCTCGGCTGATTTTTCTATTAAAATACTTAAAATTTTCAGATTTTTCTGTTAATTTTCTGCACCGTTTAGCATAGCAGCGTCTCCGGCGTTTCTGTACGTTGTGACTCCCACCAGAGCAGCACAAATGAAGACTTTCCTCTTTCCAAACGCTCTTAAAGGACGATCGTTTTGACTGTCGACCGTGACCCTCATCAGCAAAATGTCAAAAAATAAGAAAAGCAGATGCTGAGTTCAGGATTTCCCAAGAAAAATAGTCAAATTCTTATTTGTTGACAGAGGTGAATGGGAAATCTGTGCTCAGTGTGTTTGGAACAAGTGGCGTTGCTCGAGGAATATAATCTTAAACACCACTACGAGACACGGAGAAAAATACAATAACTTGAAGAGAGAACTGAGTTTTCTGATCCGGCCCTTTTGGGATCAAAGTAGGCTGCATACGGCCCCCGGACCAAAATGAGTTTGACACCCCTGCTCTAGCCTCTATTAAAATGGAAATGCATGTGTTATATATACTAGCTTTCACAGTATATTAAATTAGAAAGTATAAAATATTTTGTATTTCTATATTTTAGAAATGTGTACTTGCATATACTTTTGTATTTGTATAATTTGTGCCATATTTGACACCAGCCTCTTGCTGTTTTTGCTGCTTATTTTCATTGTACTAGTATTAGTGCCATTTCTATTTTTGCACTTTATCATATTTATTGTGACGTGTGAGCTACGGTGTTCAAATCATTTCCCCCTGTGGATCAATAAAGTTTGTCTAAGTCTCAGTAGGACGCTAATGTTATGCGGATGTCCATTTATCCAGTAGTGTTTGAAGTAAGTAAAAGTATGCGAGTCATAGTAAGGTCACTCTTTGTAGTGCACTTGCTTTGACTCTTCCCAGACGCTCAACTCCCGGTCAACTTGTGTTTTTGCGATTGGTGCTGGTGGGATTTCCCTTCCTCCCTCTGAATACACGGGCGACCACACACATGCGCTCACAAATTCACAGAGATTATTTACAAACCAATGTGGCATCATCTCCTGGGAACCCGTTTCAACAAGCTCAGAACAAAACGCGGCATGGGGGGGGAAAGACAAGTGAAAAATCCCCAAATTGGATCACATCGTCTCACTCACTTCCTGGTTTTTGTGCAGCCCCTAAGCCGGTTTCTCCTGAGACAGTGGGCTCCTCTCGCTCTGCTGGCTGGATTATCCTGAGAGGGACCCCCTGAGGAGAGATAGAGTTTATTATGTAGAGGAATTTGTAAATAAAAAGATGCACAGAGATAGAGGGCTGTTTTGGGGAACAGCGAGGATGTGGAGATAATATAAAACTGACAAAATGTTGTTTTTTGTTGTTTTTTTGGACAGGAAATCCATCTAGTTCCTAACTATTCACCACTACTTACCACACGCATGTTTATAGGGGCAATTTTAGAACTGCTTTTTTCTTATAGTGAATTACAGATAAATTAGCAGCACACAGTCAGTAGCAGCACTTACGAGGAGGGAAAAAGAAACCTAAATTTACTCTTTAAGCCCATATAAAAGCCTATACCCCATATTTAACAGGCCCATATTGCACTATTTTCTGATATATGTTATAACGTTGTTTCTACATCACAAACATATGAGTTGTGTTTTGCTTTATTCACACATTTACGCTAAGTTCTTCTCTCAAACAGAAAATACTCATCTCTACTGAACTAAAGGTAAAAGGTAGCTGATAACTTGAAAACTTCCACTACATGACATCATAAGGTGGAACAAAGCATTTTGAGCTTTGGAGATATAGACAGACTATCAATAAAGGGTTACTCAAACGTATGTGAATGAAACAAAATACTCCAGGTGTGTATTTGATGAAGTACCAACATAATAACGTTGCTTAAAGCTCACAAGTCAATTTTGTGTAGTACCTTGCAGGACGATATGCATGCTTCAGTGGCTAGCTATTATTAGGCCAGATTTCGTTCTGTTGCCACTAATATTTTCACATTTTCTTAATTTCTCCCCTTAAAGTCTATGTTCAGCCCAAAATCTCCTAATTGAAGGGGGAAAAAATCTAATTACAAATCTTCTTACATCTCATCATATAAAGAACCCATCTCTTAAAATACCCACTGTGTATTTAGCCCGTCTTTACTCTGCTGTCTATCCCCAAAGGGCTTGTGGGTAATTTCGTCTCCCTAAATAGAAAAGACAAGCCCCCCACATAGTCCTAACACGTGTTCACTCACATGTACACGTCGTCAGTGGGCTAAAATCCCATGGGAACCCTACCTGCTACCTTACTCGGTCAACTGCCTTTTTTTCCATTATTTCCAACAAAAACAAATTGACAAACCACAAACATGTGTCATTGCAACATAGGCTTCAATAATAAGTACAGTGTTCGTAAATACCTGCAGACGCCAGGCACAAGAGACCAGGCTGACCCCGACCAAAAACGTGACGGAAAATATTGAAATGTGTACACAGAGCACACTGTTGACATCAAGTCAGAGCCAGCATGGAATATTCAGCTTGTAGCCACTTACCAATGTAAACCAGACCATGTTTTTGTAGTATTGTAGTAGTAATAGTAGGCAAGGTAAGGCGAGTTGATTTGTATAGCACAAAGTAATTCAAAGTGCTTTACAGAATAAGAAATACATTACATCACAATACAAATGAATCAAAACATAAGTGATCATCATAAAATTAAAATGAGAGAGAGACATTAAATTAGAGAGAAGAGTGCAGAATGAAAAATGAAAACCTTTCAGTCATATGCAGCTTAACAGAACTGTTTTGAGCCTGGACCTAAATAGACTCAGAGTAGAGTCTGTCTCACATGTTCAGACTGTTCCAGGTTTTAGCTGCATGAATCTGAAACTCTGACTCTCTGTGTTTAGTCCTGACTCTGGGCATCAGCAGGAGGCCGGTGTCCGAGGTCCTCAGATGGTTCATACTACCATGTCACAGATGCACTTTGTTGCTAGGCCATGGAGAGAATTGTACACACAGACCTGAGCACAGGACGTATGTGTTCGTACTTCCTAGTCCAAGTACATTAGTCTAACCCACTGGAGAATAAGTGGATAAGTCTCTCCATATCTACTTTAGACAGTATACTTTTGATTTTTGCTGTTTTTAGATAGCAAAAAGCTGCAGATGCTACTGATTTGATGTGGTGTTAAAGTTCAAGTCTGAGTCCATTATCTGAGCCTGATTTGAAGGTTTTAGAGAGAGAGAGTGGAGGTGACTGCTGACACTCTTTGTTTCTGTGGGCCAAAGACTATGACTTCTGTCTTGTCTGAGTTTAGCTGGAGAAAGTTGTTTTCATCCACACACTGATCTGTTGGATGCAGTGGCAGAGTGAGTCCACTGGTCCACAGTCCCCTGCTGCAGTGAGACATAGATCTGAGTGTTGTCTGCAGAGCTGTGGTAGGACACATTATTGCTGCGTATTAAGTGGCCTAACGACAGCATGGAGAGACTGAACAAAAGGGGGCCCAGGATCGACCCCTGGGGCGCCCCACAGGTCAGGGCCATGTGATCTGAGACACAGTTACCAATTTCAACAAAATACTTCCTGTCTTCCAGTTGGACTTGAACCAGCTTAGTGCAGTACCAGAGATGCCCACCCAGTCCTCTAGTCTCTGTAAGAAGATCCCATGATCAACAGTGTTCAGGCGGATGTCATTTGTCAATAGTAGTATTTTGTTGTATATAAAAACATCTTGTGTGTCCTCGGCAAAACTTAATGTGCAAGTCAAGTATTTTGGTGTCAGTTAAATTACCTCTAAATATTTTGGCAACAGTGGCTTAGGTGGCAGTTTTTTGTTTGTTTTTTTTATATTATATGCTACAAAGTTTTTACACCAAATATAGATTTCGAAGGAATAGCCTGTCTCATCACCAAACAAAACAACAGAGTGAAGCAAGAATGAAGGCTGGAGTTGAGAAGGTTCACTGTTGTATCTCCAGAGTTCACCTGCTCTTCCCCGACTGGCTGGACTGTAGGACACAGCACAGAACAGAACAGAGCCACTTTTGTCCTGGGGGCTGTTACTCTCCTCATGCTTCCTTATTAAACTACACTGTAGCCATACCAGTTTATCAAAGCCTGATCCCATCAGATCTCAGAAGCTAAGCAAGGCCGGGCCTGGTTAGTACTTGAATGGGAGACTTATTATTATCATTATTAAACCTTTTTATTATTGTTATTCTTGTATTTTATTGCCTCGATGCACTAGAATTGCCCTCATGGAAAAATAAAGTTACAATGATTGATTATAACTGGTTGGTTATTTGATCAACTCCGGTCCTTCCATTGTGTCCTTGAGCATGGCACAACTGGGAGCAGCTACACCTCATCATTCTTGCAAGCTAAGGTATGACAGGCGAATACAAAATTTAGATGTGTCTTATCTGAGTCTTTCCTACATTTTAACAATGTAACTGTACAACTGAACAGTAAAGTGAGCAAATACCAAATCCTATTCCTATTTTTGTGTCTTCCTCCCACATTTGCTCCAACAGCAATCCAAGAGCAATCATTGCACAACAACGCGTGGTACCTATAATTAGTATAACTGGCATCTTGGGTCAAAATCTCCATAGACCAATTGGCATACATTTCTTCTCCTCTCTCTCTCTCTTTCTCATTTCTTCAGAGGGTCTCCCTAATTGAGCAACAAGGAAGACCCTAATCCCTGGGAGCATATGCCGGAGGTACAGGAGGGGGTCGAGAAGGCATGAAAGGGTGAACCGATTAAAAGCTAAGAATAAACGTAGAAGATAAGACCAAATCTTTAATAGGAAAATGAATAGGGGTCTTTGGAAAAAACGCTAACAGTGAGAAAAGGCAGTGTTCTAGTCCTGGTGAAGTCATTAAGGGTTTAAAGTGAGCAGCACCCAAGGCAAGGCGGGGTTAAACTAATCTGAAACACTGGGCAATCCCAAGAGACACGCACCCACCTCCACTCCGGCTTTTAAGAAAGAGAGGCCAATGAGATTTTAGCCAATTCCTCCGCTTGACTCTCTCCTCGCCAATAAATCCTCCCTGAGTGATAAACACAGCACCGCGCCTGACAGCCACCGCCGCCGGGTTGGACAAGGTCAGGCAAAAGGTGGGATTATGGTAGATTAAAAAGCGGATTTGGTTCCAGTGGGCAGAGTCATATTAAAAAAGCAAAGGTAAATCACAACTGTAGGAGTGATTTAATGACCAATGGGCGTGATCAATTTGAATATTATTGGAGCACGTTTTCACCCAGTATTCATTATGGTATCAACGCTCATGGTATCAACAGGTCTACCCACCTTTAACATGCTATAGTTCGAATTCGAGACGCACTGATCTGATGATACTGAAAATTTCGCTAGATCAGATATCGACTTCCAAATATCAGTTCAGTTGGTCCAGAAGAGGCCAGAGACTCTCATAATGTTTGAACTTTTATACTGTAGTTCAGGGGTGTCAAACTCATTTTGGTCCGGGGGCCGTATGCAACCTACTTTGATCCCAAAAGTGCCGGATCAGAAAACTCAGTTCTCTCTTCAAGTTATTGTATTTTTCTCCGTGTCTCGTAGTGGTGTTTAAGATTATATTCCTCGAGCAACGCCACTTGTTCCAAACACACTGAGCACAGATTTCCCATTCACCTCTGTCAACAAATAAGAATTAGACTATTTTTCTTGGGAAATCCTGAACTCAGCATCTGCTTTTCTCATTTTTTGACATTTTGCTGATGAGGGTCACGGTCGACAGTCAAAACGATCGTCCTTTAAGAGCGTTTGGAAAGAGGAAAGTCTTCATTTGTGCTGCTCTGGTGGGAGTCGCAACGTACAGAAACGCCGGAGACGCTGCTATGCTAAACGGTACAGAAAATTAACAGAAAAATCTGAAAGTTTTAAGTATTTTAATAGAAAAATCAGCCGAGGGCCAGATTAAAGGTCTTGGAGGGCCGGATCTGGCCCCCGGGCCGCATGTTTGACACATGTGGTGTAGTTACTTCAGGGATTAAAAACAGCTACATCCATTCTGTTTCATTTAATTTTTGTGTCAAGATAATAAATGCTGTTTTCAGTCTCTCCACTCGGTTATCAGGTATCCTTAAAGAGTATTAGAATCGGCATCGGAACTGAAAAAGCAGAACCATGGCGTCCGTAGTAGTTCCAAACAGTCACCTACATCCTGGCTGGATGTTGCTGCTGGTGACATTGCTTTTGTGATCAAATCAAGCGCAATATTCCCCTAGTTAGTTTACAGTATTGGGGTTAGTTCATTTGAAATCGATGTCAGATATAACATGCAGTCATTGGACAGGTCGGAGTTGGTGCCACAGAAGCAGAAATGTTAATCCTGCGCAGTTGATTAAAGGGTCTATTTAAGGGAATTGTCTTTAGCAGCTTTCGCACACTGAAGCTGGGAGTGAGAATACGGTCAGTGAGACATGATACGCCTTAACCTCCAGATTTGACTAAAGCTCTCCACAACAATCCTCATCTTCTCTAACCCCACCCCCTTCCATCCGTCATGAAGGGAGATTTATTATCAAACATACTTGCTGATATTTTCCCAGTGTTCTTTTTTAACCATTTCTCTGACGCACAACTAATGCATGTTTTCCCATGATTTTTTTTTTTTTTTTAATACTGCGTCCAGGTTTTGTATAGTTGTGTGGGAAGAATGTAGTATTACTATATTTACTTTGACAGCTCCTTGGGCAAAACTGAGTTCAAATACTTGTTACATGGCTCTAGGGCAGTGTTTGGTGAGCTGACATAATTCATCTCATCATAATAAATTAAAATGTTTGAATTGTACTGACAAGAAGCGTGTTTGTACTTGTCAGGATATTTGCATGTTTGTGTAAAGTAGGCTCCACTTTTTGGTTCTGAAGCAATAGCTTATGGCATCGATACTACCTGAAATGAATCACTCATCACTCACTTAACCCAATTAAATGTAGATTTAGATTTATGTCAATCACCTTTGTAATTCAACTGTACAAATCTATAACATGATTCAATAATTTAATCATAAAACTACTAAAAAAAACAACCTTAAGCACCTGAAAACTTCCATTCATTCGTGTTTTCTCATTTCCTGCTTTGTTGTGTGAGGCACTGCATTAAAAAGATAACAAACCTTGAAAAGATACGAGCGCCTCCATATAGATCAGTACACCAAATCACATGCACCATATCTGTGTCAAAGTTTAAGGCGCATGAACTGAGCTAAATACATTGGTTTTTCTCTCTAAGGAATTTCACAGCTGCTCACATTTTTAACCTGGGGGAAGAATTGTACAACAGCAGGGTCAGTGCAAAGTGTGTATTGACTAAAAACATTTAAACAAGAATCCCTTTTGGGACTAAACCCCTGACATTTTGTATACAACTCATGTGATAATGTGACTTCAAGGAAACCTCCAGATGATTTTGTGGAAATGCCCCATGCGTCACAATCATGTGCTTCTGCCTTTTCAATGCGAGTTCAGTGTTATCGTCGTTATGTACTTTACATCATTTAATTTATTTATTGCTTTGATTTAAAGTAGAGTTTTACAGTGTGAGCCATATAAAAATAAAGGTAGCAAGAAGCACCTTTGGTACATTATTGACATCTCATGGGCAAAGGGGCCTTGGCCAAGAACACAGTGGTACGTTTTGTCCATAAAAGGTATTGAAAAATCAACTTCCAGCTCTATTCCAATCATTAAGTCAAACCAAGGTTTTTTTCAGACTTTCCAGACAGTGGACTGCAGCTCTTTACAAAGCACATACACACATGCACACACACATACATACAGCAGAGACAGGCAGAGAGGGGGTGTTTGCAGTGTCTGGCCATGGTCTATTGATGGTTGTGGTAATATTTGGTTTAAACACTGATAGTTGACCACATAGAAATGTCAGAGCGCCCTGAACATGCAGCCCTGTGACGAGAGGCTCAGCGTCAGAAAACAAAAGCTCTGGTGTCACACATCCTTCAATTCCAACACAACATGGGGGCTGCAGAGGTGTTAATCTCACATTTTGACCCTGAAAATCTGTATGCACTAGAAAACAAATGCATATATGATGACGGAACCACAAGACGAGACGATATTAAAGCAGAACAAGACTAGATTTTGACATAATTTATTTATGAATGATCTTTTCTTGATCCAGTTCACAATTTTGTGAATTTTGTTTCTGTAACATTTTTGTGGCCATAGTAGTACTGTTTGAAACACTGGCTTCTCAAGGTGTGCTTCTTGCTCTCTTTTGGGTCAAAATAGGTAAAAATCTCGTGAGATCATTTTTCTCATATGTGCACAATGATATCACAGTTTAGTCTTGTGATATCTTGTGGCACGAGATCTTGTCCCATCTCTATGTGTACTAAAATATGCATACATAATACGACATGTGTAAACAAACATTTCATAATACCTACTCTATTTACAGTCTAGAGTTATATATGAGAAGTTATCAAGTGTTACATTTCTATTCTGAGATTTTAAATAATAACTGAACAGTCCAAAACCATGAAGATCTTCTTAAAGGAAACACTGAGTTTTAGGTTAGGTTAGGCTAGTGCATTTGCCATTTGTAGTTAAAAACCATATTCGAATGTACAAAAAGTCCACTGTGAGACATGGTACAAGGTTTTCAATATCACTTGACATTTTTAACACCCTGAAACTGGTAAACGTCTTGTGTAGACAGTGAAAAATGTTGGGAACCGCACTGTGTTCATAGCTCTGTAGACAAGATTGCAGCTGTGTAAAACTGAACACGACGGGAGCTCCTTTTCCTGTTCATGCTCAATAAATTCACTTGTACCGTAAATGCTTTTATGCCACATAGAGCCACTGTAATCTGCAGTAGAATGTGTCCTGTCTGCACAATAATAGCTTCCAAATGAGATTTCCGTCCAAATAAAAGACCACTCAACCTCAACTCTTAAACCATGCCAAAATGGATTCGTATTGTGATGGTTAGTTACGGCAAAATGAATCTGAGACTCTCAGAGATTTGTTCCTAATACCCAGTCTCCTCCTCCTGAAATGGGTGACTTGGCCTAGTTTTGTCTGCCCTGGATCCACAAGGGGCTCTAATGGGAACATAATGATATGAGCGCAGATTTACCTGTGCTGCAGAGAACCAGGGCAGAGGGAGATGCAGGCCTGGGACTCCTCTGCCAGAAAAGGCTGTTTAGATGTAAAAACATGTTTACTGAATATATGATACTGGATGTATAAAAATCTAGTTTGAGCTTTAATTGAGGTCTGTCTTTACAAAGTTGGAGAAGGGCTTGTAGGATTGATTTCAATGGACTGTAAAGCATTTTGTGTTATTTTTGTGTTATCCATATATTTTATATGAAAAGAACTTCATCAATGAAGTTGAATTGATTGACTGATCTTATGATTTACGTGTGGAATTAAACAAAATACATAAATGCAATGTACTGCCAGCCGTGTCAATATTAAGTTCAGCATAAGTTCAGACTTAGTAGAGATTTTATACTTCTGTGTCTCCATGGAGATGTTTTTGGTTTTGCCTGGAGGGTTTCCAAGTGTGGCATTAAACTTAGAAGTAACATCTCCATGGAAACAAAACAGTAGGTGAACCCTCTACCAGAAAAGTCACACAGTGCACCTTTAATGCCAACACAAAATTGGACACATGAACATTACCAACTTTTTCCCTTAAAGACTTTTAGATTAACCCTCATTAGATCTAGTTATGTGAGTGCAACTTAATTATCCATGCACACTCTTTTCGAAAGGTCATTGTAATCAGCAATGGTACATGCAAGACTGATTTTCATAAATAGCAAACATTTAGAGACAGTCCTTCATTAGTATTATGTTATGTATGTTACAGCCTTTACTGGACCTACTCATTCATTATTTCTGGTCAGTGGGTTGTTATATATTTTATGCCAACAATAGATCAATCCTGCTTTTGATGCCAGCCAAAGATACCCACTGTTAGCTTTTTGCCCGCTGTAGCACAAGGAGCTCTTTATGCCACACAATCGCCCCCTCTAAAACAGCGGGACACGCCCAGAGTGCAGCCAGTCCATCTGCGCTTATGGCCCACTTTTGGTTCACGTTGGTGGCATTCCAGACCCCATTCTCAAAGGGGACAGACAGAGGCGCGCACTGTTTCTTGCTCTAAGATAAATATAGCCGTGACATTCAAACTGGACTGTAGTTTTGGTTTGTCCATTCATTTTGACAGCGGCCGACTCCAATGTGTGTAAACTCCGAAACCCAATGAACAAAGTGCCTCTTTCATGATTCAGAGTTGTATAATAGATATAGCCCGCGAGATCAAACACATTAAAAGAAGGATTTTAATAAAGGATTTTTACACATGTGGGCAGGTGTGGGCATGATTTGAAGTCAAGGGAAAGCAAAGTAACTGGTGTTCTCACCAAAGGAATGTGGAATCCCAAAACCGCAAAGTATAGTAGCCTAGTTTATGTAAAGTAATGTTCCCCAGCTGCCGTCATATTGAATTCACTGGCCTGAGATCAGAGGAAAACAGTGACTTTCATTTTACCGTGCAAGGTGTGGGAACATTATGTGAGTACCTGTGTACTAGAACGGCTAGTGTACTGCAAATAAAGGAGTAGAGCGAGGAGGCGGGCGGGTCAAATGAGGACACAAGGGAAGTTACAGCACGTTATTGTTTTGGAGATTTATTTGGTGTGGTGCAGTGTATGAATAAGCTACACACAATAAAGTTCAGCTCAGGTGAAGCATGCCAAGTAAATTAAGTAAATTACAAAAGAACCTGTAGAGCCACACTGGTCACAGTAATAGCATGTGTAGTGCCCCAGAGTATGCAGCGCTCCTCAAAGCACTACACTGTAGTCATTATTCCTTCATGCCATTCTGGGTGGTATTAAGGTACTGTACTGTAGTAGCCACAGCTGCCCTAGGGCACACTGACAGAAGGCGGACAATCTGTGCTATCAGCCCCTTCAACCACCAATAATTTACACACACATCACTTTTATACTACGCAATGAGGGTGGCGTGTTTTGCCTAAGGACACAACAACAGAACCTTCGTTGCCCCAATAAGTCAAATGTTAATGCCTCCATGATCAGTAATTTCCATCTATACATAGCTAACCCGCTAGCCCCCAGGAGCATGGGGGGTGCTTCTGGTGCCATCGACTCTGGCTCCAGTTGACTTCACATTGAAAAAATGTCACCCCTCTCTCTGTAACTGCTGCAGTGAGCCTCGTCATTTTGGTCTGAAAATGCTCTACATGGTCCTGGTGTATTTATTTAGCTATTTTGTCTGTAAATAAATTCCTATTCCACTAGTACTAATATGGAAATCCGCTCCAAATTCGCCCCTATAGCTGCCAGCCTTATGAGCTTCATTTGACTGGAGCTAAGTGTTCTTTACACTCCCTTCTTTATACAGTCAGGTTGATATAATAAAATAGGGTAATATCTATCTATAAAATATATATTAAGAAGGAGAATAAACAATGGTTTCCCTCAAGTATATGTACTGAGTATTCATTCATGTTACTCATAGCACAGCAGAGTGCTTTTAACTAATCAAACTAACACAAGGACAAGAGGGGCATTGGGGAAAAACTCTGTGTGGTGTTACACACAGATAATAGTTATCATTTAAAAGCAGTGGGGATAGTGTCAAAATTGTTACTAAGGTATAAGTAATATAAGTGAAAAGTAGGTGATGATATTCCTCCCAGAAGTAATACTCCCCTGGACAAAGTCAGTTAGCAGAGCAGTTCTTGAGGTACTTGAGAGTTTGGCCTAAAGTCTTTCACCAGTGTCCCAGGAGACTGTGCATAAAGGCACAGGGCCGTCAGATCCTGGGTCAACGTGTGCCTCATATCTGTTGGTGGCCCTCTGTAGGAGGCAGTACAGGGGCCTTTAGTTACCTCGAGGCAAAGGACCTGGAAGAATTAGCTTTATACCAACACATAAGCACTGGGGTGCACTGGGGTCATTCATGCCATAATTCCTGATACAGGAAGCCCTGAGGGATGGGTGATATTCAAATTCCTATTAGTTTATTTATGTATTAATTTGAATGGAGCAGTAAAGCATTTCTATTGCTGAGATAAAATAAATACTGCACACACATACCATGGCTGCCACATAAATCATGTGCAGGTCACATGAGGATGCAGTGACCCTCAGCCCTGTAGTGTACTCTTATCTTTGTGATACAAATATTTAATTCATCTTTCATCATTGAGCAGCAAATGCTGACATGTGATGGAGGCATTTGAGGTGAAGAAGACTTTCTGGATTTGTACATGAGTGAAGTCATCTGCAATTAATCTAAATGTTACTATGATTCACACAGACTAAGAAACCTTAACCTTTATTTTACCAGGTAGGTCGGTTGAGAACCAATTCTCATTTTCAACGATGACCTGGGTGTGGCACCTGGAATTCCCAGTGGTCTCCCATCCAAGTACTAACCAGGCCCGGCCCTGCTGAGCTTCTGAGATCTGACGGGATTAGGCTTTGACAAACCAGTATGGCCACACAAGCCGGTATGGCCAAGAAATGATCCAATGGCTGTGTCTAATTTACATACATCTGCAGTGTTTGAAGCATCCAACACAATGGCGTACACAACAAGATTTATTTGCATTTACACTGATAATAAGACTACAATATCTTTGTCCAAATTTGCAAATTTCACAGTGGTTTTATAACTGAATGAAGTTCATTCTTATGACTCTTATGACGTAGGACTATGACTAAGGTAGATGACAAGATAATGGGACTGTGCACACACCAGCACCATTACAAAACCATGCCGGCTTATATAAATCAAACATTAATAAGTCAGTTTGTAGATAAACGAAGAGGTCACATAGGACATATACAGGAGTTTGAAAATGTGCCTCACATTGTGCTGTAAGGTCTTTTATACACAGACATTTTTGTTAAATAAGTACAATTCATCACTGCAGTGAATGTCAAATGTGTATTTTGATTTGTAAACACTTAACCACGAGTATTGTACTTTTGACCTTTTATTAACGGCACTAAAAGCATTTCTTTTACTCGTTGCATTTGGAGTGTTCTGAACTTATCAAACTCCTGAATGCCTGATTTTTGGGGGTCACACAAGGATAAGAACGGCATATATGTGTGGTGTAGCACGGAGATAATCATTATCATTACGAAGCAGTGTTGAAAATCTTTACTGAAGTATAAGTAAAATATAAGTATAAGTAAGTATAACCAAAAAGTAGGTGCTATTACTCCTAGAAGTAAAATGTCTTCAAAAATCAACTTGACTAAAATTAACTAATTACTCTGGACTAAGATCTTCTTGACAAACATGGACATTTCTGATTTGCACAGCATCTTATAAATCATTAAGAGAATTTTGGAGGTGATTTGTGGATGTGTCTGAGCTGTACACTGACATATACACAAACACTCACCATTCAAACATCATAAACGGTTGGCAATAGAAATGCATAGAGAGCCGGGCTGCCAAGGTGAACGCAGAATGAATGAAGATGAGATTTCAAATAGCGCCACAAACAGTCAAGTCAGCCTCAGTAAAAGTTGTGTCAAAATCACTGAAAAGTAAGTATCCATAGCTTATTAATGCTGCTCAAATAATAGAAAACACAGAACACTTTCAGTTGGATAACATTTTTTATTTAAATATTTTGGACAGTCTCACTCGGAGGTGTGATTTCCGCAAGTCATTTGAAAGCTGTTGTAGTTTGTGGTTTTGTCACAGCAATTATGATGATGATGATAATTATTATTATTATTATTATTATTATTATTATTATTATTATCCATCCATCATCTCCCGCTTAATCCGGCTGGGTCGCGGGGGCAGCTTGCTGCCCAATACTCATAGCACCTGACCCCCCCTATGAACCCCTCTGCAGGTGGTGAGCCCACAGGAGGGTGGACAACATGGTCCTTGATGTTAGTTCATAGGGGTGCTGCATGTTTTGAGTTGATGGGGGAAACCGGAGTTTGGGGGAGGAACATGCAAACTCCACACAGAAAGGCCCGGGCGACCCGGGGATCGAACCCGCAACCTTCTTGCTGTGAGGCCTGAGTGTTGCCACTCAGCCACCGTGCCGCCTATTATTATTATTATTATTATTATTATTATTATTATTATTATTATTATTATTATTATTATTATTATTATTATTATTATTATTGTTGTTTTTGTTATTATGTAATGACTGCTTTTGCTCAATTGAGATAACATTTTGGTTACAATTTGGATAAAATTGTTGTACTCAAGTGCTTTTTTTTTGCTTAGACAGCAGTAGGCATGAGCAGTGAGCTTAATCCAGTTTCATTCAAGAACCGCTCTATTGAATGAGTGAAATTATCAGTGAGTAGGAACGAATTTGGAAACTATGCCGTTTTCTTTCATCATTATTTCAACTAAATGTGTATATTACCGTATTGTCATGCCGTATCAAAACTGATTGAAGTTCAAGTTTTTCAGTTGCAGAAATATGCACACACTTAGAAAGGTTCAGGTTTTTGCAAGTTTTTCCCAAAGTGCCAAAAGCAGTTAATAAAACACTGCAAGAATGAGCCAAAGCAGTGTAAAGCCTGGAGCTGTTACACCCTTCAAATACATGTTTCTGACAGAGGATCTGTTACAGAATGTTAAGTGATTATGACAGTTATTACCTCTCATTTCACAGCTCCACCTTTAGTCGTTTTAGTCAGTGTATTACATGGTGACATTATTCATACAAATGCAAATTCATAAAAATAATCAATGGTTTAAGTAAATTACATCTGAATTTCAGACATATTGTGGAAGGCTACATGCCGGCATCTTCCTACATTAAGTAATTTGACGTTTCTGAGTATAGATTATAGCTTTTTCCAGAAAGAATACCACTTAGGTAATAGCATTTTACTTGAGGCATGATCGCTTTTATTAAATTAATTTATGTTTGACGCAGCACCCAATGTACTGTAGGCACACCCCGAAGCGCCTGAAGAAGAGTGAATAAAATCAGCCAACTCCTCATTCAACGCCTTTCATCCGCTACTACGACTGGAGCTGGTGCCAATTTCACTCGGTCACCCTCCAGTTTCCCAAAGGAATATGCACCTATGGATTCAACAAAATGTGCACACTGGCAATATATCAAAACGGTGATCCAACATGACAGCGTCTCATAAATCTCCGCTGTCAGGACTTGTGCAGGTTAATAATAGTAAAAGTGGTGGTGGAGCTATGGGAGAGTGTGGAGGGGGTAGTAGCCTAGGTTTGAATGAATGTGTAGTGAGTGTAAGGTGAGCGGTCCGGGCTGGATTGAAGTGGTTGAGTAGGGCATGAATAATGAAGGCTGATGCGCTGGAACCCTGTCTCTGCTGTCACTGTAGAGAGACGCCTCCTCTGTGGAAAATCCTGCAGTTCAGTTCAGGTTTTTTAAAAGGTTTGAACACTGCCGTGCCTACTACAGAAGCTTGAGTTACAATATTAAAAATTCAGCTAAGGGAAAGCCTCAGTACTCCGCACCACAATTAATCCAATTCACCTTATTTATATAATAATAAAGAATACATTTATTTATATAGCACTTTTCAAAATGATCATTGCAAAGTGCTTTCCAGTTCAAAAACAAAAACATTTACAACTGCAAGAACAACGTTTACAACATGTGTATGACCTGTGTCACATTTCTGGGAGAGGGTCCATCACCTGCTTGACTCAATCTCCATGGAGACAAGCAAGTTAAAGGCCAGATCTGTGGAAAAGTCGACCCACTCACAGTGCATGTTTTTGCTTTGAAAAATAGAAACACCGTAACTGGATAAATACGAGATATATTTGTTTACTGTGGGACATTCTTGGCAGAGCAGATACATCACCATGGAAACAAGCAGATGACGGGCTCTCCACCCGAAAAGTTACACAGTGCACCATTAACAATTACAATAAATATATAGCACATTTCATGAACACAACTGTTTCCAAAGTGCTGCACAATACAGATTCAAAAAGTGCAATGAGAATATAAAATGAAGCTCTATTTAACTCCACTTTTCCTCATTAAGCTGTCGCTGTGCTTGTTTGTGTCCATCAGAGGGAGGTGCGAGTTTCATTGTTTCTTTCATACAATGACAATAACTCAATCAATTAAGACAATACAATTAGTAAAATCAAATAAGAAAAAAAGCATTAAAATAAAGACGTACAGAGGACCACAAAACGTATGTGGTATTAAAAGCCAGAGAATAAAAGTGGGTCTAGGGGGTTATTATAGCATTATAGTAAAAACACTGAAAAACAAAACTAGCCTATGTAAAACTATTCAAGAATTCTACTATTGGTACTTGTTCAAATGAATATGTAGTTTCAGTACTAGTTTTAGTATTGTTTGGATATCCAGATGTAGCCAGGATGGTGAGGAGTACCTGGTCTCTGAGCCTACTGCATGTTTTAGGTTGATGGAGAAAACCAATCAAAACAGGAAGAAAGGACCCCCCTACAAACTGGGAATTCAACCTAAGACCTTCCCATTTCCTCCATCAACAAACCAGTCCTGCAGGTTATTAGTGCAAAAAGACAGGTTGTCCAGAACAGATCATAAATCCAGTCCAAGTTTATTTGTACAGCACATTTAATAAACAAGACAGTTCCCAAAGTGCTGCACATAAAACATTTAACTCTAAAAGAATTATGTTCCGGACAAAAGGAACGAATAAAACAATAGCTAAAACTAATAAAATCAATGAATGCAAATAACAAAACTAATAAAAAGCAGTATTAAAAAGAAAAATATATATAAATAAATACATTTTAAAAAATAAGTAAAAGCCACAGAGGACGACACAACTCACGTGGTGTTAAACGCCAGAGAATAAAAGAGAGTCTTAAGATCTTATGCAGAATGTTCTCATCAGAAGCAATCATACAGTAATACAGTGCTGAGATATCCGTTGTGACGTAAAAAACAAATCCTTTGCAGTACATCAAATACCTTGTGAATGTTAAAACCACCTTACTAATGCCACTATATTAAGGTTAAACACATAGTACGCTTTGACACATGCAGTCTGACATTTACTTTTGGCTGTTTCTGACTCATTCAGGAATTAACAGTCATTTGCATAGGCTCACCTGTGTGTACAATTGTATGGCGCTATTTGCTGTAAGATCACAGAATATATGAATATGAGTCACTGCGCAGCTACTATATGTTTGCTTAGTGTTCAGCAGCTCTGTGACCGAGCTCAGCCCTCCCCTTTGGCCAACTTCTCACCTGCCCCATCGCTCCTGCTGTGTTTGAACTGTAAAGCACCTTTCACATGTATAAGGTGTATAGACATGAAACAAAGCTCAATTGTTAAGTAACATTGAATCATGCACAGACTTATACACTTCCATTAAAACATTGACAACAAGCAACTATGCAATTAACTATTAAAGACCAGTTTATTTATATGTTTACTGTATTGACTCCAGGTCCAACTATAAGAATATGACAAAGCTTCTTCATAAAAGTGTGTTTTATTCAACAGTTGAACAGTTAATATCTTAAATTTACCAGGATATTCCCAAGTACTGGACTGGTGGTGTCCAAAGGTGGTCTCTATTTTGTGTGTACAACATTAAAATCCCTTCTGACCTTTAACCTCCCAGCTACACCTCAAACACTGATTGAAGCTTATGCAGCTTCTTTCTGAAAGAGACAAATGGAGTTATGGATTATCTCTAACGACATGTGGGAATGTGGACTATTATTGGTTGCACATGTCCACAACAATAAATCATAAATATCTAGACACGTTTTGTTAAATTGAACTTAAAATGGGAATGAAATAAGCAAATGCCTTTAACCAATACTAATCACAATAATTACATGCAGTTATGAAGACAAGACAGGATACAGTATCTGATTCATATTACACTGCTAATGATATTAGCTGTGTGATATCAACCTAGAATGGATCATGTTGAAATGGTTGAAAAAAGAGGGATTTTATTTCATTGTAGCATTTACTTTATATTACTTATATTATAGTTTCCATGATAACAGTTATGGGCATCCATCCATCGTATCCCGCTTAATCCAGCTGGGTCGCGGGGCAGTTTACTGCCCACTCCGCATAGCACCTGACCCCCCCTAAGAACCCCTCTGCAGGTGGTGAGCCCACAGGAGGGTGGACAACATGGTCCTTGATGTTAGTTCATAGTAGTTCATAGAGTACCCGGAGGAAACCCATCCAGACACGGGAGGAACATGCAAACTCCACACAGAAAGGCCCAGGCGACCTGGGGATCAAACCCGCAACCTTCTTGCTGTGAGGGCTGAGTGTTGGCACTCAGCCACCGTGCCAGCAGTTATGGGCATTTATTTTTAATTTGATCTATTTTTCAGCTATTTTGGAAAATGTAAACACATCTCTCATTCAGGTTGAGAAGGACAAGTGCAAAACTGTGCAGCCCCAAACAGTGTGAGCCTTACGTGTGGGATTTTTGCAAACTAAAATTCTACGACAATCCAGTTGTGACACAAGGTATCATGTTGTCTTGCCCAAAGACACTGCAAGAATATGAATTGAATAAAATTAAACCATAACCATAACAGCATGGAGAAGGAGCATGCATTTGTCATCGGTCACTATCATCGGTCACTATAACCTACGCATACTCATGTAGTCATACGCATGTGTTTGTTGTCACATCAGAACAAGGGTCAGTGGTGTTGACACTCAACAGGCTGCTGCAGTCACTCGTCAACACTGAAGATTCTTCAGAGGACACAAACAATCGTGTAATCAGGTGAAAGGTCGAGGTCCACGACAGTCAGGAGCACGAGGTAACCAGATGCTGCCATGTGTCATCTTTTAAAGATCCTATATTACGCAAAGTTGACTCTTGTGAGCTTTAAGTCATGTTATAAGTTGTGTTTTGTTTCATTCACACATGTTCAAGTTATCCTTTATTATTATTCTCCTCCTCAAACCGCCACTAACATGGTGGAGGGGTTTGAGTGCCCGAATGATCCCAGGAGCTTCATGCCCCTGGTAGGGTCACCCAAGGCAAACAGGTCCAGGGGGACTGGTCAGACTAAAGGTGGTTCACAAGCCCCTATGATGATAAAAGAAACAAGGCCAGTGACGTCAACTGGAATACTGGTACCGGGACCCCACCTTGGAGCCAGGCCTGGGGTGGGTGCATGACAGCGAGCGCATGGTGGCAAGATCGACATGGGGCCGTCCTCTCATGGACTCACCACCCGTGAGGATCCATAGGGGGCTGGTGCAGAGAGATCTGGGCAGGGGTCAAAGGTGGGGGCCACAATCGGATCTCCGGACATAGAGACTAGCTCTGGGGACATGGAATGTCACCTTGCTGGGGGGGAAGGTCAGCCTCACCTCCACGCACAGCTTGAGCTCTGGAACCCAACTCCTAGAGAGGGGCTGGACTCTCCATTTCCCTGGCATTGGCCGCGGGGAGCAGCGGCGAGTGGGTGTGGGCTCATTGCCCCACAGCTCAGCCGCTGCGTGTTGGAGTTCACCCCGGTGAACGAGAGGGTCGCGTCCCTGCGCCTTCGGGTCGGGGACAGGTCTCTCACTGTGGTGTCGGCCTACGGGCCGAACAGCAGTGCAGAGTACCCGGCCTTCTTGGAGTCTCTGGGAGGGGTACTGGTCAGTGCACCAACCGGGGACTCCGTTGTTCTACTGGGGACTTCAACGCCCACGTGGGCAATGACAGTGACACTTGGAGAGGGGTGATTGGGAGGAATGGCCTCTCTGATCTGAACCCGAGCGGTGTTCTGTTATTGGACTTCTGCGCTAGTCACGGTTTGTCCATAACGAACACCATGTTCGAGCACAAGGGGGTCCATCAGTGCACATGGCACCAGGACACCCTAGGTGATGATCGACTTTGTTGTTGTGTCATCTGACCTCCGGCCGTGTGTCTTGGACACTTGGGTGAAGAGAGGGGCAGAGCTGTCAACTGATCACCACCTGGTGAGTTGGGTCCACTGGCGGAGGAGGAAGCCAGGAAGACCTGGTAGGCCCAAGCGTATTGTGAGGGTCTGCCAGGAACTTCTTGTGGAACCCTCTGTCAGTGCGGCCTTCAACTCACACCTCTGGGACAGCTTTTCCCAGATTCTGGGGGAGGCTGAGGACATGGAGTCTGAATGGGCTTTATTCTAAGCCTCTATTGTTGATGCAGCCACTCGTAGCTGTGGTCGTAAAGTCTGTGGTGCCTGTTGTGGCGGCAATCCCCGAACCCAGTGGTGGACACCAGAAGTAAGGGATGCCCTCAGACTGAAGAAGGAGTTCTATCGGGCCTTGCTGGCTCGGGGGACTCCTGAGGCAGCTAACGGGTACTGGTGGGCCAAGTGTGCTGCAGCCTGGGTGGTCACAGACTTGGGGATGGGAGGAGTTCCGGGAGGCCACCTTAGCTGAAGTCACTGAGGTGGTTGGCAAGCTCCTTGTTCACAAGGCTCCTGGGGTGGATGAGATCCATCCTGAGTACCTTAAGTCTCTGGATGTTGTCAGGCTGTCTTAGCTGACACGCCTCTGCAACATCATGTGGCGGTCGGGAACAGTACCTCTGGACTGGCAGACTGTGGTGGTGGTCCCACTGTTTAAGAAGGGGGACCGGAGGGTGTGTTCCAACTACAGGGGAATCACACTACTCAGCCTCCCTGGTAAAGTCTATGCCAGGGAACTGGAGAGGAGAGTCCGACTAACAGACGAACCTCGGACCCAGGAGAAGGAGTGTGGTTTTCATCCAGGCCGTGGAACACTGGACCAGCTCTACACCCTCCATCCGGTGCTCGAGGGTTCATGGGAGTTTGCCCAACCAGTCCACATGTGCTTTGTGGACCTGGAGAAAGCATTCGACCGTGTCTCTCATCGTGTCCTGTGGGGGGCCCCTTACTAAGGGCTGTCCGGTCCCTGTATGACAGGAGCAGGAGCTGTGTTCGCATTGCCGGCAGTAAGTCAGACCTGTTCCCGGTGCATGGTGGACTCTGCCAGGGCTGCCCTTTGTCACCAGTTCTGTTCATTGTATTTATGGACAGAATTTCCAGGGGCCGGAGGGGGTTCAGTTTGGGGACCACATGATCTCATCTCTGCTCTTTGCAGATGATGTCCTGTTGGCTTCATCGAACCAGGACCTGCAGTGTGCACTGGGGCGGTTTGCAGCTCCTGGGATGAGACTCAGTTGTTCCAAATCCTTTTATCTTGTTGGTTAATGGGGTCCATTTTGTATGTTTTGTAAATGCTGTCTATTGACCTGTGTGTGTCTTCCTGGGAGGGCATCTTCTCTTAACCCACACGTTTTACTTTTTCGTTTGGTAATATAAGTTCTTTGATTTTATTCTTTTTTTATTCTTTAAAATAGCGTAATGTGAGCCCTTTATGTTGCACATAAGAAATATGTGCCTTATCCTGATGGTCCACATCAATAAATATTTCAGATGACTCTTCAATTACCTTAGTCAGTAATCATGATGAGCGCAGTTTCTTTCTCACGCAACACACAGATACTTTCCACATATATTCCCACTGCACAATGGTGCAAAACACCCTTGAATATAATTAGATTTTAATGATATGGGCTTTATAAGTAATGAAGGTTTCAATAAATGGGCAATGAGAAGATTTCTGTGTAATAAAAAAATAAAACGTCGTAGTGTGGCATAACTACAAGGAAGTAAATGATGGCACACATTTAATTTGGTTTTATGACAGTAAGAGTGACCAGTTTACAGTACTGATAACATATCAACATTAGCCCATGTAGTTTCTTGTCATTACTAAGAGTGTATTAACACTTGCACAACCAACACATCAAAACTAGGACTAAACCCAGAACTAAATCTGGGCTAGATCAGGACTAATCCATGATTTGAACAGAGCCAAACCAAATCTACATTAAGACCCAAACAAGTGTGACCACAGCCAAAAACTATGAAAGGCCAACAGTGACAGCTAACCCCTGACCTTCTCCAGTCTCTGAGCAGAAGTCGTCTCTCCTCCTTCACCTCTCGACGGGCCTCTCATTTGGTCATACTCCGTGGGTACACTGGGTGCTTGGGTGATGGTCATTCCCAAGGTTCACTGATCACGGGAGCATACCTGAGAAGCACTCTGTCTTCTTCATAATATATGTGGCACCCTCTCACAGAGCTGTCCACACCGCTGCCGCTAATATTAGCAACAACAAGAAGGTTCAGAGGAACAGTTTGTCCGTTGGTTAGTGGAGGTGCTTAGAATTACTCATCATTGGAAATGCAGATTTATTCCAAAAGCATTTGACATGTCTACGTATAATTTGATATTTTGGATCTCAAGATGATTATTCAGAATGGACCTCGCATGATTTTGACACTGGCTTCACACTTTTAATGCTGAGATCCAGGTTAATACTTTGAAATTCTGACCGCTGTTTGTCTGTCTTGGTGCAATGTTACATTGAGTAAAATATTCATTTTTACTAATGGTTCTGAGTCAGTTACAGCTCCTTTATTTAACAGTAAGATTTTTTAAAAATTTTTTTTAAATCTACATATACACCTTTGGCGGGAGAGCATTGTTTGAAGATTGTTTTGCAATGACATCACTCATCCATTGCCGTGTCCATATATTTAACATAAGCCATTTCATGTTTTTATGTTGTTAGCTGTGATGCAATTTTGTGACCTGAATAAGTTACAGCTTTTCTTATTGTCCCATGATAACAGTTTATCCTCTCCTGAGCTATCGCTTTACTACCTGACAACAAACCTGAGCTAAAATTAGAAAAAAAAAAGCGTACAGTGCATCACACAGCTGTGTCAATATATTTACAGCTCACACATGAGTGCCATTATCTTGAAATAGTTCATGTTTGGCCTGTTCCAGTCTGCAGTTATCAGTTTCTTTTCCAGTCCCTATTGAGACCTTATTTCACTGTACAGACACAGGCTTTACATACTAGACTTTTGAGTTCAGTCTCTGATCAGTTACAAAATTCAGCTTTTAAAAAATGTCTCACTCAGATTGGTGTCGTTTTGTGTTGTTTTAACTGCAATGACAAAAAAAATCTACAATTATGATTTCGAATTATTATTATGAATACTAGAAATTAACTTTACATAGCTTTTGTTGTTTATTTATTTGAATTAGGACAGTACATATTAATCAATGCGTCTACAAAAAAGTTTCCACATAAATATGCCGGAGTTTGCACTGGAGCTAAATTTCATCCGTTGTCCTCAGGTGCAAACATGAAACATTCAATATGATAACACAGACATTTAGACAATACACCAGTCAGACATAAACACACAACATGAGAACACAATAACATGATATTACACTATTTACAACAGAAGAGCCTCAGTCTATGGCACATGTGTCAAACATGCGGCCCGGGGGCCAGATCCGGCCCTCCAAGACCTTTAATCTGGCCCTCGGCTGATTTTTCTATTAAAATACTTAAAATTTTCAGATTTTTCTGTTAATTTTCTGCACCGTTTAGCATAACAGCGTCTCCGGCGTTTCTGTACGTTGCGACTCCCACCAGAGCAGCACAAATGAAGACTTTCCTCTTTCCAAACGCTCTTAAAGGACCATCGTTTTGACTGTCGACCGTGACCCTCATCAGCAAAATGTCAAAAAATAAGAAAAGCAGATGCTGAGTTCAGGATTTCCCAAGAAAAATAGTCTAATTCTTATTTGTTGACAGAGGTGAATGGGAAATCTGTGCTCAAAGTAGGTTGCATACGGCCCCCGGACCAAAATGAGTTTGACACCCCTGGTCTATGGTATAAAGAGCCAAGACAAATGGATAGTCGTCTATGAGTACACGACTGCTGCATTTTCAACCATTTCTTAAGGAAATGTTTGAAGGTTGAGTAGTGTTTCCACAGTTTCTAATGTGCTCTGGTAGTGTGTTCCATCATTTAGCATTTTAATTTTCTTTACAGTTTCGTGTATTATTCATTCCCTCCCCCCAAATCAATCACAAATATTTCTATTAGGCCCAACTAAGGAAAACGCCGATACCATGTTAGTTGTTCATCACACGCCTCTAACTCCTTTGACAGAAGAACTAGCACAATGTAAAACAAAACTTATTATGTCATCTATGTTATAATGCTGTGTCGTCATCACAAACATGCTTTATTCAAGATTATTCAAACGTGTGACTGATCATCTTAATCACTTACGCATGCAGACGATACACATGTAGATGGATCTCACATCTCACGTGTTCTTCCACATCACATGCAGACAGACAGTGCGATGAGCAATACCCTGCGCTGAAGGATACGCCTGCACGGGTCAGAGTGATACAAGAGCGGATAAACAAATGTATGAAGGACCCTGCGACCTGTCAGAGCGTCACATGTGCGGCAGCGGCAGTCAGCAGAACGCAGCCTCGCCGGGGACTTCCTCACCTCTCTCATGACAGGTGCCAAAGGGATAAAAGGAAAAACAAGATAGCGCCATGTTGGGGTCGAGAGGTCTGTGGAGCGTGTCCGACCAATATTGTTAATAATAAAAATGTAAAAGAAATGTTTGTTTTTTTTCAAATGTAGATCATTTAAAGGCACTATATTACACCAAATTGACTCTTGTGTGTTAGCTTACCAAAAACGTACATTGTGGTTTGTTTCGTTCACACATGTAATCCTGCATTATTAGTCTCCAAAATGCTCTGTTCCACCGCATGATGTCAAGTAGCTGCTGTTTTCCCTTTAGTTCAGTCGAGATGGGCACTTCCAGGGCTGAAATCATCCAAATCATTCTTACACATATAGTTCAATAACGTTGTGTAGCAACAATTGAGGCAGAGGACACTGATTAGGAAATAAGAACATATTGAATTATTTCTTTAAAATCTCACTGTTTATTTATTAAAGCTGGAAAAAAAAACAACTTGGACACTTAAGGGAATATAGAGGCAGACCTATGCATGCATTTAGTCTGTATGTAAATGTATATACTGCATTTAGTCTGTATGTAAATGTATATACTGTTCATCATTGCATACATTCTGTACCATAGTGTTGGATATGACAAAAAAAAATCACAATTTCTGGTTTCATATTTACCCATCTCATTTTTTAATGCTTTTACTGATACAGAACTGGTTGTGACCTCAGTAAAAAACCCAAATACATCATTGACAATCAGAAATTATAGAGCCTGGATTAAAATTCATTTCATTACACAGCCCTATTCTGTTTTAGTGGGGGAAACCTATAGACGCCAACAGTTTACAGTGACAAATACGTAAATGTAAAAAAAATCCCCATCATGCTGTGTACACATGAGCAGCTCCAGCCTCTGCATCAAGCCATTTTAAAGCATGACATCATTATCTCGTATCGCCGCAGCTCAGAGACATATAATTCATCAAAAAAAGGCCAGATAGAGCGTCTTTGTATCTAAAAGGCTTCATATGACCATTTCCTAATGCTTTCAGTCACTGCTTTTAGCCCACATTAATTAAACTGCAGCGAGGAATGAAGGTGCAATGGGACAGAACGAAGCATATGAATAATATTTCAAGATCTAATTATGCTTAAGGGGTGTTATCTAACTGGACTTTTCTGTTGCCATTCAACCAAAGTAAAATTAATTCTCCATGCAAATTTGCTTCTTTCTGTGGAATGGGGGGAAAGCGGTGGCGAGTGACAGAGCTGCGGTAGGCACTTCTGTTTGGTTATTTGGGTTTTCCGGGAAGATGCACAGTAGCTGCCACATGTTTTGAGGTTTTGTGGTTACGGAAAACTGGGGGATTTTCTGTTTTGCCCACTTTATGCTAATCAAAGAGCAATTTCCTTTTTTTTTTTTTTTTTTTTACATAGGATCAGAACAACATGCTTCATTCACAAACTGTAAAAACATTGATTTGAACTTCTCGAATTGAACTGGCGTTGGGTGAGACAAGGCACGCAGTCTGTACTAGAAGCATGAATAATACAAAGAGGCTCTAGTGTTAACTAAATGTGCTCCAGCTCCTTACTCGTAATGTGTCTGAAGAGGGAAACGTGATACTCTGTCATGTGTGTAACGACAATAAACTGGGAGCTAACTTTTGACAACACGGGGAACTGCACTGGTTCAGATTAATGATTCAAAATACCCAAACACTGCACTGCTGTGGAGAACACAAAAACTCTTTCATTCAGTTCACTGGCGTCTGTGTCAGTAACTTCATTTCAAACATGACTATGAGTGTCTGAGTAGTGCCAATAAACAACCAACATTTTATCAGTGAATCCACAAGTGCCCCAACATGTCCGAATATGGTGAAATAAAAATATACGCTTGACTTTCTACATTTAAACATGCTGCCTTATTGAAAAAAGTAAAAATACAAAAAATAAAATAAACAGGCTGTATGTACAGACCATGGAATTAATCAAAGGATCAAAATCAACAACACTTAGAGTGAAGTGTTTAAATAACCTCACCCAGACACAGAGAGAACATGCAAACATCACTCAATCATATGACGTTCTGAGAGAAATGAGTCCTCTCCGCTCATGCATTGTACAGTTGTGTTGTTGGTGCCAAAGCCAAAAGCTTGTGTAAGGGAGCATTAGTCATGTTGAAATGCAAAATATCATGTAATATGACACATTATGTTTGTTACATAAGTGATTATGTCAGTTATGAGCAGTACAATTACAGTTTTGCCAAATTATGATGCACTACCATGAGCAGGTTTTTATTTTGTGCCATATGAAAAGACAATATCATGACTCACTCATTATGTAAGTCCATTTGTACCATGTACAGTCGCACTGGCACAGACCAGACCAGCTCATACAGGCCGGGGTCCTGCCCAGTGCCCAGTGCCCAGTGCCCAGTGTCCAGTGCCCAGTGGCCAGTGCCCAGTGCCCAGTGGCCAGTGCCCAGTGCCCAGTGCCCAGTACCCAGTGCTCACTGCTCGGCTCTGGGCTCCATTGTTCCTCTGAATAGATGGAGAAATCCAAACCTCAAACACTATTAGGCCCTATTGTGGCCGAGCATCAAACAGCGCTCTGGCATGGCACGACTTTGATCATGTGCAGAAAACCCCGGAGGTGAGAGGGGGACGGAGGGAAGGAAAGAGAGGGACAGCACGAAAGGAGAGGGGAGAGAGGGACAGCACAAAAGGAGAGGGGAGAGAGGGACAGCACGAGAGGAGAGGGGAGAGAGGGACAGCATGAAAGAAGAGGGGAGAGAGGGATAGCAAGAGAGGAGAGGGGAGAGAGGGATAGCACAAAAGGAGAGGGAGAGAAGGACAGCACGAAAGAAGAGGGGAGAGAGGGATAGCAAGAGAGGAGAGGGAGAGAGGGACAGCACGAAAGGAGAGGGGAGAGAGGGACAGCACAAAAGGAGAGGGGAGAGAGGGACAGCACGAGAGGAGAGGGGAGAGAGGGACAGCACGAGAGGAGAGGGGAGAGAGGGACAGCACGAAAGGAGAGGGGAGAGAGGGACAGCACGAGAGGAGAGGGGAGAGAGGGACAGCACGAAAGGAGAGGGGAGAGAGGGACAGCACGAGAGGAGAGGGGAGAGAGGGACAGCACGAGAGGAGAGGGGAGAGAGGGACAGCACGAGAGGAGAGGGGAGAGAGGGACAGCACGAAAGAAGAGGGGAGAGAGGGATAGCAAGAGAGGAGAGGGGAGAGAGGGACAGCACGAGAGGAGAGGGGAGAGAGGGACAGCACAAAAGGAGAGGGGAGAGAGGGACAGCACGAAAGGAGAGGGGAGAGAGGGACAGCACGAGAGGAGAGGGGAGAGAGGGACAGCACAAGAGGAGAGGGAGAGAGGGACAGCACGAAAAGAGAGGGGAGAGAGGGATAGCACAAAAGGAGAGGGGAGAGAGGGACAACAAGAGAGGAGAGGGAGAGAGGGGCAGCACGAAAGGAGAGGGGAGAGAGGGACAGCACGAAAGGAGAGGGGAGAGAGGGACAGCACGAAAAGAGAGGGGAGAGAGGGATAGCAAGAGAGGACAGGGGAGAGAGGGACAGCACGAAAGGAGAGGGGAGAGAGGGACAACAAGAGAGGATAGGGGCGAGAGGGACAGCATGAGAGGAGAGGGGAGAGAGGGATAGCACAAAAGGAGAGGGGAGAGAGGGACAGCAAGAGAGGAGAGGGGAGAGAGGGATAGCACGAAAGGAGAGGGGGGAGAGGGATAGCAAGAGAGGAGAGGGGAGAGAGGGACAGCACGAGAGGAGAGGGGAGAGAGGGACAGCAAGAGAGGAGAGGGGAGAGAGGGACAGCACGAAAGGAGAGGGGAGAGAGGGACAGCACGAGAGGAGAGGGGAGAGAGGGACAGCACGAAAGAAGAGGGGAGAGAGGGATAGCAAGAGAGGAGAGGGGAGAGAGGGACAGCACGAGAGGAGAGGGGAGAGAAGGACAGCACGAAAGAAGAGGGGAGAGAGGGATAGCAAGAGAGGAGAGGGGAGAGAGGCACAGCACGAGAGGAGAGGGGAGAGAGGGACAGCACGAAAGGAGAGGGGAGAGAGGGACAGCACGAAAAGAGAGGGGAGAGAGGGATAGCACGAAAGGAGAGGGGAGAGAGGGACAGCACGAGAGGAGAGGGGAGAGAGGGACAGCACGATAGGAGAGGGGAGAGAGGGATAGCAAGAGAGGAGAGGGGAGAGAGGGACAGCACGAGAGGAGAGGGGAGAGAGGGACAGCACAAAAGGAGAGGGGAGAGAGGGACAGCACGAGAGGAGAGGGGAGAGAGGGACAGCACGAAAGGAGAGGGGAGAGAGGGACAGCACGAGAGGAGAGGGGAGAGAGGGACAGCACGAAAGGAGAGGGGAGAGAGGGACAGCACGAGAGGAGAGGGGAGAGAGGGATAGCACGAAAGGAGAGGGGAGAGAGGGACAGCAAGATAGGAGAGGGGAGAGAGGGACAGCACGAGAGGAGAGGGGAGAGAAGGACAGCACGAAAGAAGAGGGGAGAGAGGGATAGCAAGAGAGGAGAGGGGAGAGAGTGAAAGCACGAGAGGAGAGGGGAGAGAGGGGCAGCACGAAAGGAGAGGGGAGAGAGGGACAGCACGAAAGGAGAGGGGAGAGAGGGACAGCACGAAAAGAGAGGGGAGAGAGGGATAGCAAGAGAGGAGAGGGGAGAGAGGGACAGCACGAAAGGAGAGGGGAGAGAGGGACAGCACAAAAAGAGAGGGGAGAGAGGGACAGCACGAGAGGAGAGGGGAGAGAGGGACAGCACGAAAGGAGAGGGGAGAGAGGGACAGCACGAAAGAAGAGGGGAGGAAGAGAGAGAGAGGGAGAGAGGACAGATAGAGGGAGAGAGGACAGCATGAGATGAGAGAGAGAAAGAGAGGGAGGGACAAAGAGAAAGAGAGGACACAGCTAAGTGGGAGGAGGAGGGAGAAAGAGAGAGGAGAGCTAAGGAGGACAGGGGAGCTGCAGATAGAAGACACAGGTAGAAGGGGAGAAGGAGAGAGTAAGAGGAGAACATGGGGGACATGGAGAAATAGGCAGAAATATGAAACAGAGGGAGAGAGGGATAGAGCCGGGGGAGAGGAGAAGAGGGTCCATTCTGAGATAGAGAAATGAGCTCATAAAAGTCCCTGTAATACACATGTGTGAAGACAGTATCACATATAAAAGCACAACAGGGCCACATTTCCTTTGAAACATTAACAAACATGTGGTAATGCAGAAATAATAAGGACCATTACTAATATGTTCTAATTAATTAAAATAGTAATACCCCAGAACCAATCCCCGCTCATTTTGAATCATGAATTATTTGTATTCAAGCTTCTATTTGGCCCCTTTGCCGTGCATATGTTCTGCTTTATTGTCATTTTTATGGATGTATTATCATGTTAATTGTTTACCTATAGTACCAACATATATGGCAATTTATTCATATTTTAATAATGTATTAATTTTACCTACATTCCCTACATACACGTTGCATATTGATTGCCTGACGTGTCCGTGCTGCATTTTTAAAAACAATTCCCGCAAGTCCACACAACCGATATTAATATTAACCTAATCCTACTAAGGTATGTTCCAGTGCTTCCTGTTCCCATCAGGGTGGAAAAGGTCGAGTAATTTTCCACTCACTTTTGTCAGATAAGCTCTTTAGAGACTTGTGATCTTTCCAAAAGTTGTGAATTCCTCTTGTGCCCCGGGTCACACTGCATCCAACAAAAGGTCTGTCAATGATTAGTTCAATAAAAGGCACAACATACCCAGGGGAAAATGTGCTCTGAAAATGTGAAGATTCAAAATGGGTCAAAAACTTCTGAACTGAATCAATTAAACATTAGATTAGATGTGTTAATTGCAAAAAGTACTCAATTTTGTAAAGTAAAAATACAGATATCGAAGCAAAAGTAAAAGTACCACATGAAAAAATCAGCTTAAGTAAAAGTTTTATAGTACCTTTTTAAAACGTACTTAAAGTATTTTGTGCGTAGTTTGAGATCTAATAAAGCTGCAGATGTATTGACAGATTTTTTTTTTTTTTTCCGAGCTGTTTTTTTCAATTTTCTGAATTTTTCAACAAACTCTGCAAGATTTTCTACAGGTCTGACGCAAAAATAAAGATACTTTTACTTTTCAGTCCTGTTCAGAAATGTAGTGGAGGGGAAAGTACAGATACCTGCTCCCAAATGCAGTAAAGTAAAAGTAAAATATGCCCACTTTAAATGTAAAAGTACATATACAAATACTTTTTTTTGTTTTTTTACTCATGTTAAGTGCTTTACAACTTTTACTTTATGTTGCACCACTGGACATCAGAGTACTATACACTGTCGTCTGTACTCGCACCGCAGTTTGATAAGCAGTGAGTAAATTGACAGGTCATGTGGAGGTGTTCCCAGTGGAAAATAACATCAGAGAAACACAGCGGCACAAATCAGTCTTGCAGTGTCACCTTGAGCTCTGTGTGGTCAAACAGTGGAAAGTCACAGCTTATCTTAATCAGGTCATAATAAACCCACTGATAAGAAGAGGGGGGGGGGGGCTGTGCAACATTTACCAAACTTTGGGTCAAACAAGAATAAATAGGCTCACAATACAATCGTGCTGAGAAAGATTATTTTTGTTACATCAACAGTCTCTATTTCAAAACCAGTGATTGAACACTTATTTATCACGTTCGGTTTCTCTTTCTGCCAGATAAAAGTGTTGAGAGTCATATAATGAGTAGATTATCTGGTAAATACAGTACGCCTAAAGGGACAGTACAGTAAAAACATGACCGATCTGTGTACCCAGATATGAGATAGACACAGGAGAATCAAATCCATTTTACTCATGATAATTTTAATATCGTTGGCCATGTTGTTTAAGCTATAATTTTGTGTTACGGTTCTCAAGATGATTATCCAATCAGAAAGCAGTCTAAATGAGTCTCGCATTTGGGTTGCCAGTTCCAGTGCTGAAATCTACTCGGTTTAAAGCAAAAAGCATCTCTGATCGGACCTCTCTGACCTCATCTGAACGGTCACTGCCTAAAGTCCAGCACTTGGAAACACACTGGAGTTTCTGAGCTTTCACATGAAGCGTGGCCTGTATATTGTATATGTTTACTCTATGTGCAGGTTAAGGCGCAGTTGTGATCGGAGTATGTTACAGAAAGACAGCAGAAAATGTACGAGGTCATGTGGGCCGGACATCAATAAATGAATGACAAAGATGCACGCAATTACTTTTAGTTTAACTAGGGAAAGTCGCTACTCCTCCCCTCACCTATGGTCATGAGCTCTGGGTAATGACCGAAAGAACGAGATCGCGGATACAAGCGGCCGAAATGAGTTTCCTCCGCAGAGTGGCCGGGCGCTCCCTTAGAGATAGGGTGAGGAGCTCGGTCACACGGGAGGAGCTCGGAGTAGAGTCGCTGCTCCTCCACGTCGAGAGGAGCCAGTTGAGGTGGCTCGGGCATCTGGTCCGGATGCCTCCTGGACGCCTCCCTCGGGAGGTGTTCCGGGCATGTCCCACCGGTAGGAGGCCCCGGGGAAGACCCAGGACACGCTGGAGGGACTATGTCTCTCGGCTGGCCTGGGAACGCCTCGGGGTCCGTCCGGAGGAGCTGGAGGAAGTGGCTGGGGAGAGGGAAGCTTGGGAGCCCCTGCTTAGACTGCTGCCCCCACGACCCGGCCCCGGATAAGCGGAAGAAGATGGATGGATGGATGGGAAAGTCGCTGACGTGGCTTGAATATCACTCTAACCACTTCATACTGCCCTTGTGCTCTTGGGCAAGAAACTTCACTGACTGACGGCGGTACGTGAGTTTTGGCGGTGGTCAGACGGGGCCTTCTGAGCAGAATGATGCCCACGTGTGTCAGTGAGCAGGAGGGCAGGAGAGAGTTTATAGCACAAGTGCAGTAGAATTAAGGCGATAGTGAAATGACTCCATTGATCAGGATTACTATGAACAGTTTCAAGTCTCATCACTTTTGTTTGGTTATGGGGAGTGAGCTGCTATGGGTGAAACATTTTCTTGCTGGGGGTTCTCCCAGGAGTTCTTTTAAACGTATGGGCGATGTAAGTTTGGAAGAATGAATGAATTCACAGCTGGGGTCAGTCTTGTGAGCGGCCTTTGCTCATGTGGATTCTGTCTGCCCACACACACATGAATAGGGAGGTCTCATATACATACTGTAGATAATGTTAAATATGCTAAACAGGTCATATTGGAAATCACATGTTTTACACACAAGTGGCTGCAGTTTGCCCACTCGTGCATTCCTCATTTTTATTATTTATAAGGGTCATAAACTCTACATGTGATTTTACCCTTTTTACTCACCGCTGGCTTTCTGCAGCTTCCCCCATTTATACCGTACTACTGAATACATCTGACTGAATATTAAGCATTCCTTTATTCCACTTATTAAAAAGGTCCATGTAAATTGTCTCAAAGAAAGTTGCTGAAATTAACTCATCTGTGTTTCAAGCATCATATTGAAATAAAAAAAACAAAATAACACTGGACTTCTCTTATAAAACTGTTTTCATTTACATGACCCAGGTCTTCAGCACAGACTGTTCTGTAACTATGGAAAATGTAAAGAACATACACAAGTTGCCTGTTTACACTGAAACACTGTCCCAGAAGTGCTCCTTTGTGGAAAGTCTGTGATAATCAGACTTTCCAAATCAGCCAAGAGGGTCCCAGTGGAAAAGAACAGGGGTGGTTCAGGTAACAGTTTTAGACTTTTCTGATGGTCATTTTGTACAACAGAGACCATGTTTTTGCCCGTTTTGATCCCAATGAATATTGAGTTTAGTCCTATCGTATGGTTTTGTGCAGTACCAGATTCATTCCTGTTTATTTGTCCTTAGAGTTTAGATCACATGTGTCAAACATGCGGCCCGGGGGCCAGATCCGGCCCTCCAAGACCTTTAATCTGGCCCTCGGCTGATTTTTCTATTAAAATACTTAAAATTTTCAGATTTTTCTGTTAATTTTCTGCACCGTTTAGCATAGCAGCGTCTCCGGCATTTCTGTACGTTGCGACTCCCACCAGAGCAGCACAAATGAAGACTTTCCTCTTTCCAAACGCTCTTAAAGGACGATCGTTTTGACTGTCGACCGTGACCCTCATCAGCAAAATGTCAAAAAATGAGAAAAGCAGATGCTGAGTTCAGGAAAACTTCTTTAATACATTTATTTTATTATTACTCCAAAAATATAGGTAAAATAACACAAGAAAGACATGTGTTTTGCCTTTTTTCCTGGCCACAGCCCTTTCCAACCCTTTCCAACACTTCCTGGAGGAAGCGTTCAGCTCATTTTTGGTATATATTTTTTGTAAATATATATTCCTAAGTACTATAGAACTTGAGGTAGAGTTACTTTATAAAGAAGCGGTGAACAGATGGACAATTACAAATGACAGTGGCCTTACTGCAGCTGCCCTCCTGAGTCTGGTGGGTCTGTGCGAGCTCAGTGTCGTGTGTGCGTGGCCGTCCTTGAGTTTGCATGCGACAGTGTGAGTCCAGGGTCCCGGGCAAATAGTGGTAGGGGTCCATGTTGACGAACCAATTAAAAAGCAGGAAGAATGGGGGGGAGGACACAGCGGCCCAGCATGCTTTGCTCTTCACTTCTATTAGAAATGGCAAGTGGTGGAAAAACAATGGCGACGTTATTGTGAAGTCTTGTTTCTGAGCGCTGCGAATCTTACAGGAAGTGAATTCACACGATGGACGATGAGCACATTGGAAGTGTGTTGAAATAATACGTGTCTGGATGAATAAACGTCAAATCGTGTTTTACTGAAGGGAATGTGTTTTTACCCTATGCGAGTTTGTTTTTCGCACATGCATTTCTATTTTTACACTGAGATGCTAAATTAATAATTGGCCAGGCATTAACAACAATACGGCTGGACAATAAGATGTAGTGCATAATCGTGACTAGGCGACTATTAAACAACCATAATCATATTTTGATCATTGTTCTGGTCTGCACACATACCAACACACACCTAAACACCACCTTTGATCACACAGACAGCAGCTTTATTCCATCAGAATGTCAAAAAGAGAATAAACTCATTTAGATTTTCAGTACACTCCATTTAGAAACCACCATACTATATTTCAACCTCTGTGAGTTAAAAATGTACATCAGAAACTATCATTTGACTGGCCAACCAATCAAAAAAAAAAAAAACTATTCTAAATCAATCAACTATACTAAAATATCCATTGTTTGCAGCCCTAAACTATAATAGTACAGCTAAGAACATTTGAAAAAAGTCATGTCAAAATGCAATGGAAAAAAATCCTTATTGAATATAAATCAACAGTTGTATTTGGTTCTGTGCAGTGCACTACATCTTTTATTCATCCGCCTCTTGTGTACTTTACCCTTGTGTGCTGGTCCTCTGTGTTCTTTATTTTTATTTATTGGTATTTCTGCTCTTATTTGATTTTATTATATTGTTTATTGAGGACTAGTGGCATCAGACAGAGCTTTATTTAATATTCCCATTCTATTGTTTTATCTGTAATGTGCAGCACTTTGGAAACACTTTTGTTCAGGCCTATGAAATGTACTATATAACTAAAGTAGATCAGACTTAACCCATATAATACTTACATTGAAAAGGAGACAGAATATATAGAAACAGAAGAAATGCACTGTTGCCAATATGTCATTATTTAAATTGTTTCTCTTAATATGAATAATGATTTTACTGCACAGTGCAGCAATGCTGGAGCCATATGGTTAAGAATATGTGTTACAGAGTCAATAAGAAAGCCATAATAGCTTTTGTGTAAAAGAGTGCTGCCCTCGGGTCGTAATCCTCCGCTAATGAGCCCCACCTCCCTAATCTGGTTGTCACTTCACTCTCCGCCATTCTCAGCTGTCCTATGGGGTCTGTATGCCCCCAGTCCTGATTTTACAACTGTATAGCACAAAAGTTCACTAATACAATAGAGATGTGCAACGTTTCTTTGCCGATGACATTCTAATTGCACTCACTGCCGTTTCACTTCGTCAGAGATAGAAAAATGGTGATTCGGTAAAAGTTGGAGGGACACAGTTTGTTTTTGCACACATTAAACAAAATAAAAGTAAGGCTACTCTGTGTTTAGCATTGATAAAGACTTTTGCTATTGCTGTTTTAACTTGACTTAATTTGACAGTTGGAGAGAAATAATAGCATCACCTCACCTTTCCTATTTTTCTCAATTAAGGAAGAGCTTATGTACGGTAACCTCGACTGTATCTCTCCTTATGCTCAGTCCCTTTGCCACTGGTTTGTTTGTACAGAAAGACACAAAATCCACATAGTAGCATTCAGAATAGCAATAACAAAAGGATGGCGAGGTCTGGGAGAGTGAAGTCAGTGTGGTTAAAGGCAAAGGGGGGAACACTGCCGCACTTACAGGTGTTTCTGATCTTTGAAGAGGGGTTTCTCTCCTCGCCTTTAAGGGGGAAAATAATGAACACCGTTGCCGTTTCCATGCCTACAGAAGGCTCTCACTCTGCTCTCAGCTGCGAGCATTCCTCCTGTAATTACACACACTTTAAGAGCTGTCCGTAATTACCCACAATCCATCTGCATCACTTCGAGAACGAGAGGAAACATCATGGAGGTATAAGGTGCAGCGAGGGGGAGTATGGGAATGGGAGGAACATGGGTATTTGCATATTGTCTGCTTTGACATTCTAAACTTAAGGTCGGAGCTTTCTCTGTGAAGAATGTGACACAGAGACGCCCGCGGCACTGTTCAAATACCTGAGCTGTCAGGTTTACACACTGCAACGCCCTAGTTTGCATATACCATGGGACCCTATAGCAGGGGTCTCCAACGTTTTTCCTCCGGTGAGCTACTTTTTCATAACAAAAACGCTAGAGAGCTACTAATTTTAGCGGTTATGAGAAATTGAGTAAATATAAGAGCCACAGATTTAGAAGGGGAACAGTTAGATGTCTAAAAAGTGTAAACCATTATCCGTTTATTAATGCACACAATTGGCAATCAAAATGATAGATTTACAATGGTAATAATTAATCAGAGCTGCCTTATAAGCGCCTGAGAATGTAATAACAACTGATAACTCACAGGTGCATTGTGTAACTTTTTTTGTGGAGGATCTGTCAAATGCTTTTCCCCATAGAGACATTATTGCTTTGGCTGGAATGTTTCACAGTGTGGCATTAAACCTTTCTATCATCAGGGAGGCCAAACCAGACCAAATTACAGTTCAGATCTGTGGAACGGCGGCAGAGCTCACAGTCCGAATGTTTGGTTTTCTAGATATTTCTGAGCACTAAAACCACCTGTGATTGAAGGAAAAAAAAGGAAGGTAATGCTGTATGCCAATAATGTCATCATTTTGGCCAAGTTTGAATGTAATAAGCCCATAATGTGATCACATTTTGCCCATAATGGAATGTAAGTCACTGCAGTCACACTAAGTACCACCAAAGAAAAGATTTGGCTTTTTGAGTTCAAAACCAGCTCAAAACCAGGTCTATAACAGGACTATTCACCTCTGGGTAGATGACAATGAGAAAACACCATTATAACACAATTAAAAGGGCTCAAATTATGATTTTACATAATAATAATATCCCAGTCTCCTCTGCGTGGTGCAGTATGAGGAGAGTAAATGGTTTATCTTTGGTCAGATCTATTGTTTCATTAACAAACTCTCAAATCTCTCTTTTTCTTTACTTTCACTTTTCAGCCGTCTCTGTTACATTCAAACCTTCCTATGCAAATAAACAAGTCATTGACAAAAAACAGTTTCTTTGTTTGTTTAGCTGTGATGGCAAAGGGGGGTCAGTTTAAGCTGAGGCAGTGCTGTGGGGACGGGGCCGGTTTGGGGCTGTTTCTTCAAGTCGCAGCGAACCGGTCTGAAGCAGTCTGAACCGTGCCGTACTTGACATTTAGCCTATAGGGATCAATGAGGAATGCTTCAATTGGTGATGTAACAAAAGTGATCCAACTGAAAAAGCTGGATCAATGCCCTCCTCACTAAAACCGCACACTAATGAAATGAAAAATCAATATTTAATTTATCCTATAATCAAAAAAATACTGCAAACACAAAGTAAATTATTCCCTTTGCTCATTAATTGCTCATATATTGATATATTCTTAGTATGTGTACTCAGTAAATACATTATATATTGATATGTTGTTATATTTTCAGCTCCATGTTGATCCACTAGTCATTGTCAAAGAGACAAACAGTTCTCATGAAACAATGATAAGGACATTACACTTGCCAATATTGACACTGCATGTGAGCAGGACTGTATTTGCCAGATATAATTGGACATGGAGCAGATAATTATTCAATAAGCTCAATGTGCTATCTCATACAAGCCCTGCTCCAGCCGGTGTTGTGGTGATTATAAAGCTAACCAATTATAACAGTGCGGCTGGCTTGTGTTCCACTGCTGAGCGTGCAAAGCCTATTGACATACAATTAGAGGGTCCATCGTTAAGAGACATTTCATCACCGACGCAACTTGATTAATTCTCATTACCTCCCGTGCGTGTGTGTGTGTGTGTGTGTGTGTGATGAGGTAGTGTGTTATGGTACAGGGTTTTTCATGTAAAGGTCATATAAAGCCAATACGTATTAAGAAAAAAGACAGTGCCTATATCACCTTGTAAGCATAATTATTTAGCTTATTGGATAGTTGTGACCGTAATTTAACATGAATTCCTATATTAAAATTTTCTGTGATTAATTTATTTTAGCGGATAACAATTTTAAATATGTGTATAAGGGTCCTCGTGCCATATAAACCACTCATCTCATCCACTTTCCAGCGATTTGCACTAATGGTCTGGTTTGTAAATGGATAAAAATAAAAATAAAAATAAAATAAATAATAAACAGTAATAACAAGTAATCCTTAACACATCATCTGAAGTTAAAAGTAAAGTAACTTTTTTTTTGGTGATAGGTCTGCCAACTGCTTGCCTCTATGGAGATGTGATCTATTTGTGTGTGCAATAATAATGGATGACAATTTCCTGTTATAATGATTTTTATTATATTTCATTTTAATGTTTTTTGCTAAATCAAATCCCACTAAAGAGTCCACCCAGTCCATCCAAACCCTTCTTAGTCTCATTGTGGCGTAATCCACTAATCAGCCTTCAGAGGCAAAGGTGGAATCGTGCCAATCTTTCGTGCACTTTCTACCTTTTAATTACCTGCTGCTCCTATAGGCCTGAACAACGGAGAGATGCTCTGTAATGCTATGTCCCTGTGCCTATAGATGCTGCTTATGTGGGCTGAATACACGCGCCCAGGTGTGAAGGCTTGCAGTGTGGAGGGCAGACCTGCTCCACCTTTGTATTGTCCTGGTGCCAGAGGTGTGCACAGAGAAGACTGCAGCTGCTTCACCTCCTATTGTGTCCATGTCATAACAGCAGGACCTATGGATTAGTGCCTTTGAAGGCTTACATTTCTACACAAAGGGCCCACGCTTTGTATTTGTGGCTATTAGGCTCACCACTAAATAATTAAAGGTGTTGACGGTAAACGCCAAAGCAGAGATGTGGCATAGTTATTCCTAATGGATTTTCATAATTGCTGTGGAATTTGGCTGTAAATTGAATGCGTTTGGCCACGTGCGAGTCCACTCTGCTGACCAGGCAGCTCGTGCCACAGCTCCACAGACACAGTCAGCACAAAGCCTGTCACCGCCACCAACCAATCAGAGCTGTCAGAGTCGAGCCAAAGGCCAGAGAGCAGCCAATTGTGGAGACAGCAGCTTTTGTGGAAGAGTATAACTGCAGCCCCCACTGTGGCACGAACACAGGCAGCTTACAATGGAGACCAGGCACGCACGGGCTATTGTTACAGACGGGCATTTACCTATTCAAGAAAGAAAATTATATATTATTCTATTTTTTAATTTGAGGCTGGCCATATATACAATTTCAATTCATTTATTTAACCATGGTAGAAATTATACAAATACATTTAATGTATTAAAATAGAAAGCTTCAGGAGGTCATTTGTGATAAGTTTAAGAGGCTTAAATGAGGTGTATGTGGCCCGCGCTCTAACAGTCTTTAAAAAGATATTAAAATCACAACTGAACTGAACCTGTATATAGACAAGGGGTGTGCATTGCCTTGAGTCTGACGATACGATACATATCATGATACGCATGGCACGATGCAATATATCACGAACACAATATATTCCGATACTAAAACAAAGGATGATCCATTGCAATTTAATAATATTGTCAACTACACCTTCACAAGAACCAAACTGTGTGAAATATATTTAATTACCTTTTTTAAATCATGAGAACAATGAATGCAATTAATGAATTTTAGTGAAAAATATCATTTAAAAAATCCATTCAGATACATTTTGAATTGAATCAAGAATTGTGCAATGGACCCTACACCCCTAATATAGACACATACAGATTTTCTCATTCTCAGTATATAAACAGGCCCTGACTTGTGAACCTACAGAATTCACTCACTGAGCTGCAGAGGCTGCACTAGCACTGATTAATGATGGCTGCAGGGGTTTAGGCAGTGAAGAAACAGATCAGAGTATGTGTAATGTGACGCAACTTGAACATGTCGACGCTGTAGGTTGATGAAATTTAAAATCAAAATCACACACTGTCTCTTTAATGTACTAATATGTTTTATAATCAGTCCATCTGGTGTTTGCAAATGTATAGTAATACTTTTTAAAGCAGAAAATGCACTTTTATCTCTTTCTTGTTGTGTCCTAATTGGAACATGCAGTGCACAATCCCAGCTCCTTGTCGCAGAGGCCCTCCCCAGAGAGGGTCCAGGCCGGGGGGATTACAGCTTGGTCTCCGTATCCTCTTAAGGCTGGGATGGGCAGTTAAATGGATCAACTCACTGGAGGGAAGTGTGGCTCTTAGTCCCAACTTTCATGTATGTATGTGAATGGCATGGCCGCTCTGGTACCTGGGATTAGGGCCCGGAGCAGCTGCTGAGGGGATGATTTCTGACGCGCTGTCTGAAAGTGATTATTGACTGATGAATAACAATTGCCTTATGGAGCTGTGAACAATGTAAACCATTTATGCTTCCGAATATGTGCTAACAAACATGTAAGACGGAGAAATGAAGTGACAATGGCAACAAGTGTTTACCACGAATAAGTGTTCATGAGGACAGTGAGTCTGGTGGTGTAGATAACCAGAAGATCAGCGGTTCAAATCTAGCTCTTGACAGTGTACTTTGTTTTAGGTCTTTAGGCAAGACACTGTACAAATATGTGCGCGATTTGATGGTTGTTGGGGTAAAACTGTAAACCTGATCTAACCTGATAAATAAAGTTCCTATCCAGATGATGAGAGTAGGATTTGTCTGGATGAAATGTGCTGTACCGGCCCCGCAGCCTGTTCTGTCCCCTCCTGCAGCCAATGTAAACACAGGCTGCCCATGTGAACGCTCTGAGGAGACAGAAGCAAAGGTCTGCAGACAGAAAGCAGGGGGCAATCAAGTGAGGGTCTTTTTCAGGACGTCCATGGGCACATTTGGACTGGCTCTGGTGTCCTGATTGGTTGATGTAGGAGCTCTTTGGCACAGTTGGGGTTAATGGTGAATTGTGTCTCTGTACTCCGGGCATAGCCTTCAGGGGGCTGTTTTACATGAGCAACTGATGTCACCAAAATATAATTAATGTTTTTTTTTTTTTTTAATAAATCAAATGTAAATTGTAATTTAATTATATTACAGTATAGGGCTGGTACAGTTCTCTTTAGACACTGGGAACATCTTACTAAAGTCAAATACTGCATATACGCATAATCCCCAGTACAGTTACATCTTAAATGCCTGTCCTGTCGATTTGAAGTGGAGTAACAAGTAACATTTTAAAAGTGTAAGGGTTTTATTGTATGTTTTGACCAGTTAGGCATATAAGCAGTGACATGTACATGTTAGAGTCGCGGCAGAACCCACATTAGATGATTGTATAGTTTGGATTTAATATTTGATTTTATCATTATTATTTTCATTGCATCGCATTTTATTGTGTTTCCATGTGTAGAAAACGTTGGAACTTTGTTTAAAAAGGAGCTATATAAATAAAATATCACTATTTAGTGTTTCCAGTCATGTCTTTCTCTTATATAGTGGGAGCCTTATTTGATACCTGTCGAAATAGGCTTCCTCTACACATATTCATATAAATGAGTGAATAGTGGTGATTCTACAGTTCGATGGCTAAATTGGCTTGTCCATATGTGCTACCTTTAGTTGGAGTCCTATGTGATAGCGTAATATAACTGTCCAAATGAACTACACATATTCGTATAAATGAATGTAAACTTGTCATAACTAAGGTATAAACTCTGATCACCATTTGCAAACAGCATCACACCCGTTGTCTCTAATCCAACAAAAGATGTAGTAAAACTGGTTAGGTTTGCTTTATTGGATCTATACAACTGTAAACGGAAAAGCGTAAGGTAGCTTATTTCGACGGGGTAGCGTGAATCAATAGACGCCACTGTCGATTTAGGCTCCGGGTAACTCATTTCGACGAGGCAGCGCATTTCGACAGTACACCGGCGTGACGGGTGGTACACAAACACCGCAGCAAACACAGGCCCATGGCAGCAGGCACTAAATAAAAGTAATCAGCACTACAGACCTTATTGAGTCTTGAACTTAACACTGAATCTGGAATACCGCCTGAGAATGGTGAACAAGCGGTGACAACAGGACCCCGAAGAAAGAGTGTGAGGTCAGAGGGCGAGGGGACGGAATGGGAAGCGCTTTTATAAACTGACTGATGGCACTGCTAACCAATAGTTAGACTGCACCCAAGTAGCAGAGCCCCCCTGCACGCTATACTGCCACAATCTGACCATAAAAAACTGACTTAGTTTGACCTACAAATGAACAGTAGCCAACAGTTTTTCAGTTCGTCGCCCTCACCTTTTTGTTGCAAACTCCTAAACAGGACCATGAATTCTTGTATCGATCACAGGCTCCTGAAAATGTGCTGTTTATATTCATTTTACTGAGTCATTTTGTTGAGTTTTCAGACGATTTTAAAACCTTTTGGACGCCACAGCATGATGTCACTGCCAAGTCATTTGTTTTCTCGGCTCCGCTTATATCAATCACATATGCGCTGTATTCGCCGGTGTTTATAGAATGTGCTAAAAGAGCTACTTAAAATCATTACTGTCATAAATGTCCTCGGATAAACCTTCCACTTAGACTCGCTGTAAAAATAATGGCTTACATTTTTTGCGAGGACTCCTGATGACTAATATAAAACACACGTACACACCTATTCACTTAGTGTTCGCCCACGCTGTCCAAACATCTATCAAACCTTCAAAAGAGGCCAGCATTTCCTGTATAAATGTTCATTAGAGCATTAGAGGATACGGGCTCGATAAAAATGTGTGAAGGAAGGTGTAGAAATTGCCAGTGGAGAGTTATGCAATGTAGCGTCCACATTAATGGGCTGCGGAGGTTGCTGGTGCATGTGGTTACATAATGGAGGCCAGACAGTAATCTATAACGACCGGCCTGACTCCTCGTGCAGGTGAATGAGAGGCAGTGGTGAGGGACAGCGATATTTATCAAGTATATATATGCACATATGCTTATACTCTTATTGGTACATACATATTTTACTACAGGGCAGCCTTCAGTGCCCATTAGCAACACCTTATTTAGTAATGCTCCTTCCTTGAACCACGGCCAATTTAAGAAACTTCTAAGTACTGCAGTTTTTCATGACTTTTTTTGTAATCATAACTTTTGCCACTTATTTTGTGCTACAACAAAGGTTTTCCTGTCTAATCTTATATCAATGTACATCTTATTCCTATAGTAATGCTTTTTGTTTACTGCACATTATAGATTCAATTTCATTTATTGTGTTTTTATAAGCAGACGGTTCATACATAACGTTTTTCATTTTGTTGATTCTTTTTCCCCCAACTCTCTGCCAAACCTCTCTCTAAACTGTCGGCCAAAACTCTCTTGAAAATGCTGTCACTGGCAAAGGAGCGACTATTTAGATTTCTATATTACATGTCTTATAGGATGCATCACGTTTTGTAGAATTTGCTTTCTGTACAGCACTGAACCTGCAGTTTGCTCCCTTATGTCAGCAAAACATAAATATATCTTTCTTCCTTTATAGTAAAAAAACAGTCCCAGATGTGATGCTTGTACTGGCTGGCTGCATGTGTCCAAAATAGATTGAAATTCAGTACAATAGCCTGCGAGCTCAAGTGGCAAAACCTCATAAATTATGGATAACAGAATGAGGAGTGACAATAACACTAAGGTCCGTAGTAAACACAGCACATGAGGACAACGCAGCGGACCATGTGACAAGAGATATATATATGTTATGTTTTGGTTTGGAACAACTTCTGAGCTTGATTTTCTCTTTTAAATCACGCCAGACCAATCCAATCTGGTGACCACTTACAAAGAGAGCACATGTGGACGGTGCGGCCTAAGCATGTATTCCCTATGGACACATTAAACTTAACCCAAGCATTGGACATGACAAATTCAATCCCTTAGGCTTGCCTCTGCTGAGAGCCGAGATGGATGGATTTCAATGGGTGGCTTACCGGAGCAATGTGGCTGCCACCGGACTGCATCACGCTGAGCTAAAAATACTGGAGCTGACCCCGTGGTTGTGTGATGTGGTCACTTGCCCCCCGCTGCATCTGCTTTTAAGTGTCCCCAAAGATAGCTGACAGTTTACATAGGCACTTATTACGGAAAATGGCATCTACGGCATGTGGAGAAGATGAAAAAGCAGAAGAAACGGGTTCAGAATAAGAAGATGGGTTACCGCAGGCCACAAGTTATCCTAAAGTTATTGCTAATTTCCCCATTTGCCTAAATAGCTATCCATAGTTTCTTATGGGCATTGTGTTCTTTTGAAGCTTATTTACTGTAAAAGGTGCACTGTAAAATATAATTATTGTAATATTTAGTTTGGTGACAACATTCATTCTTTTCACATTACACTATTTTCTGATCTACACAACACACACAAATCCTGCATATTTAGGCAGAACACTCTGTTCCACCTTGTGATGTCATGTGGTAATAGCCAATAGGCAGAGTTGTACTGTGTTTTTAAACTCTATACATCTTCACTAGGATTATTTTAGGTCATTTCAGCTCTGAAATCGTAATAATGCAGAGCTACGCAAACATGTGTGGATGACATAAATACAACTCGGGGTAAATTTTGGATGAGTTAACAACATTCTAACATGGTTTACAACTCACAAGTGTCAGTTTTGCTTAAGATCTTTAATATCGGATGGACACTTTTATTATTTTTAGTAGCTCACACTTGTTTTTGATGCAATCGCCTACAAAATGTGCATATATGGATGAAACCATGCACGCTACACCCAAGCTGCAAAGCCATACATCTCTGAATCAAAGGCATGCGGCACATAAATAAAAGTGGTGATGATGATTTCCCCGGAGAGCTGTGAACCACTGTATAGCACACATTTATATACGACCTCGGCAAAACAGCTGTCCAACCGGAGCTGTCAGCCGCCATGCTGGCCAACTGCCCGGCTATGTGTTTGAGCTCCACGCTGAGGAGGGGAAAAAACGATTACAATCATGAATACTTCATAACTTCAGCGCTCTCCGTCGACAGTAAAGCCTTGTAAACACTGGATTTATCTGTACTCAGCTCAAATAGTCCTGGTTTTACAGTTGCGAAATCTATAGTGGAGATTAAGGGTGTGGATAAAGTGGATAAAGGAAAACAGTTGGTCAACCCATGTGCCATAAAGAATGAACATCTATTAAGAGGCATTATAGTGTTTTTACAGGGTTATGAGGTACCAGAGCTGTAGCCAAGACCACACAGAACTGGACAAAAAGTCAAGCAAGGCAATGGGCAACAAGTTACTGTCCGAGATGATTAAAATCAAACTATAGAAGCATGTCAAGGTATTCTTAAAGGTGCATTTTTGGTGAAACTTTTACCCGCTTGTTTTCGTGGAGATGTTATTGCTTTGTCTAGAATGTTCCATGGTATAAATTAAACCTATCAATCTCAAAGGACCACCTGTGGGCTGCATTACAGGTCAGATCTGTGGAAAGGAAATCCTATTCACAAAGAAAATTATTGTATTATTATTATTTTGAATGATAGAAAAACCTGTAGTGAATAAATGCAGGATGAATAAGTTTAATGTCACACCTCGGAACATTCCAGGTAAAGCATTAACATCTGCATGGAGACGAGTAGGTGACGGACCCTCCACCAGAAAAGTTGCACAAGGTACCTTTAATGTCACAGCTGTTTTCATTTCTAGGTAAAGCAAAACTAAAGTGTTCAAAGTTGCATGGGTAAAACACAAACACTATGATAAAGATGATGAAAATAAGATGATCAGAAATAAGTCGTATTCATGTGATAAAATATATAAGGTTACAGAAAACCCTCTTTAAAATGGTGAACACACAGATGTTTGTCCTGATTACTATCTCTGTAATTACTAAATCTATCCATATGAAACAGAGGCACAAAGGTCTTGTCTTCTCTGTCAGCATAAATAAACAAAAGTGAAAGTATTTTTGTTCACAATGGCTTTAGAAAGTGGTGATGTGATAGTAGAAAGGATTTTAAGACATAAGCTTTTGTGGATCATAAGCTTCATTTCTTTGAAAAACATTGAATCGCCCATAGAGTTATATAGTGTTAGCTTCAAAGCGTAATCGCCTAAGTAGGTTTTCAGGGAAATTCTAAAATAAACTGATGATGTCAATCAGGCGACAGGGGCTGTTTGTGTTTGGGGGTTTTTGGCAGTAAAAATCTTTCTGATTGGTTGAGGACAGAATCAATGACAGCTTCTAGAGAGAAAGAAATGAGACAGAAAGTCTTCTAGAGAGAAAGAAATGAGACAGAAAGTCTTCTAGAGAGAAAGAAATGAGACAGAAAGTCTTCTAGAGAGAAAGAAATGAGACAGAAAGTCTTCTAGAGAGAAAGAAATGAGACAGAAAGTCTTCTAGAGAGAAAGAAATGAGACAGAAAGTCTTCTAGAGAGAAAGAAATGAGACAGAAAGTCTTTTTGGCCAAAAGTTACTTAGAGGCAGTGATGCAGTGAGGCCAGCTCAACCCATCCTCCATCTGAAATGATCACCTGTTTAAAGGTGCACTGTGTAACTTTTTGGTGGGGGCTGCTGTACCTTACATTTATTAATTTACAGGTGGTTTTATAGCTCACAAATTCCAAGACAAATTGACTGACTGTGTGGTTGCCTTTTCACAGATCTGACCTGTATAACATGTGGAAGTTTCCACACAAAGCAATAACATCTCCACAGAGAAAAGCATTTGAAGGACCCTCCACTAGAAAAGTTACACAATGCACTTTTAATACCTGGCTTCTTGCAAACTGAACACATTTTATATTTTGAATAAACAAAGGTTAAAACTAGAAGTGTCACTGTCCTAAGGTGATTCAGATAGAGGACAGTGCTCATAGCGTGCACTTGTTCAAAGGCAGTAATCACCAGTGGAGCAGCCTGTACTTTCACGAGGAGCACTCATACTATCGCTGTCTCAGTACAAACAGTGAAGAGCTGTTCCGATCAGAAGGCGACAAAGCACTTCTCATGTTTGGCTGCTCACCTTCTCCTAGTACATTCTGTTTGAATTACCTTATGTGCTTATGGCAGTAATGTGCGATGTACCAAAGCCGGACAATACAAGGAGATCATTACCTAATGCATTATATCAATAATCACTGAAGAAGTGCTCAGTGTATTTACATATAGTGAAAGTACAGATGCCAGAGCAAACACAAATACATAAGTGAAAAGTATCACATGAAAAAATCTACTTAAGTAAAAGTACCTATTTCAAATTTTACTTAAAGGGTAAAAAGTAAAGTATTTTGTGCAGATTTTGAGATTGAATACAGCTTCAAATGTATTGATATCTATAAAGATTTGGGATGAATTTGCTTGAAACAAGCTATTTTTATTTGGTCTCAAAACAAACTTTTACTTTTCAGTCCTATTCAAAAATGCAGTGGAGTAGAAAGTACAGATACCTGCTCTCAAATGTAATGTAGTAAAAGTAAAAAGTATTCACAAATTTAAGTAAAGTATAGATAACTAAAATGTATACTTAAATACAATACTTACTACTTTTACTTTGCTGCGTTCCATCACTGCTAATAATATTTGGATATTTTTGTTGTTCATAACAACATATTTTTCTTTCAATTCAAAAATGCTTGGAACCTGGGAGCACTGAGGTCATAAAGGGTCACATTAAATTATAATGAGTCTGTCTGGTTTCTAAACCTATGACCGGAATATTTACAAAATGGAACAGTGAAGTGACTCAACAAAAAATTGCAAAATTAAACAGAAGTCTCAGGCGTGTCTGAGCAACATCCAGTTCCTAAAACCAAGTGATGTTAACCGCTGCTTGTATTTCTTAGAAAGGAAGAAGCTATTTCGTAGTTTTTAGTATAATTTTTCATGTCATTGAACTAAAACACTTATTTACCAGCTGCCTCTAATAATAATACAAATGAAACAACTATTCAACATAATTACATTATAAAGTCATCTTATAATGCATAAAACTGTATAATTTCTCTGATTATTCTGGACTTGTGTGTCCTGTTTAACCTCAGCTAACCTTGTTGTTGTTTAGGCTTGACTTATCTCTCCATTAGATGCCTTATCATGCCTTATTTATGCTTTATTTTCACTTGCCTCCATAGTGCTTATGGGACATTGTAACTTCAACAGCCAGGCCTGATTTAAGTTTTAACTAAAAATAAATTAGGTTAAATTTGATTTGTTTTAGGCATATTTTCAGTTAAATCTAGTTTACTCAAATACTAAATAAGATAAGATTTTTTCTTGTATGCATGTAAGAAAACTACAGGAGAATTTTCAAAATGATATCTTTAAATGTACTATTTTTTGCCTGTTCACTTGCAGTGTCTTACCTTAAATAAACAAATGAGTTTTGAAATAGCATTACTGAGAGTGCACTTTAAAAATAACTAGCAGAGGTCGGTGTAGGCACATGATCGTAGAGTATGTGTGGAGGTGGGCATCTCTTCAGGGAGAGGAGCAAGGCAACATTCATGCACATGTCTCTTTGAAGCACAATCCAATAACTCCTTTTATGCAAATGTTGAGTAAGATATAAGGAAATCAGGCCCCAGGGTTCACATATACACCCACAAAATGTGCTCTTTGCTGATCTGTCCCTAAATGCCAATAAGTCATATTTAGGTAATATTCATGATTTTTACTTGACAAGCATAAAAAAATGGTTGTTTGTCCATAGTGGTAAATGATCATATTGTGGCAAGCTCTGTGTATAAGCCAATATGTGTTTGTTTGATTAAAGAAAAGGTTGTAATAGTAATTTCTGTTTAGTCTCAAGCATGACTAGGTTATCCTCAAGGCTCTGGCTATAGCGTGCTTTCTATGTAGGCTGCAAATTTACATAACTTTGCAGTTGGCTGGCCTGTAGTGAGATAAGGTTCTGTGGAAGTCTCTGATGGTGTGTTTGGTTAGTAGTGAAACACACACCCACTCGCACATACACACACAGATGCACTTATCGAACAGAGCAGAAGATAAAAAGGGGAAAGTTCACAGAAAAAGCCAAGGTCATGTGACATGATTACCAGTAAACCCTCAAAAGACTACACTTTAAAAATAGACAGATGACACTAGTCTAAAGTAACAAAATAACCTACTGGTTTGAGAGCTTCTAGTTAACCCATTATGATACCTACAAAATAGTACTTATAAGGTTATTGAAAGATCCTTCTATGTGTTATTTTAATATGTTTAACTTATTTTAAAACATTTTACTGCTTTATTCACTTCTGTTTCGTGCACTTAATACTTGTGCCTGTTATTATCAATGGCTGCATGCTGTTATTGTGCTGTTATATCAGTGACAATGCGTTACTGTGTACGAGTTGTATCCTGTTCTTCTAATGTACATAATGTGTTTCAGTAGGGTCCGTTTGTTTGGATTGTGTTGATATGCTAATGTGCACCTTAATATCTGGGTTCAGTAAAGATTCAAAATTTCAACAGTTTACTTAAATACCAAAAAATAAATAAATGCCATAAAGGCCTATTATGAAAAATGTGCCTGCATATTTTTTATTAATATCAAATAACCACAGTCTAATTAGGTTAGAACCGTAATTCATTCAACTTTGTGAAGTGCTAAAATGTCTATGATTTTTTTTTTATTTTTATAAATCTTCATTTGACAAGTTATCATATAGACCTCGCCTCATACATGGCTGTAGAGCCACCATAGATTGTAGAGCAAGTGAACAATGTCACGGGGCCGTTTAAAAACATGACTCCTCCTCTCAAACCCTGGTCTGTTGTGGTCTAGTATTACCGCCATGTGCGCTTAAATGCATGTTTTATTATAACAACGTCGTCAGGATTGGTCCAAATGAGAAATACGGTATTTATAGAAGACCGCTCATTGGCTGCGGCACCCGACTGTAGTGGAACACAGCGCAGAGCTTCCAGACAAGAGATCCATGGGCGTCTGTACTCTGAAAAAGTAGTCCGTTATGCGCACCCACTTTACATGATAATTTGCCGATAAATGTCAGGTTAAAATTGTGATTCGCAATGTTTGCTCAAACATAAACTCAATTATAATGTGTTTTCATATGTATTTTGTATATTTGGAATAAACGGTCGAGTTGTATTGGAGGCGGAGGGATATCTGTATCACGCTCCGCGTCAAAATATTGCCTAGTGGAGACCGCGCCAAAGCTCAGACAGCGGCGACTCTTCGGGACATCAGCCACTGCAGAGCGCCTCCTCACACACTTTACCTCCGCTTCAGCTGCTGCGTGCACCTCTAAGATCGCTCTTCTGACACTTTGTGGGACTGTTTCTATCTCAGACACTTGAGTCGAGACCAGGAAGACCTCTTTGATACCTTTTTTTGGGGAAATGTTGTTCAACTTTACGGTCGTGACCCACCTCTGACGGGGCGGTGCGGCGGAGTTGCCGCACTGTTGGACTGGATATATTACTAGCTTTCACTCAAGAAGGTCCGCGCCCCAATTTACAGTATCATACTACGAGTGGATACCTTTTTTGTCGTCAGTACTGTCATCTGACGGGATAGGATTTGACTTCACCGGCTTTTCACTTTGAATATGTTGCTGTCAAAGTTTGGTTCTTTTTCGCACATTTACAATCCTTCAAGTATGGACCACCTACCAGTGAAGATACAGCTCCAGCCGGGTAGGTCTATGGCACGGAGTTTTACTTTCAGATGCTTTTCGTTTAGCTGGAAAATCGCGCATTTCTAGACTAATTTAGATTTCAGTCAGGCCGGCTCGTAAAGCTTGTTGGCGCAATGTTACTCAACCTGACCTCGCTTGCGCTAAGCGGGCTATTGTGGGAATAGGACTCGACTCGTCCTTAAGCGCATTTAGTAACCACGAATTGTCTTGCTTTTCTTTTGCAGTCAAAGTGGAGAAGGAACCTTTTGAGAAGGTTTATCAAGTGGGCTCCGTTCTGGGGAGCGGGGGCTTCGGTACTGTGTACGCCGGGAGCCGGATTTCTGATGGCGTGCCGGTAAGTGGCTGTGTTATGATGATCCATGTGCCGCCATCAAAGCGGGCGCTTTTACGCATGGGATATTCAGCATTTTCCCTTCGTATATGTTTTTTTTTTACTAACCTGGATGTTTATTTTCTATAGGTTGCTGTAAAACATGTCGCAAAGGAGCGAGTGACCGAGTGGGGCACAATTGTAAGTAGTCTTCCCCGCGCTATGCCTGGTTTGTTTTGGTTCTCCCTCCCATGGCAGCTGGGTGGGGGATGTGATAGTGCGAGTGAACGTAAATATGCCACTGAATGCATCTTATGTTGATTTTAATGAAATGCTTTCATTGCAGAACGGATCTATGGTGCCTTTGGAGATCTTGCTGCTAAAGAAGGTCAGCTCTTCTTTTCGCGGAGTTATCAAATTGCTGGACTATTACGAGCGCCCGGACGGCTGGCTCATCGTTATGGAGAGGCCGGAGCTCGTCAAGGACCTTTTCGACTTTATCACCGAGAAGGGCGCGCTTGACGAGGAAACGGCCCGGGGATTTTTCCGCCAGGTTTTGGACGCGGTCAAACACTGCTACAGCTGCGGTGTGGTGCACAGAGATATCAAAGACGAAAACCTGCTTGTGGATCTACGCACCGGGGAGCTCAAGCTTATTGACTTTGGCTCGGGGGCGATTCTCAAGGACACGGTCTACACGGATTTCGATGGTAAGAATCATTCAAAAAAAAAGGCGTATATGTTGGTTTTATTTTGTTACAACTGACCAAAATAGCCTGTCGTGTGGGCTGCGCTGAGTTTGTCCTTGATGCTCTCTTGCTATATTCGGCTATGGAGGCGTTCACGGAGCTGTGACGCAGTGTCTGTTTTGGGTAGAGGGTTTCCTCGCCTTTACGCTAATCGCACGTCCATTTGATGTCGTTTTATGACAAAATTGACTGACTTATAGCGCGATGACGCACATGTTATGGCTGTAGATAAATGACTCAGACTTTATCAATAGCTATTTTTTTAATGCCTGTGAGCCATACTTGTCTCGAGGCACTGAGAGTACTTTTTGTTTTTGCCGTTTTTGTCGGGAAATCGTGTGTCACATGCTCCCTTTTGGTTCGGTTAGGTCAGTGCCACGTAACATCTGTTTGTTGTGAAATCTGAGTCGGTGGTTCACGTGATGGGCTCGCATTGCCTTTTTTTTGTTTGGTATCCAAGTTCCCTCCTTCCGAGCAAGAGGGGAGGGGTGGCGAGAGGGGGAGGAGATGGGGCAGGTCAGCTAGTTTGTGTACTGTGGCCAAATAGAAGATGGAAAGCATTTCAGCCATGACTCAGCCTTTTTAAACACAGACATTTATTTTTGTCTTTTTCACTGCAAGACACAAACCTCTGAGTTCAGTAGCAAACCCCGCCACTGTTTATTATTCCCAGTAACACTACACCTACATAATCACTCATGCATATTACTGCCTCATTTCCCGTCAGCCCTCTCTAATGAACCTCCCCTCCTGTGTTTTTCAGGTACTAGAGTCTACAGTCCACCTGAATGGATCCGTTTCCATAGATACCACGGGCGGTCGGCGACTGTGTGGTCACTAGGGGTGCTTCTCTACGACATGGTGTGCGGAGACATCCCGTTTGAGCAAGACGAGGAAATACTCAGAGGCAGGCTGTACTTCAGGAGGAGGATTTCTGCAGGTAAATGTCACTCCTAGCAACCAGAAATGTGTAGTCTCTATCGCCCTCTAGCTTCAGCAAGCGGAAAAACGCATTGTAAACAGACACTGCCCTACCAAGCCCCATTCTTTTAAAATAATCTACAAATGCAATTGGGTGAACAAAATGAGCATGACAGTAGTAGATTAAACATGATTCATAAAAGATATTTAGGTATAAAAACTTTTGATATGAAAGGCATCCACAGCCACTTGACTTTGCTAAGAAACCTTGCTCATATTCTAGTCTGTTATTAGTTTAGAAAGCATAATATAGCAGTTTAGGTCTCCCTGGACACGCTATGCATAACAGCTCAGTGAAAACCATGTGTAGTCTTTCCACTGGCTGCCTGTGCCACCTACACAGTAGCATATTGTAAATCCACTCGCAGTGAGTCACCCTAGCATAGCTCACTGTTCTCGTCATAACACTCTATGAGTAATGATATTGTTCAGTTTAGTCTCTGTTGCCCTCTAGTCTCTTTGAACAAAACAACTTGCAGATAATTTAATTCAAAAATGCTTGCTCAGTCTTCAAGTGGACTAATATTGTTTATTTCTACTTCTTCAGAGTGCCAGCAGCTCATCAAGTGGTGCCTGGCTCTGCGCCCTTCGGACCGGCCCACATTGGAGCAGATCTGTGACCACCCCTGGATGAGAGCAGCAGGGGTGGAGACCTCCCCAAAATCACCCGAGGAGGCCAGTGTGAAGAGTGGGGACATTCGGCTACGCACCATCGACACAGACTCTTCATCAAGCACAAGCTCGAGCAAGGAGAGCCTCTGAGGGCAGATCCCAACTCTGACCTCTGTGAACTCAAAATGGACTCTGAAAAAAGACTGTCCGGCCCACTCTAGGCTGAGAAAAATGTACTTTAATTTTCCTCTTTTGTAGGGAATTTCTAATTTATTACTTTTGCGTACCCTCTTCTTTTACTTTGAAATAATTGTTTCCTTAAAGGGGAACATTAAACTGTTTGGGTGGTCTTACCAGCAATATTTATTATTTCTTCTTTTTAATAACTATATTTGTTTTGTTACTAGGCTGGTATATGCAGCTGGCAAGGCCCTCCTACCAGACATGACTGCTCTCATAGAGCTCAGAGAAACCCTTTTATTATTATTTAAATGTTTTAATTTTGATTTTGGAGTGCCTTTTTTTGGAACGCTGCTTTTCGGGGGGCTTTCCACTTATCAACAACTCGATCTTACAGTGGACAGCCCGGAGCCTGGTGGTGAAGTCGTGTTATACAGTGATGGTGAGGCCACTTCTTCTGCCCTTGACCATCATTGTACGACCCATAATTCAAGGGGCTTATTAGACCAGAGATACGAAGGAGATGGTAGTGGGGGCCGTGCTACAGAGAAATACTTGAAATACATCTTTTAAACTGCTGCTCACTCACTCAAGCCTGAACAGGTGTTTTAGAAACTGGATCCTGTCAATTCTGAATGTCTCCAATACGTCGCCCCTCACAAAACGCCTCCCCCTCCTCCTCTCTCCTTCTCTGACTTGACTTTCTACTGCTACTCTCTTAAAGAAGCCTATACCGCCATATCACTGCTACTACAACACTACATGCCCCCCGCTCCCCGACCTGCCTCAGGTTTTGGGGGGGAGTGAGAAATGCACAATCAATGCAATATTCATGGACTCAAAAAATATTGTACAGCTTGTTTTTATTTTTGTGTGTGTACATTTCTCCCCCTTTGCATTTAATTTATTTGTAAACCATGTAGACATTCCACACTCTTGTGGCTATTTATTTATTTATTGTCTCTGCTTAAAACCCCCCCTTAAATTTTTTTTTTGGCATATCCTACTTGGCCTTTTATTTTTCATTCCTAACTTATTTTTACATTCAACTTTTTTGAGATGTGGCAGATGCACTGAAGCAAGTTGTTGATGTTGAACAGAATAAAACAGTTTACTTAAATTTGAGAGAGCAATGAATGTTATTTTTAGTCTTTAAATAAATACGTCTGTTATGTCAAAAGTATCCGAAAAATCCATCTAATTTATGTTCTGTCAAATGATTCACGTGAAAGCGGAGGAAAAAAAACCACAGATCGAGTGCTTTCAAAGTTGTCACATAGCCTCAAACTCAACATCTTTCTGTTTTGTTGTGTGACTTGTGGCTCTGAAGGATGGATATTGCTATTTTTTGATACAAGAATTTCAATTAAACTCCCATTTTTATGTACAGAAATACATCTGCTGTTTTGTCTCTTTTGCTTTGAGTGATACATGCAAAATACACAAAATACACAGCTAATATCACATGCTTTTTAGAAAACTAATTTAGACTACTCGTTACACACTTACTGAGAGCAAGAATTGTAATGAAAGTTGGCTGTTTAGTTGATCTAACCTGCCTGCATGACAGAAATAACCATACACACATTACATAATTATATTCAGTCTGATTATTAAGACAATGATATGAATAAAACAGATTCTCTATAGTTTAGGTTAAGTAAGTTTTAGATTGGTTACCTGCAATATAGTGAAAAAGTGTGCTATTTGTGTCTATACAGGCTAATAAACAGGTCTATTGTTTACACAGTAATAAAACCGTTGCTAATTTTCTCATTCAAAACTCCCTAGGGGACTTGTCAATGCTAATAAGCCCAGCACTATTGGAGCATAACTGTAACTGTCTTTAGCCATAACTATATATCAACACGTGACTAGGCCGTCTGCATGGGTGAAGAGAATCATCAGCTCCCATTAAGTCTATGACAGGCTGCAGAGACCACAGGACTAATCACAAACAGATGAGGGGGGGAGGGCGCAGCACATATACAGTAGTACAGTGGAGTAGCTCTAATTGGTTTGCCATGCTACGCCCCCAGCTCGGCCCACTTCTCTGCAATCACATAAGTGGATGAAGAGGTTGTGACTAACACTGGTTGGTGGTTGGTCTGTGTGTTGTGTGTGTGAGGGTCCCAATGATAAGCAATGGCGCGCAGTGTTTTATAAGGAGGCGCTGCCCCCGGTGGTGACTCAGTGCATTGATTTGTGATTCTGTATAAAAGGTGGAGAGTGAAAAGAATCCCCTGTAAAATACACTAAAGTTCCTACAAATATAATACTGATTTATGTAAACAACAGACAACGATTATAGAAATGTATCACTCCCTAAAAACATCTCCCAGGGATAAAGAAATGCTTGACACTACAGGCAAAAATCTCTTAGCGTACAAGATTTCATGTGGAAACAACAAAACTGTCAACACCCAAAGATGTTTTAATATTTAATTTAATCCACCTGCAGTCATAGAGTTATATGGGATATTGTAAATTCAAAGGCCGTTTTCTCTAAATGCATTTCCCCCATAGGGACATGAAGATCATCGCTTAAATAACAATAATACATTTCATTTATGAGGCACCTTTCTGGACACCCAAGGTCGCCGTACAACAAATAAACAAGTTAAGTGCAATTTAAAACATACAGTTAAAAGCCACAGTTAAAGTGGGAAAGTATTTAATTGATTGATTGTATTTAGTTTGTGGAATTTATTCATATTTTAAGTTTATATTAAAGTAGCATCTCCACACACTGGACTTTACAGCCTTGGACTTAACAACATTTTGAAGGATTTGTTGATATCTAATTCCAAATGTTAACCCTAAAAACAAGGCGAAATTAGACATTTTCGGCGAATTTTCAACCAGATCTAGTTCACTCAAACACTAAATAAGATATCGATATATGTTTTTTAGTATTTAATGCCAACAAAATGAAGCAAGGAATTTAAACTTTGCTCTTTTCACGTGTCTGTTTTAAATGTGCCAAATATGGTCAATTTGGGCAGTTTTTGCACTTAAAATGGCTTGTGTTTAAATATGAAAATATTACATGATGAAAAACTTACATTTTGTTCTTACATTTATGTGAGTAAGCTACACAAGTCGTTTCAAATGTAAAAAAAAAAAAAATCCTGTATTTACCTACAGTGTCTAGCTTATATCGAACACACTGGGTGGCTGAATTCATTATATTTCAATTACCAGTCCCCATATCAGTTTTAATGTCCAACACATGTACATATTTTGTTTCATTCCATTACATTTGTAACACTTTAAATTACACATTTTACTATTATTGTCAATTTATGGCATTTTAGCATCACCAAAAATCCTTGAAATATTTTCTGTGTGAATAAAAATGCGCCTCGGTGAGACGCCAGCACGTGCCTAATTAAGCCATGCTGCCTGACTCCATGTATAAGTGTGGACATATGGCACTTGAGTACTCAATAAGACAGCTAGCCCTTAAATCTTCCCCTGGATTTACTCAAGAATGAAGCCACTGATTTATACGCGCAGGAAACGCAGTGTCCTTTTATTGTTTGCCTCTTCAGAATCATCTTGACGTATTACATGAGCCCCTCTCGACGTCAAAGGAGCAATCAGTGTAAATATTGCTTTATTAGCACTTTAAATGACGGCAGCGACATGTCAAGATATGCCTTGCTATTAAATTACCTGCTTGATAAGTTGTCCCAGCATTGTAAATCAGATCATTATTGCACATGGCGCTGTCCGTGGTATTAACGACATTGAAAAGTTGACTAGCTACCATTTGTGGCTAAAAAGCTGTCCTCTAAATGATTTGTCACGCTCAATACACTGGCGTCTGTGTGGGAGAGATGGCCGCATGGTAATCCTGTATTGTCTCAGTGTCTCTGTGTTTTTGACATGCAAATAACCCAGTAACTTGTCTTCATCATGGGCCTCCTGCTCAGACTACAGGACTATGGGGGGTGTGATCCACTCCTACTGTGAAATCCTCATTAAATGTATGGGGCAGATGCCACACTGTTGTCTCACAGGGTGCAAAGGCAGATCCAAACGGCTGGTTAATATCATCCATCAATGACACTTAACACCACTATAGATGCCGGCTTGACTGGTGCAAAATGGAAAGAACATTTAAAGGTGTATTGTGTAACTTTTCAGGTAGAGGGCCCGTCAAATGCTTTTCTCCATGGATATTTTCTTGCTCTGTCTGGAAAGTTTCACAGTACGGTATTAAACCTTTCAATCTTCATGGAGACCAAACCTGACCAAGTTACAGGTCAGGTCTGTGGAGAGGCGACCCCGCACACAGTCAGAATGTCTGTTTTTCTAGGTATTTTTGGGCTATAAAACCAGCTAAATAAGTGAATAAATGTGCAAATAAATGTAAGATAGAGCTGTTAATGCCATACTGTGGAACACTGGCAGAGTAATGATAAACCCTTAGAAACAAGCAGGTGACGGATCCTCCACCAGAAAAGTTACACCATCAAAACAAATGAATAACCATATGCTCATAATTATAAAAACCCTAAAACAATAAATAAAGGCTAAGAAAAACAAATAAGTGTGTTACTTCAGCCAATCTACATTCAACCAATTGCACATCAAGAAAATAATCAAAAATCCAACAACCAAATAGGAGAATAAAATGCAAAAATTGTTAGGATGTACAGTATGAGTATTTATTTCTGGAGTCCACTCAAAATGAGGAGTGATTTGAGGGAAAAGTGTTGGTAGGTTAAACACAGTGCATGAGTGTAAAGTGGATTATTTGAGTCCATTCAGTCCTGATGTAGATTTGATTTGGTGTTACTCAAAGTCCTGTTCTAGTCCTTCTGGACTTCTTTCAGCTTTAGTCTTAGCTGGTTTAGTCCCAGCTTAGATGTAGTGTAGTTGGTAGTATGAGTATGACCTTCTAACCCTGTCAGAACTGAAGAATACACAGGTTTTCCTCTGTAACTCCTTAAGAAACTTTCATTTGACCAGAATTGCTGGCCTCTCTTGAACCTAGGCAAATGTCTGTAGCCACTATGCAAATATTTCATGGAGAATAATAATTTGTCCAATTTGACTTGTCTGAGAAAGTTAAGATTCAAATAAAGTGAGTCTCTAAATGTCAGACAGTCTCTGCAGGTGCTTACTGTTCCTTATGCAACAACTTGTATTGTTCTGCAGCTCTGTGAAAGTAGCATCAGTGGTGCTAGACTCAGCAGCAACAGGCACCAAGACGGACGACAGTGTAGAAGATTGCACAGAAGAGAGAGTCTGCTGGTTGTATCAACTTTTGTTTATGAACACAATTGAAAAGAACACTGGTAACTTCTTTTTCACAAAAGTCATATGAGCTGCTGAGCATTATGCATAACAAAATGTACTGGCACTGATAACAATGTTATTTAGCTAATATTTCACAAAAATCTGTTTCTTTTGTATTCGTAATGTATTATTTCTTAATAATTCAGGGGGAAATCACATTCTCTTATTCAAAATTGTTTTATGAAAAATGTGTATTATTATCATTTACTGTTATAATAAACCACAAATACAAATATGCACTTTACTGTCCAGATACACATTTAAGAAACATGGCACAATTTGGCCTTTTATAAGATAAGATAAATGTATATTATGTAGGGTCAAAATAAAAATAAAAGAAATGAATACATTAGGCTTATATAATTACATTACGTCTCCCCAAGAACAGGACTCCCCAAAGAACACTTGGACTTTTCCATTTATTGTCATTGTTATTTATTTATTTATACACATGGGAGAAACACAATTCCGATTCTTTATATGTCTTCCGAATGAAGAATTGACAGTGAACTTTCTGAACTTGAACTTCAGCTTCATGACTTGTCCAAGAGGCTTTGGTGGCGATAAGCACTTTGTAGCCACAGCTGCCCTTTGGGGACTGAGGCTGCCAAACTGAGTGATCCCCACTCCTCCCCATCACTCACATGCCACACTCATACTAGACAAGGTGGGTCAAGTGTTTTGCCTAAGGACACAACGACAGATTACACTAGCGCCACAGCTGCCCTTTCCATGTACTGACCAGTCCCAGACCTGCTAACTGAGATGTGACTAGATTAGTTCTGTATCAAATCCACATTGCCATCTACATGTATCTTAATGTGCATCTTCAGTAATTTGTCATTTAGAATATTAAGTGCATGTTGTGTTGATGACTAGAATATAATGGTAGCAACCAGTGGCCCACCTTAAACAAACCTATACCTTTGTCTCAAGAATTTGCACACATGTTAAACGTGCTCATTGGTGCTCATTGACTACGACCTGCATTGTCAGGGGTGTTGAGGTCAGGTTAGGGTCATGTCTTCTTCCTTCTCCCTCCTGTATTTGGTATCTTACACAACAAAAGTGCTACGGCAAAATGAGACCGTAATTAGCAGCCATTTTAGGTGATAAGCTGCCAGACGTAGAGGAAGAGCCAGATGGACTGAGGGCCCACGGGCGCAGATGGGTGGGTGGGTGGTACAGGCTAGAGCTATAACACCGAGACATAGATACTAGTATTCACACTACAGTCATATGACCTCACTATGTAGTATTTAGTATGTGAGCGCATACATATGTTCAAGTTGGTTGTAAATTTGTGTTTCTCCTACACACCTAACCTCCCACACAGAAACAGAACAGCAAAGTTGTCAAGACAAAAAAGTGTAATCTTTTCTGTAAAGATGAAATTCTCGAAATTGCTACAGCTCTGGAGCTCTTCACCAACTAAGGCCAAATGCAGGGAAACCATTAGACTTACATTAGGAAAAAATAGCATCACAGTTCAGACAAACTTGAAACAGTTTCCACGTTATGGTTTAGTACAAAATAAGATACATTAGAACGCACGCTTCCATTTTGAGTTTTTTCCATTATTGCACAATGATTTCCCTTGTGATTAATCAACAGTCCATGGTATTATTATTAGAACTGACAATGGAATACTTCTGTCTTCTGCTTTTTTAAAACTTTTGCACAACCACATGCTTTACTCCAAATAAGTATACTAAAATTGTGAAGATACAACCCTAGATGTTTGAATTGCCCATTTTTCCTATACGTTTTTGACCATGTTGTTGTGAGTATAGTCTTTGTTTGTTGCTGTGGGAGTTGGCACACCTGGATTGTGACCCAGGGGGGCACCCACACACGGTTGCCCAGAGCACAGCACCTCCTCTGGGACGTGCTGTGGTCTGGTCCTGCTTCATTAGACTCTGGAGCTGTACCTGGGCTGGGCGACTGTGGGCGATCTGCTGTCGTCAGCGCCATCGTGAAAGAACTCATTGTTCTGGAACCACACAACACTGTTTGTGCTCCACTCACTGGGACAATAAAATCTACAAGTGAAATATTTACACATGCACAGGTAGCGTACACATAAAACATCTATGGCTCAAAATATGACCCAGGTGTAAACATAAACGTGTTTGACGCAGATGTTAAGAACTAAAACAGGTTTTGTTGATGAAGAGACTTTTGGTCAACAGAAGCAACTCAATTTTTCCCACACGTAATTTTTGTTTGGTCAAAGCAGGAAGTTGATTTCACATCTCTTAAGTATGGAGGGGTTTCTTTTCTAAATCCTTCTGCCATTTCAGCAGGACAAGAAAAAATACACTTTACAGTCCACATAAAAATGGAAGAATCTTTAATAAGATTATAGTAATTCCTGTTTCTAAATGCATATTATGTAGGGTAAAAAGCCTGTCCAGTCCCCATCCATCACTCACTCACCACACACACTAGACAAGGGGGGTCAAGTGTCTTGCCTAAGTTGCCCCATCCAAGTATTAACCAGGCGGAAACCTGCTAACCAAGATATGGCCAGATCAGACAAGGCTACCTTGACACCAAAGACATATACTTCATAGTTTATAGTAAATACTACATAGAAGTTTGCATAATAGAAAACATATATTTTCATGTCAGTCCAGAGTTAAGGGCAGATTACGTAATTAGTGAAAAAGCTGTACTGCAGTGGTCTCAATTGGATAAAAGTTTAAGATAAACATACAATGTGACTGTTGGATGTGGACATACTACTGTTATCAGTGAGGGGGAAGTAAACACTGCACTGGCCCTTTAACATAGTAAAGGTCTTAAGGCATCAGGCCGCCACATCGTTGCCAAGCGCCCACACAACATCAACAAAGGCTCCGAGCAGGTGAACTGAGGTGACCGCTGCTCTGAGTCCCGGCAATTCATCCCACCATTTTAGACAGCGAGAGAGGGAGAAAGAGGGAGGGAGGGAGGGCTTCTCGAAAACACTGGAAACATATAAACAAATACAGTGAGAGTGAGAAAGGTGAGAGGAGATTCGAAGGGATTGGACAAGTCGGAGTCTCTGTTTGCAACAAGAACAAGATAATAATCACTGTGAGTTTGAAATATGATCAAAGTAGAAGTTGACCTCGTGAGCAAAGTGCCCTCTGGCTCTTGTTTATAGTAGTGGATTCTTTACTGAAAACAGCAAAGATGATAGGAAAAATATAGCTACATATAAGTTTATATAAAACAAGCCTCAATATAGCTAGAAAAAGAAAGGTTGAATCAATATGAAGTACCTCTGGGAAAGCATGGTTGTATTCCTTTAAACTACTGAACCAGATTATACTCAAAACAGCCATTTACAGTGCAAAAAGCAATATTTAACTTACATTTTATGTTATTTGAGTAGTAGTATTTAACTGGACAAGTAAAATGATCTACCAATGGAATAAGTATGTTTTCCTCCTCTCAAGAACATTAGATTTTCTCTTATTTTAACTGCAAATTGTTTTTTTTTTTCTTCATAAGCGCAGCAAGATGTATTTTCATATCAAGGTTATGGAGAGAAGCGTTACTGTGAAAGGAGTTTAGTTATGGAATAGTATTGAAAAAGGAATCAAAGAATCAAGTACAATGAAGGCGTTTAAAAGCACATTAAATCCAGCGCAATGTGTAGGTATGAAAAAGAATAAGTTGTTGCGCATAAAAGTGAAGATTTGTGTTTGCGTTTGATTCATAATTGTGACTGAAATGAAATGTACTGATGGGAAATGTTTCACAGCGATTGTCGGTGTTGGTGTGTGTGGAAAAGGGGAAAGATAACATAAAACGACTTTTCTTTCTGCTCCTTTTCATTCATTTCTTGTATGTTTGATATTGTGACACTGTCTTTTTATACTTTATGAATGAAAAAAACTAATAAATACAATTTTAAGGACAAAAAGTCTGGTTCCATTGGTAAATAATGAAATCTACTTAAATCATGATAAAAAAAAAAACATTCTTAATTCAGGTAATCTTAATGTTCCACCTTGTGGTGTCATGTTAACAGCTACTTTTTACCTTTTGTTCAGTAGAGATTAGCAATTCTAGGTCTGAAATTATCCACCTGACTGTGGAGAAGGTGAATGGAGTCACATTCACAATGGAACAAGTGGAGTGTATTCAGTTTGAGAGAAGAAATATGCAGGATTTATGGGTTAAACGTGCGAATGAAACAAAACACAACTCCAGGTATGTTTGCGATGAGGAAACATTATAACATAGATCCGAAAATAGTAGTGACACGGGCCCTTTAAATAGTAGCTTGATGTAAATAGTAGCTTTGAACAACAGCTGACCAATGACCAAAACAATGCAACATTATTGTACAAGCAGCATATAATAAGAAAAATAATCAAAATATGAATGAAAAGACTTGGTTGGAGACTGGAGCGGTGGTGCTTAAAAACAAACTGCACCTTGTCTCTATTGTTCCTGTAACTGGGTCTGATTCTCCGACATACCTGAGCTGTTGGGGACTCGGCGCAGTATTTGGAGTGGAGTGGTCACATGGTGCTCAGGTTTCCTCTCTCACACTCATAGCTCAGGTGCAGATGTCTGGGCGCTGTAGTCTTTTTCAACACGGTGGGAACTCTATAGAGGACTTGAACTGGGCCAACGCTTGGACCTTTCCACGGGTTCATACAAAAAGAAATCAGTAACACCATTACACGTTCCGCTGCTAGTGACAAATAACTTTATGAGCAACTTTCTTTAACAAAAACAACACAGTTTCTTTTATATTGTAATCCATTTTTTCTATATAATGAAAAGAAATGTACAGTGAATGTCCAGATGAGAGCAGGGCTTGGATCACTGGTTTCTCTCTCTTCTTTGTGTTGAGGTGTCTCTGTTCAATAAAAGGTCTTTCAGGACTCACATAGTTTGAGGCTGCTGTAAACCGTGCATTTGTGTATATTACAATGGGTCAGATGACAGTGAGGTGTGAAACTATTTGAACTGGTTTCGCTTCAGAACTCCAGGGAACGATAAAACTCTCCTCGGTTTAAAGGTGCATTGGGTTACCTCTGCAGTAGATGGTCCGCCAACTTATTGTCTTATTGTTCGAGATGTTATTGCTTAGCTTGAAGCATATCTTAATGAACGCGCAAACCCTTACTGTGAGCAGGGTCACCTCTCCGCAGATCTGACCTGTAACTTGGCCTGGTGGCTTCATCGCCTCCATGGAGATAGATGTGTTTATTGCCACACTGTAGAACACATGTGTCAAACATGCGGCCCGGGGGCCAGATCCGGCCCTCCAAGACCTTTAATCTGGCCCTCGGCTGATTTTTCTATTAAAATACTTAAAATTTTCAGATTTTTCTGTTAATTTTCTGCACCGTTTAGCATAGCAGCGTCTCCGGCGTTTCTGTACGTTGCGACTCCCACCAGAGCAGCACAAATGAAGACTTTCCTCTTTCCAAACGCTCTTAAAGGACGATCGTTTTGACTGTCGACCGTGACCCATCCATCCATCCATCCATCTTCTCCCGCTTAATCCAGCTGGGTCGCGGGGGCAGCTTGCTGCCCAATCCTCATAGCACCTGACCCCCCCTATGAAACCCTCTGCAGGTGCTGAGCCCACAGGAGGGTGGACACCATGGTCCTTGATGTTAGTTCATAGGGGTGCGGGCATGTTTTGGGGTTGATGGGGGAAACCGGAGCACCCGGAGGAAACCCATCCATCCGGGTGACCCAGGGATCGAACCCGCAACCTTCTTGCTGTGAGGCCTGAGTGTTGCCACTCAGCCACCGTGCCGCCTCGACCGTGACCCTCATCAGACCCTCAGCAAAATGTCAAAAAATGAGAAAAGCAGATGCTGAGTTCAGGATCAGAAAAATAGTCTAATTCTTATTTGTTGACAGAGGTGAATGGGAAATCTGTGCTCAGTGTGTTTGGAACAAGTGGCGTTGCTCGAGGAATATAATCTTAAACACCACTACGAGACACGGAGAAAAATACAATAACTTGAAGAGAGAACTGAGTTTTCTGATCCGGCCCTTTTGGGATCAAAGTAGGCTGCATACGGCCCCCGGACCAAAATGAGTTTGACACCCCTGCTGTAGAACATTCCATGGGGATAAGTAGGTGGTGGACTCTGACTGCACCAGTTGAGTTACATAGTGCACATTTAAGCACACATTTAATTTAGCATGGGATTTTGGTCCACGCTGTTGTATTTCATTCACATGCTCTGTTATGACATTTAAAAAAAAATCAAATACTATTAAAGGTCCTATATTACACAAAGGAGCTTTAATCCACGTTATAATGTTGTTACCTCCTCAAAAACATACCCGGAGTTGTGTTTTGTTTCAGTCATATAAGTTTGAGTAACCCTGCATTATTAGTCTGTCTACAACTCCAAAACTCAAAATGCTCTGATCCACCTTGTGATGTCATGTAGTGGTAGTTTTCAAGTTAAAGGGGAACTCCAGCACGTCTGAAGTCCAGTACAATAGAAACTGAAAGTTGTTGAAAGAAAATGGTTCGGGAATGTATTTTTTTTGCGTTTTCAAAAAATATAATTCACACGGAAATAAATGGGATTAGAAACGACATCGGCGATCGAGTCTTTTGGGCTTTCGCATGCGCAGTGGGAAATCAACAAGCTAATGCTAAGGCTGCTTATAAAGTTGTTTTCTAACGTTTCCAGACACTAATGAGTGAACCAGGCAGAGCGTTTTGTTTGTTAGACTCGTGGCTGTTGTAAGATGGTTTAGAAAGTGGTGTTAAGCCTCTTCTCTGCAAATTGGCATTTTACGTGGAAGTTAAGAACTTGCCCCCATCACTACAATAGTTTGTTCCCTTGACAGCGAGATCTCCGCCGAGGCAACACTGATCTGTGCTGCTTTTTGGCTTCTGACAGTATTCGACCACCTCTAGCAATGGACTTTAGCTTCAAACGTGCCGGAGTTCCCCTTTAAAAGTCTTTAGTTCAGCAAAGAAACTGGAAATTCACTCTAAAACCCATGGAGAGGTACAATTTGTTCGCCAATGTGGTTTGCAGACAAAATTAAAATTCAAGACTATTCAGTGCTGACTGAATAGAACTAGCAGGTGTGCCTCCAAAAACTCCAGCTCAACACATCTGTCAGAATTGAGAAAAATGATAAAATGCAAAATCTGCCACGAACTTCCCAGTTTCACCCAAAGTTCACAGCCCCAGACTGTGAGAACGCCTTACATTCCTGTTCCCTTATAGCAGCTTGTCAGTGAAAAGTCCACATCTCCTGCATAACGATGATTAAAGAGTGTGCATTTGCCACAGGTATGTGCCGACCACTTCAGTCAGCGCGCTCCAAGGAATGCATGGGAGCTAACAGCCAGTGTCCAAATAACTACCTTCTCCAGTCACCCCTCTACCTCAGGCATCTTCACATATACAACCATGCACTGCACTTTCCCTCACTGTCTAAACCATGAGCCCCGGGAGGAGTCTGGGAATTAGCAAGAACAAAGGGTTTCAAGGGCCGAATTACGGGTTTGTTTGAATTTCTAAGGACCTGCTTTAGAAATTCAGAAGCAAATTTCATGACAGAGGCCATAACGAAGCACAGACTGTTTTGATTACGAGGAATCGTTTAGAGTGGACCTGAACCTGCTGACTTTCACAGCCAAGTTCATTGGGATCGCGTTACCTCCAGCACATTCCTCTCTCTGCCTCTTTTTTTCTGCTGACAAAAGAAAGACAGGATTCAGCCCTCAAACTACAGTGTTGCAAAGGTCAATACATACATCTTATTACTGACTTTATGGGGCTTTTTTATATCAAATTTATGCGTGTTGAGATTAAGGGGCTTAACATGCATACATTTAAATACACCTTAAAACATGGGTGCATACATACTGCACAACAGGGATGGACGAGATCTGTGCAACAAATGGTTATTACACTCTGATCTGTTATCATGTTCTTTCCCTGGAAAACAGTTACAATCCCTGCATATTCATCCAGAGCCCTCAGACTGAAAACACTGTTCTACCTTACTCTACTTTTCATTATATATTATGTAAAATGTTGTCTCATTCTTGTTGGCCCAATCTTGTGTCACATCTTGTGGGAAATGTATCCTGCCCCGCCCCCACTGCACAATAATGCAAAGCACCACAAAATGACATAAAGAGTTAGTTTGTACTAGGCCTGGGACACATTTTGATGTACTATAGATACTAGTATTTCAAAAAATCAAATTGAAATCTCTTTATTTTTGAAAAGAAAAACATTTAATTTCCTATATTATGTAAAATTGACTCTTGCGAGCTTGAAGCCATGTTATAATGCTCTTCTTCAAAAACCCAGAGTTGTGTTTTGTTTCATTCACACATGATGCTCTGCTCCACCTTGTAATGTCATTAAGCTGTAGTTTGCAAGTTAACAGCTCCTTTTATCTATAGTTCAGTAGAGATGGGTAATTCCAAGGCTGAAATTATCCAAACGATTCTAGTGAAGGTGAATGGATCTTAAAAACACAGTGGAGCATGTCCCATATATGTCCCATTTGTGTGTTAAACATGTGTGAATGAAACAAAACACAACTCCAGGTCTGTTTGTGATGAGGAAACATTATAATGTGGACTGTAAAATGGTGTAACATGTTTAGCAATATGGGAACTGTTTTTTCTGCCATAATTCTCAGCCCTGGTTTGTTTAAAAGTAGGTTGGTTCCTCAGTCTTGTCTTGTTTTGATTTCAGTTGTTTATTTGCGTGGGAAAATAGTAGGTCAAAGTAGACACTGGTATGTGGAGCAGGGCATAAAGGAGGACAGCGCTTCATTGAAACCTGCTGAACACAAACAGTTGACAAAGACACAAGATTAAGAGATTCACACCATTATCACTGAGCAGAATGGAGCTGCGAATTTACATGCTGCCTACTTTTAGGTCACCTATATAAGCGGCTCGCTGTGGTTTGCATTTGAGTGGATTTTTGTAAATGCACCTCACACAGATAGAGTTAACAACATGCTGCTAGCCACTTGTCACATTTGGTTTCCTGTTGTATGATCAGTTCCTTTATTTCTGCATGTGTGTCATAGCACTCTTATGAAAGCGTTGCCAGTAAAGCCCCCGAATGGTTCCTGTGTCACCTTTTCCAGGAATCAACAGTTCTAATGCGGTTTCAGCCTCTGGTCTTGTCGCTAAACACTAAAATTGAAAACCTGATACCAATTTCAATACCCCAGTGATCGTAAAATACACACATTTTTAGACCGTGTCACAACACTAATAAAATGTGGTGACAGTATTTCAGTGACTGGAGCACAATTCCTGTCATTGCTTCTTTGAGCAAGACACCCCACCCACCGTTTCTTGTATGAATGTGCTGAGTATGTGAGTGATTGGTGGTGGTGGGATGGGTTTACGGTGCAAACTGGCAGCAATGTAAGTGTAAAAGTACTGTTGTAGTTATTTACTGTTACTATATGTGGTCTAACATTAGTGGCAATTTCTAAAACTATTTCAAAAAGGTCCAGTTTTGTCTTGTTTCAGTACCACTACCTGCTCAAATACGTATCTACTTTTTGTATTGCATTGTATTAATATCTGGGTGTACATGTTTTTGATCGCCTTATTTTGGGTGTTTCTATATTCTTTTCATTTCCCATTATTCCTCAGTGGCAGTGGTGATTTTGTCACGTGAAGTTCAATGGAGCAGCATCTTTCCTTCTGTCAAATCTCATCTGGTGAATTGGAGATGCTGATATTCATGTTCATAGTATTTTTACCCCATTTCTTGTATGTTGCTATAGTCTTGTTATTGTTGTTATCTCTCCCTGGGATGCGCTTCAAGGAGACTGGGCGCACTGGAGCGTTAAAACCCCTCAGTGACTCAGCATTTTACATCCAACTTCCTCCTCCTTCTCCTCCTCCTCTCCCTTCCCTTCATAAACACACCATTATCTTCATCCTCTTTGTCTTCATCAGGGAACAACTGCGACTCAGCGTGACCCGGAGCGGATCCTGTCACGAACCAGTCCCCAGCGGAGCAGAAGCCGTGATGTGCTGCACCTGCTGATGCCCCATTGTCCTCAAATGTGTCACTCTGTGTTTATCAAAGGTACACAACAGTGCGTCCGCCCTGGTGTCCGCCAAGCATGAGCATTAGAGTGGTCCTTATATGAGCTGATACCATTTTTTTTGAAAAATCAACGGGCCACCCCATATTATGGTTACATATGGTAAGAAAACATTCACCAACAAATTTCAGCCAAATTGAATCATATTTAGAGGTCCCTACCGGAGTCAGAAGATGCAAATATGACAAAAAATTATGAATATTTGTCTTTTTCAACAAAGTATTTCTGAACTAGTAGGGATACATAAAAGTCAAAGTTGAAGAATAGGATAAATTGTTGTGCCAAACTTTGATTCTGTGACTCCTGCATGGACACAACAAATGCTGCTCTGTTTTATAACTATAGATTCACACACAGGACAGATACGTCTTAAACAAACACATGCACCAGTTTAACCTATGATCTTGTTATTTGTACAGTGCTGGAGATGATACATAAAGTGTGACTGATGTCTTTGTGGTGTGGAACACAGACCTCATTTAAACCCATTGAAATGTTATGGATATGTTCTGGCCCTCAGGCTGTTTAGATGTGTTTTCCGTTTTTTATGAAGTACAGCTGAATGAAGCTTGGGAACAGGCACACATGGCTCCTGTTTCCAAAGTACATAAACATATTTTAACTTAGGGGTCATTGTAGTCTATGCAGTTTCATTTATTTGCTTTGCACGTGTCTTGTGTGCCTCTGTCACGCACAACATGGATTTGCCTCTCTGACCGTCACTAATGACCATAAAATATGAATATACTACTGCAGTATAAGCGACATGACACAACAAATTCAGCCATGGGGAAAATGCTAAAAGAAAGTGTAATCTTGGATAGCATGTGGAGAAAACTACAGTAATGAGCAAAACAATATAAGGATACACGTTTGCATGTATTAGACATGCACATGACAAACTTTCCATCATTCTAGTGCACCTTGAGTTTATTGGGGACCACTTTAAAGGTCCTATATTATGCAAAATTGACTCTTATGAAGCCATGTTATAATGTTGGTACCTCCTCAAAAACCTGGAGTTATGTTGCTGTTGCTTTCACCCATGTTTGAGTAACCCTTATTATTAGTCTGTCTACATCTCCAAAGCTCAAAACGCTCTGTTTCACCTCATGATGTCATGTAGTGGTAGTTTTCAAGTGAACACTTACCTTTCAGTTTTCTGTTTAAGAGATCTAAGCCTAAATATGCAGGAATAGTGTGTTAAAAATGTGTGAATGTGTGATGTTTGTGATGAGGAAACAACACTATGACAGATCAGAGAATAGTGTAATATGGGGCCTTTAATTAGCCTTAATAAAACATGAGCAAAAACTTTCAAATTCATTATGAACAAATAGTTTATTGAGAGTGATTCAGTCTTTGTAACTACTTAATGAAGGGGTTAAGGTTAAGAGTTAGAAGACAGGGTATTAAGTTAAGTAAACCTGATTCATTCTTTGTAAACCTTCTGTATTGTGTTCCTCAAGTCTCTCAGAGAATTCATAGCTTCGTACTTCCTTGTATTTCCCCCCCGTGCTTCTTAGCCCCTCCTCTTTGTTGTTTACCTGGAGCGGAGTAGCAGCAGCGCTGGTTGTCACAGTGATCATGTTACATCTAGGACAGCCAGTTCTGGGAATGGAGGGGGGGCAAGGGACTCCTGATAATAAGCCTCCATTGTTCCCAAAAGGCCCTCTCATCTCACCCGCGGTGTATACAGCAGTGTGTACGCACCACTTTCCCACAACAGAAACACACAGGATCACAACTGATACTACAACCACACACCGTAAACATGAGACAATACTCTGCTCTCAGCGGTTACGTAAACAAGGTGATGGTGGCAGATTAGCGTTTCATAGCAGTTATTCATGTTTTTTATGTATATATATTGGCTGGCTGATTACTACAAGTGTTTAAATATGTAGATAATTTAGTGAGGTAAAGAAAACTCTGCTGCGTGCATATTCATATACTGTATATCTATGTTATTTCATGTAGTTATACTGGCTTTGCTCCTCCTCTCAGTGTCTTTTCACTGTGTCTCACTGAGGTGGGAAACTCTGCCTTTTCCTCCTCAGCACAAAACATAATCCCAGGTACATTTGTGATGAGAAAACAACATTATAACATAGATCAGAAAGTAGTGAAAATTTGAGCCCCTTAAAAAAAATAGAAAGTGCGTTGAGATGTATGTTTTCCTTGAGAAAAATGATGGTTTTACAGTATAATGTGATATTTTGTGATTTTACTGTTTTGTCTTGTGTTGGCTTCTGCTTTGGCCAAGTCTCTTTTTACATCTGATCCTGAATCTCAGTGGGACCTGCTGGTTAAATAAAGGCAAAATAAAACAAAATCTAAAAATATTTATACATTTTTGATTCAAACTTTTCCATTTCCAAGCCAGGATAAGACCTGAGAATGTGGTTTTTTATTGTCTGAGTAGGACAAAATGCCTTGGACATTTGAGCAGAGCATGAACTTTTTAAACTGTCCCAATTCACAATATTAACTCCAATTCACTATTTGTTTAAGATGCACTGTGTAACTTTTTGGTGGGTGGTCCGTCACCTGCTTGTTTCTATGGATGTGTCATTGCTCTGTCTGGAATGTTCCACAGTATGGCATTAAACAGCTCTACCTTACGTGTATTCAACTACAATGACAAAAGCTTCATAACTCAAAAATACCTAGATAAACAGGCGTTCTGACTGTGAGCGGGGTCGCCTCTCCGCAGATCTGACCTGTAACCTGGTTTGGTCTCCATGAAGATACAAAGGTTTAATACTATACTGTGAAATATTCCAGACAAAGCAATAACATTTCCATGGAGAAAAGCATTTGACAGACGCTCCACCAGAAAAGTTTTTATTGCTTACAGTTGATTTTTTCCTATTATTTGGAATTGGATTGGCTGACCTGGCCCTGTTGTATTCTCACATACCACCACTAGATGCTGTCTACATTATTGCTGTCTGATAGCGTGCCAGCTTTGGCCTGACATAAGGAGACCAGAGAGCACTTGAGCCTGAACAAGGTGACGGGAAGGGGCAACAGGTTTCACACCTTCATCTACCGTAAAAGAAAAATCAGACAAATGGCTTTAAATTGCATATAATTGGCGTTGATTCACAGCGCTTTGCTTAACCCAAACAAACACCAAAATGACCAACCCTGTTAAACCAACCTGCTTATTAAAGAGGAGACACACAAGTGGATTCTTTAGTTACAGACTCATGCCTTCAGTAGGACCTTTTTAACCCTAACATTTATTTTTGTTGCAAAAGACAACACCGACAACAAAACTATAGTGCGCGAGAGGTTTTGCATTGATTTCAATTGTCTGATGAGGAAAATTTTGGTAGATTATAATGGTTACAGTGCAGCACATCAGGAGCAGGACCACACTTCCCCTGCCCTCGCCTCCTCTCCAGTGAATCACAGCTCAGTTCTACCACACCTCAATTTCTCAGAAGCCTATTTGTAGCCTCTTCCGGCAACCCAATTTGTCCGAATAACTCAACCCCACCCTCCCAACACATATCTGTTCGCTTCCAGACATAAGACGCCTACGAGGGAGATTCTGTCCTGCCGGGCCATGTGAAGATTGAGACTGAACCCCCCCACCCACCCCAGAGTCTCAACCCAGCCGGCCCTCCTCGTCTCCATATAATAAACTCTTTTCTCTTCGCGTATGTGTTGTTGGTGTGGTCCTTGCTAGTGAAATGATTTCTGATGAGGGAATAGTGAGATAGATTTGTCCATTCAGCTTCCACTATTCTCCACACAGTTTATATGTATGACACAGCCCCTCGTATAACCTTCTGTCTCAGAGTATGTTTTTCTTTTTCTTCTAGATCTTGTTTTTGTTTCTTTCTTCATCTTTCTGCTTGTTGTGGAGAGTCCAATGTGCAAACCTTTAATATAAATAAAAGGACTGAATGAAAGATTCACTTTTTTGAGGTCCAGACAGACAGAGACAGACGATGACGTTGTCTCCACTGCAGCCCAGACACAGTTCCCTCTCGGTAGTTTCTCTTCTGCAGTCCTCCACAGGCAGACGTGACGTGGACAGAGCTTTATTGGAGCCAGCGAGTGCAATGCTGTAAACCTGCAGTGAGAGCTGACAAGCCGAACTGGGTCAGAGCCAGTGTCACAACGGCCGAGGGAGAAAATGTGAGCGCTGATTATGACCTAGATTTCTGCCTCTTGTAAGTGCCCTGCTTAAGTTATATGGCACTTGACACAGAAGCAGCTTTGTTTTGGACAGTGCATCCTGAGTGAGATTGAGCGAAAAGATATAATAACTGTTTTCACCAAGGCAAGGGAAACAAGTGGATAACTGTTGTGTTAAAAATAATAGATTTTCACTTAGATAGAAACAGTACAAAATGAAATAATCACATGGTTTAAACCTGTTATGCTTGTCTTAAAGCTATAATCTATAATAACACCAGTGGATCTTTTTTTTTTAAAAATAATTTGCATATTTTCATCATTTGTACCAACATTTGTACAAAAAATACTATGCAACACTGCCAAATCCTACATGTATCACCAATTAAGAAAATAAAACTGTAGAGAGCAGTGGGCGTTTGCCAGTGGCGACGAAAACGTGTAATGAACGACAGAATGGTGTCTTGAAAATAAGTAATTATAGATGCTCAAACATGCACGAATCACTCCAAATATAATTTTGGGTAAGCAAATGGTGAAGGGAAAAGACTTTATAACATAACTGAAACTCAAATATATATTTTTTTTGCATAATAGGCCTGCTTTAAAGGTACAGTGTGTAACATTTTCTGGTGGAAGGTTTGGCACCATTGATTGTGTCCATCGGTATATTCCACTGCATGAAATATTCCCCAATATGGTATTAATCTAATCTATTTTGAATATTCTATTGTGTTTTATTGGTCAAAAATAACCTTGAACAAAAGCTGCCTTCATGCTGTGAGCAGGATCGCCTCTCCACAGATCCTGCCCTTTCCCGGTGGCCAACCTGCTTATTTCCATGGACATGTTTTATCTCATACTGCAGAACAATCCAGGCAACGCAATAATATCGAGGTGACGGACCTTGGACCTAAAAGCTGAATTTATGACACGGACGTACTGAATAACAAGAGAGGCTGTTATGCTGATCATCTGGTGACTAAAATATGTTAAAGGTCTTATATAACAGAAAATTGAGTCTGGTTGTGAGCTTTAAACCAGGTTAAAATGCTGTTACTTCCTCAAAAACACACCAGGAGTTGTGTTTCAAAGCTCAAAATGCTCTGTTCTGCATTGTGATGGGATGTGGTTGTAGTTTTCGAGCCATCAGCTCTTTTCCAAATTCAGAAATCCTTATCAAAATTATTCTAGTGGAGGTGTATGCATTTTAAAAACACAGTGGAGCACTTCTTGCATTGCCACACGACCTCAGAAGGTAGTACAATGTTTCCATGTGAACGAAACAATATTATCAAACACAAAGTAATAATATAATTCATAAAACCACAAAAGATCGACAAATACAATGGAGGCAAATCTGTGTTTCTCTCACTAAACCATCACCTTTTGCTATACTTATTTTATCCTGTATGGTTTTCCCAGAAGCAAGAGTGCGAGCGTATCTAAAACCCAAAATATCCCCCTGTACACCACCTTGTTCTGTTGTTGGATTGTAAAAACAAAGCCAAACCAGCAGAAGTCTCCAGGAGTCAGAGTGGAGGAGCAGAGATGTGGGAGTGTTGCATGGGCTCAGGTGCATTTCTGTTACCCAACACTGAATGAGCTGCCAAAAATACAGAGGCGGCGCTGTTTAGTTAGAGCACAAGAACAGGAAGTACAGGGTTAGATCAGCGGACAGGCTATAGCAAGAATATCTCATCATTGTTTGCGCTTCAGTTACTATGGTTATGCTACTTCTCTGATTAGGCCCAGTAAAAATAGAGCTACAAGAACTCCAGTGCTTTGAAAAAAAGCTTAAAGGGCCCATATTATTCTATTTCCTGATCTATGTTATAATGCTTCCTCATTCCAAACATATCTGAAGTTGTGTTTTGTTCCACTGAGACACATTTACGACACAAAATCAGCATATTTAGGTTGAGCTGATTTAGGCTGAGGAACTGAATACGCTTTGTTCCACTTTGTCATGTGGTAAAACAGGAAGTGCTCCACTGTGTCTTCACTTCAATCACTGGGATGATTTCAGCCATGGAATTTCCTACTGAGCTAAGGATAAACGTCAGCTGGGGGAAAAAAATAGCTTTGGAACATGAAACCTATTCACTGTAAGTTCTCAAAAATATTGCACCTTCCCTGGAGCTCATAGGTGGGCTCCAGGGAAGGTGCAATATTTTTGAGCACTTACAGTGAATAGGTTTCAGGGAATGTGCAATACTGACTTTTACACTTTTTAAGACCCAGGGAATGTGCAAAAATATGCTAATTATGGGAATGGTGCAATATTATCAAATGTTGAACTGTATGAATTGATGTGTCCACTGTGTGTGTGCTGTATGTTGTATGTCTATGTGCCAGGAGTGCCCCTGTCCCAAGACAAATTTCTCCCAAGGGAGACAATAAAGGCTAATCTAATCTAATCTAATCTAATTTTGAGTTTTGGAGATGTGGGCAGATTAATAAAGCAGGGTTACTCAAGCACGTGTGAATAAAACAAAACACAACTCCAGCTATGTTTTTGAGGAGGTAACAACATTATAACACGGTTTAAAGCTCACGAGAGTCAATTTCAGACCTTTCCAAATCAGTTTTATTGTCATTGCCCCAGGAAGTTGATTTGACATGGTGTAACACAAAACAATGAAATATAAACCATGCTAAAATAATAGATTTTAGATTAGAATGTGACTAAATATAGATACAAACTCGAAGTTGTGGACAGAGTTTTGTTTGCGGTGTGTGTTTAGCAGGGTTTATTCCATTATAGTCTCACGTTCTCGGATGACGTATGTTTGGATGTGAGTTCATTCATGCGTGTATGTTTGCACTCTATATTTGCTTATGGTAATCAGTGAACCGGTGCTGACGTGAAAGGTACGTGCAAAGCAGGGAAACCACTCTGGAGAGTTTCCGTAAAACCCTTTTGACACCCATAGTTTTAAAGATAATGTAGGACTAGTCAACCTGAAGATAGCAGGTTTTTTTTCTTATTACAGAACAGGATTTTGCCTTCTGGAAAAATGGTTAAATCGGGGAGCAAAAAAAAAAAGAGCTTTCTGATGGAAGGTCTATCACCTGCTGTCTCCGTTTTCTTTGCTTAGAATGTTCCAGAGCATGACTTTAAATGTATCTGTGTTGCAATTATTTTTCATTGCTGAAGAAATACCTTAGAATAGGCATTAGTAAATTGAACTGTCTGTCCCCATGGAGATAGATATGTTTAATGGCATACTGTGGAATATTTTAAAGAGCCCATATTACGCTACAGTATTTTCTAATTTATGTTAAAACATTGTTCCCTCTTACGTGGAGTTGCGTTTTGTTTCATTCACAAATGTTTCGCATGCAAACAGGGCTGAGTTCTCTTGTCACGTCATATGGAAATACAGGAAGTGCTCCACTCTGTTTTAAACTCAGTGCACGTTCCATCATTTGGACGCTATCAGCCCTGGAATTGCCAGTCTCTATTGAACGAAGTGAAAATGGCAGCTGCTAACTTGACAACTTGTGCTTCATGACATCACAAGGTGCAACAGAGCATTTTGGGCTTTGAAGATGTGGACAGAATGCAGGATTTCTTAAACATGTGTGAATGAAACAAAGGGGCCTTTAAGCAATAACATGTCTATGGAAAGAAGCAGAGAAACTACATAGTACATAGTCACATAGTCCTTCAGTATATGCATGTCAACTGGTCAGATGTAACTAAACAGAGTTTCAGTTGGAAAGATTTTGAGTTCTGATGAAATGCTGGACTTAAAGTTGACCAGGATCACCTATTGGCAAATAATATTCCACCTATTCCATTTTAATGCCATGCTCATGTTTCCGTCCCATTCAAGCATATGTTTACTTCCTGTAATTGTCCGTCACCAAAGTAGCCATGATGTCAACTACAAAAACCAACCAGCAGTATAAACACAATAGATAAAGCTAATTTAAAGGTGCTACGGTATCAAGTGTCTATTTGGTTATTTGGCTGCTCTATTTCGGGCCTGTGTCATGGTGAATAAACATACTTAACCCGTGCTTGCTGTAAACACATGTGGAGGACAGATACACACAGGTGAAATGCACTTCCACTACAGGCGCAGTTATCCATGGTGACATTTAAGAGCCACACTAGTCGTTTCCATGATGTCACCAAGTCAACACAGGGGCAGGTCACAGGGACTGGACAATACTGACCTCAACTGTCAGGTCTAAGGATTATTTTCATTTTCAAATAAGACTAAATATAGTTTCATCATTTCATGATCTGGTCAGTGAAGAGGAGGGATGCACCGGTCCAGCTTTTTCAGTTCAGTTCAGTAGTATCAATACTTTGGCTTTAGGTATCTGCCAATACCCGATATTAACTGATACAAGTATAGGGACTGAGAATGTTATATTTTCCACAAAAAACACAGTTAACTTGTTACAAAATGGATCCCGTTGTGTTATGCAACTATTATTTATCTTCAGATCACTACTGACTGCTTTGTGTGACTAAAAGTTCAAACATTATGGGATATTCATCAGTCAGTAAATATTCTAATTGCATCAAATTAAAGGTCCCACAGGAATATCGGCTGAACTGATATTACAGGACCAAAATCCAATTCAGCAAAATTTCTTATATCAACACTGATATCCAATAACATTATCCCTAGTAATGAGATAATAGTTCGTAGTCTCGCAAACAGCACTGACCTCCATACACTGTGTCATAAATTACACCATTTTAACTGGGTTATTTTAAAGGTGCACTATGTAACTTTTTGGTTGGGGGAGGTCATCACCAGCTTGCTCCAACTGGAATGAACCACTATGACATTAAACACCTCTACCTCACATTTATTTACATATGTGGTTTTATAGCCCAAAAATACAACTAACATTAATCTCCATGGAGACAAGCATTTGATGGGTCCTCCAAGTTAAACAATGCACCTTTAAAGGTACATATAATGTAAAATCTGTTTTTTATGAGTTTTAACTGTCACATAATATCAGTTCCCCATCATTAGCTTAGTTAAGGTTGTATTCTGATTGGTGCATGCATGTTTGAGTTATCTTCTAATGTTCTCCGTTCGAGGTTTGAGAGCTCAGAAAATTACTATTTTTACCTACCCCTATCCCTACCCATTTTTCTGGTTGCAGATTTTAATAATAAACCTGTATTAAATAAATATATAATAAAACTCAGGCTAGGACATGAGCTATATAAGAATCTTTTACATTTCACTTAATTAACTTAACAGCAATGAGCAAACGATGAATCTTGCTGCGACACATTGCTCTATACTGCCTTAAGTGGGCTACAAAATGAAAATATATTCTATGCAGTAAGTAAACACAGTGATGGCCGGAGGGTGACAGGAGAATGCAGGAAAAGAGCACTCGTGAATGTTGACACACTTTCAGAAACGTGCCACACACACAAACGCTCAAATGATCCTCTCTATGACGTCACCTCCGCCCCGAGGGACTCCAGCAGCTGCTGTGGGTCCAAATGCCCACCTCCTCATCAGCGAGCTCCGTCGAAACATCTTTTAAACTATAAGGACCACAACATCCCGATACATCTTTACTGTGCATTTGTACATATAAATATTTAATACAAAATGAAGGCAGAATGTATAATGTCCATATGTAGCCGAGTTGTCGACAGTATATTTTATAAGGGTACATCTGAAGTGGTACAGTTTTAACTAAATAATGAAGATGGTTTTGTTTTGGTTTGATATCAGTTCAACACAAATGCATTATTATAACTGTCAGTCTGAAACTGAAATCAAATTGAAATTACAATATGGCTAAAGGGCCCATATTACGCTATTTTGCGATGTATGTTATAGTGTTTTTCCTCATCACAAACATACATGGAGTATAGTTTTGTTCCAGTCACACATGTTTAACACAGAAACCCTGCATATTAAGGCTCATCAGGATCATTACTGGAATTGCCCATCACTACTGAACAAAAGGTTAACTTGAAAACTACCGCTTCATGACATCATTAGGTGTAACAGAGCATTTTGAGCTTTGGAGATGTAGACAGACTAATAATAAATGTTAAAATTGATGAGGTAACAACATTTTAACATGACTTAAAGTTCACAATAGTCAATCTTGCATAATATAGTAATAATATCGGTTAAAATGTTGTCGATGTATAGCGAGGCCTGCATCATACATACATTTAGAATTACATACACAATTCCCCTCTTTTTCCCTGCTATCTTCACATGAACTCTTAAAAAAGACTTGATATCAAACTGACAAGCTATGAAAGAGGCCATCCCACCAGCTACTGAAGTGGAGAACAGCTCAGCATCCAATAAGAGAAATATACTGGTCAGCAACATTTTCAAGACTTGTTAAGAAAGCTATAAATATGAAATCTGTGCATGTCTTCATATATGCACGGCTATAGTCGGCCAATGCAGAATGCTTTGGTGCCGCTGCACCCTTCTACCTTGCATTGGGGGTTCATCTGGAGGGCATAAAGCACAAAGACTGGTCAGGAAATGCTGGAGGGGACAGTGGGAGATTGTGTTGACCATATATGGAAGTTCCTACATTAATGCATCTTATCTCTGATTCAAGACTCTCATAATGTGCGAAAATCGTGCAACTGACCGTGAATTGGAACAAGTGCATGTAAGAGGTGTGGAGGAACTTAAAGACTAATGTAGATGGACACTATAGGCTGTGCTGTACATTCATTTAATAGGGAATGACAGGGCAGAATGTGCTGATAGTGTATGAGATGATGTAACTGAGTGTGGCATAGAAGTCAAAAGAATATAATAACTAAACACATACAAGATTCTCACCCTTTTTATTCCATTTTTATTTTAATAAGACATATTTTACTGTCTTAAAGGTGTACTATGTAACTTTTCGGTTGCAAGGTCCACCACCTGCTTATCTCCATGGAAACATCACTGCTTTGTCATGCTCCATAGTTTTGCATTCATTCAAAAAAAATATTTTTATTGCTTAAAATATGTTGAAAAACAATGCATTCGACTGTGAGTAAGGTTGCCTCTCCATAGATCTGCCGTGTAACTTGGTATGGTTATCTGCCATGGAGATGTAAGTAAAAATTTTATTATACTGTGTTACATCTAGGCAAAGATAATATCTTTATCTTTTAATATATTTAATATCTTTTTAATATCTATAATATATGATAATATCTCCATGGAGACAAGGTTGTGGGCCCTTCTTCAGAAAAGTGACATAGTGAGCACTTAAAGAGGGTATTTCTTTGAGTTATAATGTTCTTTTTTCATCAAAAACATGCATGAAGAGGTTTTATACACCGTCCCTGCATGTGTCAATAATTATGCGATCTCTCCCAGACCCTGTTCGAACTTTCTTGATGTTTAGTTGTAAGATTCTGTGTTATGCTCAGCTCACAAACCTACATCATCCATAAATATACAAAAGAACGATTCAAAACTGTACACAACTTGCCAAACCCGATACAATGTGTAGTAGTTTCATTAGCAAGATACATGCTCAGTGTTTTGTGATAGCAGCTGGAGACTGAGCAAAATTGCCCTGTCACTTGTTTTGTATTTTAATGTATCGCTGAACTATGTGCTGCTGCGTCTCAAGGAGCAATCCATGAAAAAATCCGTTCCAAATGTGTAAATGTTTCATGTGTTGATTATGTTAATGTACATCTCACTGTTTATTTGGGAAAAAATAAAAATTCTGGTAGTCTGTTGCATGTCGTCTACAGTTCCCAGCCTGTGCACGTTTGATGGATATTGATTTATGCAGACCACAACACAAGAGCAGCATAGAATCTACAATCATTACAGAATATTACAGACTTTTTTTCTTTATTTTTTCTTAAACTGTAGTGAAATATCAGACATGAAATGGCGTGTAATTGTCTGTTGAAGATGGGCCAGAGAGAAAGCCTCTTGAGATATAATGTGTGTATATTTGATTCCAACCTACATAACAAAAATGCTTGTATGGCCATCTTGGGTTGTGTACTGTATAAATCTGATACTGGTTGAACGACATCAATAAAATATTCATGTGAAAATACTGATGCTCTGACGTTCTGTTTGCTCCATATATTTTATTCATTCTTTGGTATGTTGTGAATTTAGATTTGTTGGGGAAATTTCCATGTGGTGGCCCTGGATGCTTATTCCCAGGACGCGACAGCATGGGGAGTGAAAATGAGGGGTTAGGGCGGTCGTCCCATCCAGAAGCTTTCCCTTCAGCCTTATCACAAAACCACTAATTGTGAGTTCGCTGTCGTCAGCCAGTGCCACTGTCACCACTGTCCCTCTGAGGAACAGTACGGTGGCCTGGAGGCAGGGAGGGTGAAAGCAGGACTAAAATACATTTGGTTAGATGGAAATCTCTGCCTCCCACACTGATTTACTACTTCCTACAGAAGCACTCAGCCCCAGGGCTCTTTGTCAGTGGGGAGCAGACCACACAGAATTGCATTAGTGGGACTAGAGATGATTTGGCCTTTTAGAATACTCACATTGGCGTAGTAAGTGTCCTTAAAAGGATTTCATGGTATTTTAAAGACCCCAGACACTTGTTGAACATATACACCAGGGGGATAAAACGTACTAGAACACAGGAACAAGAACAGAACCAGAATTAAGACAGGAACTGAACCAGTGAAGGCACTAAACCATGAAGTGAACTGGGAACTAAACCAGAGACTCAAACAGGGACTGAAGCAGGGACTAAACCATGGACTAAACCAGGGACTGAACCAGGAACTAAACCAGGAACTGAAACAGGGACTAAAACAGGGACTGAAGCAGGGGCTGACCCAGGAACTAAACCAGGAACTGAAACAGGGACTGAAGCAGGGACTAAACCATGGACTAAACCAGGGACTTAACCAGAAACTAAACCAGGAACTGAAACAGGGACTGAAGCAGGGACTAAACCATGGACTAAACCAGGGTCTGAAGCAAGGACTAAACCAGAGACTAAAACAGGGACTAAATCAGGGTTTGGATCCAGATTGAAAGAGGATCTAACCAGGATTCAACCAGAACTGAACCAGAGAGTGAACAGGGTCAGAACCAAGAACTTAACTAAACTTACCTAGAGACTGAATGAACCAGAACACAACCAGCACTAGTTCTGAACCAAGACTAAACCAGGAACTGAACCAGGACAGAATCAGGACTGAGCAAGACTTTTACCGCAGGGGGGTCTAAACCGGACATCTTTGATTCGATTCCCAGTTGGAGACACTGCAAATTATAAATAAAGAAATTATTAAATCTTAAGGACTGAACCAGGACCAGACATTAGGGTGCAGAGGAGAGGATCAGATGAAGCTTAGGATGCAGAAGAGAGGCTACAGTAGGTCAAAAGGACACTAGCAACAATTACCTAAAATGCATACTACCGTCTCGTTGCAGAATCAAATAATAATAATAATAATAATAATAATAATAATAATAATAATAATAATAATAATAATAATAATAATACAGACTTATATGTCACTTTTTGGACACTCTTTACAAACAATAGCAAACAATACCATAAACCTATAGCAAATGTAGGAACTGTTAAAACACAATTTCCCATTTAGTTCACAAGCATTTACCAGAAAGGGGATCTGCATTGTGAAAGACTCATGACTTCCTATTTATGTCCACAGGCTGAGGTATACCATGTTACTGCAAATGATCCTGCTATCAACATATGACAGAGACTGTTACAGTGTTTACATTTCACATTTACAGTTTTCTTCATTCAATATTTGTTCTCTTGCATGTAGACTTGTACACACAGCCTCTGCTATAATGAGTCAGTGCTGCTCTGCTCATGTTAGTAATGAGCCCAGTGAACTGCCTGGCATTGCTTTAATTATTCAAGTGCTGGAAAGAGCTGAGGAGCGCCCTTTCACTCTCTCTTTCTCTCTAAATGTTTTTTTCTTTTCCAGGATGTGACGAGGAGAGGCTGATTCTGCGTCACTGATCTGCTCACGTCATGTTTGGCTCAGTGCAGCCGTGAGCAATTCCTGACCTAATAGAGGTGGGAGGGGTATGTCACATGATCACACAGAAGGTACAATACATGCACTTACAGGATGCTTCTGTAAATTACTAGAAAATGTGTGACTCAGGCTTTGCACAAAGGGGAGATTCATTTAATTTCTGGCCAATTATGTGAGATTAGAAAGCAAATTTGCACTGCTGCTTGTTAAAAGAAATATGGTAAAGCTTGTTCTATATTTATACTGTAAAATAATTAAGATGGACAGACAAGATAAGGTTTTGGTCACCAAGCAAAACAATAATTTAGGACAGATTTTGGGTCAACTGCAGCTGCCCTGCAGTAGGCAGTAGCTCATTGGTAGAGTGTTCTTCCACTGATGTGTATTGGTAGACACTCTAAACACTGCCTCTGCCACTGCCGTCGAATTTAAAAATAATAGTACTGTAATTTACAGGCCTGTCGAAGCCTCCCAATGAAATACACTATAGTCTTTATTTGTTCAGTCCAGTGGCGGCTGGTGAATAGAGGGCGCAAGAGCGCCGCACTTCCTAACTTAACCTTGATTAAAAAATAAATAAAATAAATAAATTATAAAGTTATTTTGTATTAGGCTATATGTTTAATATTTTGTAAAACCAAACGTGTATCTGCATAGACATGTTTTTATCATGTTAAATGTGCTCATATTGCTGTATTTGAGTCACGTGGGCATTTGAGTACGCACAGTCTGTGCTTCCCAATGGAGGTCTATGGAGGGGACTGAAACTTTCAGAAAATTTGACGTCATTACGTTACTTTTGCCCATTAGTTTGTATCGCAGCCCCTGAAAAATGTCATAGTGCGCAGGGTGGGGGCGACTCAAATCAACTGATTGGTCTTTAGAAACATTATCACAATTCTGACCTATGAGGATTCAGCTGCTCTGTCCCGCCTCACCCCAACAGGCTAATGCTAATGCTACAGGCTAATGAATGGAAAACTACAGAGCTGTGTGCTATGGCCGCTAGCTGCTTTCGCCTAAACCAAAACAGGAGAGCAGGAGGAGAGACCTAAAGCACGGGACACACTGACACAGACCGGGTCCCGGGCACTCGCCGCCGGGACTGCGGCATCCGCTGCCGCTGCCGCCGGGGCACTCTGGGCGTAAAAGCGTAGTGCAGAGGGCTTAAGTCCACCCGGTGCCCTGGTACTAATATGGACTGGCATAGCTTTCAGATTGAAGTGGGACGAGTTTTAGAACCACCTCGTGCACTCGGCTCCAGATTGGGGTCCACTCTGGCTTTCTTGTCTGTGCTGGAACATCCTCTTGTGTAGTGGCTGTTTTGTTTCTCCAGTATAACATTCACTGCAGTCTTCACTACACAGAATGGGGTAGACCACATTGCTTTGTTTGTGGCTTGGTGTTTTGTCCTTTAGGTGGACCAGTTTCTGTAGTTTTCTCAGAAACCCCAGCAAGGTAAGGAATAGTTACCCCTTTCCTCTCTTTCACCATATAGTGTTAAGCTTGTCCACTGAACTGCTCTGAATGAATGTTTGCAGCAGAAAAAAGTCTTTATATGAGCTTTGTTGTCAGGGTTTGTACAGTACTGTAAAACCTGTTCGAGGTCATCTGTATTTTCAAGCCTCCCTCACAAATGAGGGCTGTATTCCTTTGATACATTGTGCAATTGTACATTGTATAACTTTATAAAGATATGTGTGTTCTTATTTATGACATTTATGAATAGCTATAGGTTTCATTGCAAGTGTGGCACAATGTAAATTTAGAAACATTGAAAAGGTTGCCCCCCCATAAAAAATGTTGCTCCCCATAAAAGTTATTTTACTAAGGTTGAAAACTATAAGAAATAACTACTGTTTATGTCAATTTACTTTATTTTGCGGACTGTGTGCTTTAAGGTGTAATACTCATCACCAGCAGAGGCCGCTTGGTGCTTTGGCTGTAACTGACGCCCGGGTAGAAGAAGAACAGAAACAAGCGTTTGTTATATCTTTTGCAGGTAAGCTGGTTTAAAATCAACACACAGATGACATATCACAGTAGGAAAATGTATTTTGTGCCTTTGAGATTAACTTTTGTTAAGTGAAAAATGTAATTTGTTAAGTGTGTGAATTTGTGATGAGTCAGTCACCATGCTTTATATTCAAAATGGCGGACGTCTCTCAGTGGTGACTGTGGTGCGTGACTAGAGAACAGTTTCAGTTAGCATGAGCTAAAAGAGTTTGTTTTATGTGTTAAGAAGCAAAACGAGCAATGTATGAACATTTAACTGGCTGAAAGACATGTAAAACTGAGTTTTTGTGTTAATTAATTGTACTACGCGAGTGGGGCAAGTCTAACTTGAAGGGCACGTATGGACACGTATGGGCACGTATTGTTTTGGCGGTAGTGCAGTGGGGTATTAAGTAATTTTCAGTTCATTTATGGTCAAGACAGAATAAATACAGTTGGTAAGAACAATTCATAAAATTCATAAGTACTAAGACAGTGATTGGAAATGTTATAAAAACAGTGGTTAAAAACAATTTCAAATGTTTTTTCTGGGTAAGCTGTAAAACTGTTCCGAACTTTTATCTGGCAATGTGACAGGTTTTCAGAATCAGTGTTTTTGTTTTGGTATCGGGTATTAGTAGTACACGGGTTGAAGTGCTGGTTTTGCATTTCGGGTAGAAGAACAGTCAGTGAGAGCAGCACATAGCATGCATCAAGTGATCTCCTGTACTGAGCTTTTGTTATATCTTTTGCAGACCCTGCAATAAAAAAAATTAAATATGTTGCACCAGCGAATGAGTTGGCCCATCATTCCGACACGTGTAACACAAGGAACAGAGTGAATGTGCACTATTCAGCTATACCTGAATAGAAGACATACTCGAGATCAGGAGTCATTGTATGCAGGTGATGATGGTACATGTTACACAGTAGACGTATGTGCAGTGTTGACGTGAGCAGAGTGTTCATTTGTGTTTCAGCCCTTTCCATAGGAGCAGGTCAGCCTGTCATTCACTCGAGCCTTGGTTATATAGTTTGTTCGATCATTCATAAAAGAACAAGTTTGAGGTCAGAAGTACAGTATCTCTGACTCTTGACTACAGTTCTGTTAATCACTGCTGTAAATCGTTGCTTGCTTTTTATTGCAGCAGTGGTTGTTTTGTTATTGATTTCAGCTTTTAAATCATTAACTTTTTTATATTCTTCATATATTTGCTGATTTTGTTCTTTTTGTATGAGAAAATTGTTAGAAAATGATCATATCTTAGTGGATAAATTTCTCTTTTCCAGGGTCCATACTATACTATTTTTTGATCTACAATATTGTTTCCTTATTAACAACATGAATGGAGTTGTATTTTGTTTCATTCACACTCGTTTATCACTCAGCGTTGTGATTCATGTGTTAATACAGGAAGGAAATATAGAGAGATATTTGGAAATATAGAGAGACTAATTTATTATTAGTTGGAGGATCACTGAAATACGTGTGAATTAAACAAAACAACTCACAACTGTGTCTGTTTTTGAGGAGGCAACAGCATTCTAACATGCCTTAAAGCTCACAAGAGTCAATTTTGTGCAATATAGGACCTTTAACCTACCAGTCAGACAGTCAGCCTGTCATCTACAGCATGTCTCTTGAATTACATCTCATCCATTGCTTTAATCCACTTTGTTGCTTGGTTGAGTTCAGTGAGGTCATATTGTCCATCCATAGCGTTGCCCTCAGTCCCCTCTGAACCCCACTGAACCCCAAACAAACATACAGGCATGTGAGGAATGCCCACGTGCACCCCTCCGCATGTTTGTGCCACTGTCACATTTGGGGCATTTGTTGGGTATATCATACTGGGACATGCACAGTGCTCTTTTGTTATTGGCTGGGGAGTAGGGGCAGAGCTTGTTGACTAAAAAGATCCTATGAGCATCAGCAACATCCTGGTCTTTTCAAATGTCTAATACAGGTTGCATTCCAAGCTATTGTATTTTCACATAATACGGCAATGAAGTGGGAAAGAGGCCATTTGTCACTGTCACGTTTCTCCCCACAGGCCCCCACTTGCAATCTGAATGGAGATCCTATCTAACTAAAGCACTCCTGTCAGTAAAATGCACTTTATTTGTTATTGAGGGCCACTTTCAGATTGATTCTATTGTGTGTACCATCTGGTTAAAGTCACATCCAACCATACACTCAAATTACTACTGCAAATGTCAGACTTTACTGGTGGAGGGTATTCTGCACTTCCTGTAGACATAGGCCTAATGTATCTTTAATTTTATTTAAAATTTTAAGACCTAATATTATAACAATAACAAGACAAATGTCTTGTTATTGCTTTTAAAGAACAACAAATTATTTCACAGCTTCAGTGCCCATACTGTGATCCGACACAACTCACCATCTGCTGACAGCAGTGGAAAGTATCATGGCAAAACAATTAAACTAGGTAATGAGGAACATGCCCAAATCTATTAATGTAAGCATGGAAATAATGAATGCTATTTAGTTGAAGAAATGCTTAAAATGAGTTTGGAGATGATTTATGGACTTGAATTGCACAGAGTCTGCACCTGTCACCAGAAATTTCAAACCGCGTGTTTCGTGAATGCTCAGAGGCAAAATACTTTTTACAAAGGATAAATGAAACCAGCGTGAATGATGGGAAATGCAATCCAGTGCATGTTTTGAACTATTCTTCCATGGTTAAAAGCTCAAAAAGGTTTCATGTAATTTATTTATTTTTAGCCCCTGATCTTTATTAGACATGGCATGACAGTGTAGTGTGAAAAACATGTGCTAATGTACTTATAAACATGTAAGGGTCTATTTTACTTTTACTCTAAAGTATATAAACTCTGTGTACTTCAATGCCATGACGACAGACAGGCCAAGCAAGCAAATTTGTTTGAATACCTTCGTCAGTCTTTTGCCGCTCCTTCCTCTTTGCCTACATCTGTGTTACAGGATTTGCGTACACTGACTGGAAACCCCTGTGTTGTAAAGGGCTCTCCTCTCAGCTTTCCACCCAGGAGGCCTCCCTCAGTGCATGCAGGAGGATTCTCACACAGTTTAACCTCGGCTTTAACCTCCGCGGGTCGTCCACACTTTGAAGTCTTGTGGCAATCATTGGGGTCAATAGGGTCAGATGGCACTCACATGAGAACCATCAGAAAGGCAGGCTTTTGATACCTGCAAATAAGAAGCTGCCTGAACTCCATCTCATGCTTTTATTTCTTCTCGTTTAGATTATTGTAACTCTCTTTTTAATTGTTTTAACAAATCTGCTCTTACTCGTCTTCAGTTGGTTCAAAATGCTGTGGCAAGGCTTTTAACAGGATCTGGCAGAAGGACACACATCACACCTATTTTATCCTCCCTTCACTGGCTTCCCATCAAATTTCGTAGGGTCCCAAAAACCCGCTATAAAACCCGGGGAGACCTGTCCTTTCAGGCAGTAGCTCCCAGACTTTGGAATGCCCTGCCCCTGTCCCTCCATGTGGTCGACTCTTTTAAAAGGCAGCTTAAGACACTGTTATTTAAACAAGCTTTTAGTTAACTGGGCTTTATTTTGACTGTTTCTTTTATTGTATGTGTTTTGATTTCACTTTGTAAAGCACTTTTTTATCTGTGAAAAGCGCTCTATAAATAAACTTTATTTACTCACTTACTATAACAATGGTATAAAAACAAGTGTACTAGACAATATTCTTATTAAAGCAGCAGCAACAAAAGATAAAATTATTACATGTATATATGATTATATTAATATGAACACTGATGTTGTTGTCAATCTCAAACAAAGTTGGGAACATAACTTTTGTGTCAGACTGAATGACCAGCAATGGAGCAAAGTATGAGCATGAGCATAAAGTAAGAGCATGTCAAACGAATCACTAAATCAAACAAATCTCATGAAGAACAGTATAAAATCATGAATAAACTGCATGTGACCCCTGTAACCTGGAGTAAATAAGACGCATGCACAAAATGTTGTTTAAAATGCCAAAAGGATTGTATAATTATTGGATGGAACCTTGCACCATTTTATTAAGGACGTAAACACTGCCAAACTACTGAAAAAAAGTGTTGGATTTGTGCGCGGCTGTGACCTGGCGACAGCGCGCAGTGATATGACCGGAGAGAAAATAGTACCGAGCGGTTACGAGGTCTGACTTTTTTTGTGGTTCACCATTTTGTGACGCAAATGTATCACTCTTTTGAACACGTACTATTTTGCGAAGAAAAACGCTTTATTTTCATGACCGCAGCCAACTTGCCGGACTACTTTCCTCAGCACTGTCGGAGGTCAGTGTTGATGCACGACACTGCTGACCGGGATGCCATACAGATTCATGTAAAAAAACCCAAACGATCACTTTAAGGGTCACCTAGTCCCAAGATGCAATAAATGTTCCTCCTTCAACCTGAGTTCACAATGAATACAGGAACTATTCTCAACACAAGTTTTTTTCAGCAGCATAAGGACACGTTTAATTTAGTCCAGAGAGACCAACCAGAACCTCCATGTACTGCACCAAGGGGTCCCAATGCAGGAGGTAACATACAGGGGTAATTGTTCAGTGAACAACGGACAGTGCATTTTCATAGTGCCTACACAAGACAGCTTTTGTTTAGATAATAGTGTGATGTAACCAGGTGAGAGAAGCAGGGCCCCAGAGGCTATTAAACATTTTCAGAGCTTTGGACTCAGAAAGAATGAAGTAGACCATTAAACATAATCTACAGGACATTATTTTAAAGGCACAATAGACTAAGCGAGGTGAAAGCAGATGAGTTTTAACCGCCAAGATTCTGACATTATATGAATTTATGAAAAGATTCTCCTAAACAACATCATAACTATGGTTGGAGTGGTTAGTACTCAAGACTAACAATGGTTTCCCTTTGACCAAACAAATACATTTTAGGTAAGATGGTCACTGGTAAATTGCCCTGAAAGACACTATGCGAGTGAATGGGTGTATGCATGTCATGTATTAGATTATACGTGAAAGCTGTTTTGCACATTAGACCTTTCTGTTACTTGTATGCAAAAAATTATATCTGATATTAAATATATAAATTACATGTTAAATGGAGAAAGTATGTTTATACTTTCTCCCTGGAGATACAGTAACTTTTATGCCACAGTGCAAGACTATGCGGGTAAGGATGCATTTTCACTTAGATTCCTCAGTGAATGACACAGCACACACAAAAACATGCTTTAGTTGTATCTGATGATTGGCTAAAAAGTGACACAAGTAGCTTTAAAGTCTGGTACACAACTACTATATAAAGGTATGTAATATTTTGTGTGCATTTGCATTGAATGGCAATGGCATTTACAATACAGTGGATGTTTCAAAGCCAGTTCAAAAACCCTGGTTGCTCCTGCTCCTGTGGTTAGCACTGCCTTCATCTGTGGCTTTATATGAGCATCTGTTGTGAAATATTACATTTACATTTTACTGTGTCAGATTTGTTATGGGTTTAAGTGCAGGGAGCAGGAAAATGAAATGTGTTTTTGCCATGTGCAGTTAAAACTCAATTTCACAAAGTGGCTTTGGTGCCATTTCCTCTCTCAGAGTTATGTAAAGTCATGTGCTGGGAGTATGTCATGTCACAGTGGATGCCAGCCTGCCTTTTGTGAGAATGCCAGTACACTGTGTTCTTGAACTTTTTCACTGTTTTCCATTTTGTATAATGAGGAGAGCAGCAGTGACAAGAGATACTGGTGGGCCAAAAGTCGACTAATGTGTTCTGTGAGAAAATGATTTCAAACTTGGACCAATGTCAGGGCCACCTTGCTCTACGACTGATAAATTAACTGTGGTTATTTCTTTGAAAATTCAAACCTTTATCCAGATTTTGATATGTTAAAAGATTTTCAGATACAGCGATTTCACAGAGGTCATTCCGTTTCTTTCTTTTTTTTTTGTCACTGTATAGACAGATTATTTGTTTGGCTACACAGAGGATACATGCAGAAAGCACCGCTGTCTGTGCCGTTAACATGAAGTTGTAACATTAGCTAGCGCTGTTGTCAGTGCACTAAAACAGTTTATCACCGTGCGATAAAATAAGCTATGATGCTAAATTAACATTAGTGAGTGGAATATGTCTTAAGGACCCTTATGTGCTAAATGCAGGTGTGTAAATGATGAGAAGAAGTGTCTCAAACTTCAGTGGCCGGACATCCTCTTATACCTGATCGAAACAACTAACCCAACCCCCGGGAGAGCCTGAAATCTGCTGAAATCTTAAAGACACTGACATGATACAAGACAGGACAGTGGCTCTTTCTGCAGGAGACATGTGCAGTAGAGTGCAAATTGACGTAGTTTGATAATCCCTCTAATATTTAAAAAATAATCCCTACAATAATCATCTAAAATGTCTTAATAATAGAAACGGGTCTATTGACGTCCTGTTTAAAACTGCAGAACTGAGAGTTCTCCCCTTATAGTGGCATTTCACTGGAGCAAGCAGGATTTGTTTTTCCTTTGGAAAAATTGCCATGGGACATTGTTTAACTCTGTATGTGAGCTGGAGTCTACATTTTTTAAATAATTGTAAGTAGGTTTAAATCAGTGGGTGGAGAGGGGAGGTAGTTAAACAGACATATTCTGAGCAAATTACTCAAACATCTATGAATCACTCAGAATACAACTCAGAGTGAGCTAAAGATGTGAGAATACAAGTATTCCTTGGTTAAAAGCTCAAACAATTGGTCTGCTTTGATTGTTTTTGCCAAAAACATTCTGGCTGACAATTCTATAGGAAGCTATCAGACAAAGACTTATTTGGGTAAAGAGATGCAAAAATCCATTAACTATAATTAAAAAAAATAAGAAAACAGTCTAAAATGTACACATTTTTATTATATTTTAAGCTTTATTGGGGGTTGTGTGTGATAAATGAACTAATAAATGTAGTAAAGAAAAGAATCACATTTTGACTTGTCTTATTTCCAAAATCCTGTGCACATGAGGCTAGAGTCTGAAAAGGATCCAGTGAATATCTTGTTGGGAGTCTGGACACGTCAGCTGCTCAGATTCTTGTTGGCAGCGTGTGTAGTCAGAGCGGACGTGGCATTCCTCACATCTGTCTCACACCAGAGTCTTTTGCTCTGAGCTTGTAAACAGAGGTCATACTGTGAGTGTGCACAGACCAGAGACACCAGAGAAGAGGCACCAAATTAACAGTGTTGTGTAACTAAATCATAAATGAGTGACATTTTACAAACCGCTACAAAATACTGGTGAAGGGGGAAGCAATTCTGAGGCTCTTGACTCAGTTTTGACAGGTCAAGAGCGACTTGCTTTGAGAGGGTGCTCACCCGTTAGAGCTGCTGATCAACCAAGCAAAATCTGCTTAGCCAAAGAAAGCGTGCAAATAGGGACTTTTCATTTTATCTGGAGGGAATGTTATATGTTATAGTTGTACCATCACCATTTAATCACCCAGAGTTGTATTTGGAGTCATTTGTGCATGTTTGAACAATCTTACATCGCTTATTTTCAAGATGCCATAGTGCCAATCAGTCACCATTTTCAGCCAAGAAACATACTTCCTCCAGGTCGTCCGCAGGGCCTCCTCCTAGTGGGATGTGCCTGGAACACCTGCCCAGGAAAGTGTCCAGAACACATCCAGAATGGATGATCAAGCCTCACCTGCTCCTCTCCACTTGGAGGAGCAGCTGCTCTACTCCAAGCTCCTATCTCTAAGGGAGCATCCAACCACCCTGCGGCGGAAAGTCTTTTTAACCGCTTGTGTCCGTGATCTTGTCCTTACTGTCATTACCCAAAGCTAGATAGAAAGACAGGTGAGAGTAGGAATGTAGAATGACTGGTAAATTGAGCGCTTTGTCTTTCAGCTCCTCAGCTCCTTCACCACAACAGTCCAATACAGTGAGCGCCTCACAGTAGATGCTGCACCAATCTGCATGTCAATCTCATGCTCCATCCCTCCCTCACTCGTGAACAAGGCCCTGAGATACTTGAACTCCACTTGAGGCAAAGTAAGTAAATGACACCCACAATCACAATGCATAAATTACACCTGAAAGAAACACTCATTGTCCAATTGACATGAATCCCACTAATTTCGAAATGTCTAAAATTTTAGCAAAAAAAAACAAAAACCATTACGAATATTAAAAATAAAGTGCAATAAGAAGAGTGTACATTTCAGTAAAAATGAGTAAATGTGACAACAGCATGCTGTTTAAAGTTGGAGCACAGTTTGAACAGGCTCTGGTTACATAAGTCTCTGTAGTAGTCCATCTGGGAGTGCTCTGCTGGCTCGGACCCACATGTGAGCCGCACTGAGTGAGTAGGAGGTGACGCTGCATTGGAAACAGAGCATCTACAAGAGCCATCCATTCAAAAGCTCTTTCACGCTAACTGTTTAATTCAGTCACACGCTTTTACACCTGACGATTGGGAGGGCTTCCAGAGACCATTACGATGTTGAATATCAAGCGTGCTTTGAGATAGCAGTGCAGTCGATCACAGTGATTTTGAATGAATAAGAGGCAGAATTTTCATATAGTGTAGATGGTTTTTAAGGGCCCATCTATTTTCTAATCTGTTATAATGTTGTTTCCTCATCATAAAAATACTTGGAGTTGTGTTTTGTTTCTTGCACACATGTTTAACATGAAAAAACTCTGTTCCACCTTGTGATGTCATATGGCAGTGCAGGTAATGCTCCACTATGTTTTTAAACTCCATACATGTTCACTAAAATCATTTGACTGATTTCAGACCTGAAATCTCTACTGAACAAAAGGTAAAAGGTAGCTGTTAAATACAGCTTCATGACATCACAAGGTGGAACAGAGCATTTTGAGCTTTGGAGATGTAGACAGGTTAATAATAAAGCATTACTCAAATGTGTGTGAATGAAAAAAATACAACTTCATGTATGTTTTTTGATGAAGTAAGAACATTATAATTCTTCTTGGAGTCTCTGGGAGGGGTACTGGACAGTGCGCCGACTGGGGACTCCGTTGTTCTACTGGGGACTTCAACACCCACATGGGCAACGACAGTGACACTTGGAGAGGGGTGATTGGGAGGAACGGCCTCCCTGATCTGAACCCGAGTGGTGTTCTGTTATTGGACTTCTGTGCTAGTCACGGTTTGTCCATAACGAACACCATGTTCGAGCACAAGGGGGTCCATCGGTGCACGTGGCACCAGGACTCCCTAGGCCGGAGGTCGATGATCGACTTTGTTGTCGTGTCATCTGACCTCCGGCCGTGTGTCTTGGACACTCGGGTGAAGAGAGGGGCAGAGCTGTCAACTGATCACCACCTGGTGGTGAGTTGGGTCCGCTGGCGGAGGAGGAAGCCGGAAAGACCTGGCAGGCCCAAGCGTATTGTGAGGGTCTGCTGGGAACGTCTGGCGGAACCTTCTGTCAGTGCGGCCTTCAACTCACACCTCCGGGAGAGCTTCTCCCAGATCCCGGGGGAGGCTGGGGACGTGGAGCCCGAGTGGGCTTCGTTCTCGGCCTCCATTGTCGATGCGGCCGTTCGTAGCTGTGGCCGTAAGGTCTGTGGTGCCTATCGCGGCAGTAGTCCCCGAACCCGGAGGTGGACACCGGAAGTAAGGGATGCCGTCAAGCTGAAGAAGGAGTCCTACTGGGCCTTGCTAGCTCGGGGGACTCCTGAGGCAGCTGACAGGTACTGTCGAGCCAAGCGTGCTGCAGCTCGGGCGGTTGCAGAGGCAAAAACTCGGGTCTGGGAGGAGTTCGGGGAGGTCATGGAGGAGGAAAGTCTGGCAAACAGTCCGGCGCCTCAGGAGGGGGAAGCAGTGCTCCACCAACACTGTTTACAGTGCAGGGGGAGAGCTGCTGACCTCGACTGGGGATGTTGTCGGGCGGTGGAAGGAATACTTTGGGGATCTCCTCAATCCCACTGTCACGTCCTCCAAATAGGAGGCCAAGGCTGGGGACCCAGAGGCGGACTCATCCATCACCCTGGTCGAAGTCACTGAGGTGGTCGGAAAGCTCCTCGGTGGCAAGGCTCCGGGGGTGGATGAGATCCGTCCTGAGTACCTTAAGTCTCTGGGTGCTGTGGGGCTGTCTTGGCTGACACGTCTCTACAACATCGCGTGGCGGTCGGGAACAGTACCTCTGGACTGGCAGACCGGGGTGGTGGTCCCTCTGTATAAAAAGGGGGACCGGAGGGTGTGTTCCAATTATAGGGGAATCACACTCCTCAGCCTCCCCGGTAAAGTCTATGCCAGGGTACTGGAGAGGAGAGTTCGGCCGATAGTCGAACCTTGGATTCAAGAGGAGCAGTGTGGTTTTTGGCCTGGTCGTGGAACACTGGACCAGCTCTACGCCCTCCATCGGGTGCTCGAGGGTTCATGGGAGTTTGCCCAACCAGTCCACATGTGTTTTGTGGACTTGGAAAAGGCATTCGACCGTGTCCCTTGTGGTGCCCTGTGGGGATTGCTTCGGGAGTATGGGGTCCGGGGCCCTTTGCTAAGGGCTGTCCGGTCCCTGTATGACCGGAGCAGGAGCTGTGTTCGCATTGCCGGCAGTAAGTCAGACCTGTTCCCGGTGCATGTTGGACTCCGCCAGGGCTGCCCTTTGTCACCGGTTCTGTTCATTGTATTTATGGACAGAATTTCTAGCGTAGCCAGGGGCCGGAGGGGGTCCAGTTCGGGGACCACAGGATCCCATCGCTGCTTTTTGCGGATGATGTTGTCCTGTTGGCTTCATCGAACCAGGACCTGCAGCACTGGGGCGGTTTGCAGGCAAGTGTGAAGCGGCTGAGATGAGAATCAGCTGTTCCAAATTCGAGGCCATGGTTCTCGACCGGAAAAAGGTGGATTGCCCTCTCCGGGTGGGTGGGGAGTCTTTGCCTCAAGTGGAGGAGTTGAAGTATCTCGGGGTCTTGTTCACGAGTGAGGGGAGGATGGAGCGTGAGATTGACAGGCGGATCGGTGCGGCGTCGGCAGTGATGCGGCCGCTGCATTGGACCGTTGTGGTGAAGAGGGAGCTGAGCCGAAAGGCGAAGCTCTCGATTTACCTCAATCTACGTTCCTACCCTCACCTATGGTCAACAAACAAGCACACATACAAGCGGCCGAAATGAGTTTTCTCCGCAGAGTGGCCGGGCGCTCCCTTAGAGATAGGGTGAGGAGCTTGGTCACACAGGAGGAACTCGGAGTAGAGTTGCTGCTCCTCCACGTCGAGAGGAGCCAGCTGAGGTGGCTCGGGCATCTGGTCCGGATGCCTCCGGGACGCCTCCTTCGGGAGGTGTTCGGGGCATGTCCCACTGGTAGGAGGCCCCGGGGAAGACCCAGGACACGCTGGAGGGACTATGTCTCTCGGCTGGCCTGGGAACGCCTCGGGGTCCGTCCGGAGGAGCTGGAGGAAGTGGCTGGGGAGCCCCGGATAAGCGGAAGAAGATGGATGGATGGAACATTATAATATGGCTTAAATCTCACAAGAGTCAATTTTGTATAATATAGGACCTAATGTAATACAGGACTTTAATCCATGACACGCTAACAAAAGCAGGCTCATCGTGTAGTGATGTTTGACTCATTTGGTTTCAAATGTCAGGATAAGGTCCAATGTATATTGCTTGATTGGCATTGGCGGAAGAAATAAATACTCATGAACCAAATCTAACACGTAGTCATTACAGGTTAGATATTCGCAAAGGAGTCCCCACCCACACTGGGAATGCTTGTTTTTTATGCTACTATTGAGCAATAAAACACTTGTGATTGAATTATGCAAGCTAGATAAGTGTACTGCCATAGATCATTTTGAGTATCTCTATGGTGGTGCACCCCCACGAGAAAAGATACACAATTCACCTTTAAAAAGCTTAACTGCCTCTTGGCCCTCTGTTTGCTGTGCTGTAAAAATGAATGGAAAAATTTAGTATTCTGTGATATCAATCTTTCCACAGATCCATTGCCAAATCTGTTCATATTACCAGCAGTCAATGTTAGTATGTGTGTGTGTGTGTGTGTGTGTGTGTGTGAGTGTGTGTGTGTGCCTGAGTGGGGGTGGGCAGGCTGGTGAGTGGGTGTCCAGTCTCCTTGCTGTTTGATGCCACATTGTGTAAAAATTAAAATCCATGGTTAAAGACTCCAAGGAACAGGATGGAGGCCAGGCTTGAGCAGCTAGTACTTGGCAACAGGAAGCCTTCTCCATTCCAGCGTTATTATGTAAAAGGAGCCAGATCAAGCTGTGTAGTCATTTGGTTGCACACTCAATTTACATTTTCTTCACCGAATGAATGGATGGAGGTTTGATTCATGGCTATGGGACGACAGCGATTCAAAGTCCAGGCAGCAAAGACAAAATCTGTACATGTCAGCGGTATTTTCTTTTTGAAAAACTTACCTTTAAGGTTTGTGATAGCAAAGCAGTTTATGATGAGATGATTGATGGCAAAGTCAAAGTGATGGACCTTTCAGCCCACAAGCTGACATCATCTCTTAAAGCGATAGTTGGTGTTTTTTGACATGAATCTGTATGGCATCCCCTCTCCGGTCATATCACTGCACACTGCTGCCAGTCTATGCTGCCAGGTGAAAAAAGTGTTGGATTTGTGCGCACAAATCAGTAGTTCAGCAGTGTTTACGTGCTTAGATCGCCGACTGTGACAATGACGCGAGAGATCTTGCATCTGTGGCATGATGAGATCCCATTGGTGGCAGCAGTAGCGCTCCACCTCTGTCGGCATTACGTCACACTTAAAACAAGTGCACCACCATTGGTCGGTCACCTCGTCTCTCACGGCTCCAGCTTCAACTTGTACCACTTCTCTGTCCGTCCGCTCTCTCTCTGTTCTGTCTCCATTTGGCGAATTCCGGCATCAGTATATTCATGAAGATCTCCCCTTGGCTCTGTGCTAAAGGCAGTGTTTTCATCGTCTGTGTCATAGTCACACTTGTTGTCGTTACTTTCCAAGCAGCAAACACAGTGAAACAGGCACGACTGTCACCTGGCAGCAGCGCAGTGATATGACCGGAGAGAAAATAGTACCAAGCAGGTTATGAGCTCTGACTTTTTCATGGTTCACGTTTTGTGACCAAATGTATCACTCTTTTGAACACATATTGTTCTGAGAAGAACAACGCTTTATTTTCATGATACCAGCCAACTTCCCGGACACTTTTGTCAGCACCAAAACCAGGGAAGAACTTGTCAGTGGTCATGCACGACACGGGGATGCCATACAGATTCATGTCAAAAAACCCAAATTATGTCTTTAACAGTAACAACATCATTTGAAGGTACTCTATGGCCCTTTTTTCTTTTTACCAAATAATCCAACAAAAGGATGAATAAATCTTCAAATGTGCAGTATTTAAAAGAAGGCAGCATTTTCCTGGCATGTAGGATTAAACAGTAGATTATTATTGTACATTTTGTTCATGGTAAACGATATTATAACAGTATTTGAGGTACGCTATGACACATTTTATATCAAATTGAAAATTCAACAAAAAGATGAATAAATCTTTAGGTGTGAAATATATTTAAGGTGTAATCAGGAGTCAGGAGAAGCAAGCAACAGTGAGGAAGTGTCCACGGCCCTCACTGCAAAAAAGGTAATATGTAGCTCTACCAGTGGGTTTCAGAAGGAAGAAAAATCGTAATATGTAATTTAACATGAAGCTCAAAATGTATTCTGTGCACATAAATACAAATACCCACAATAAGAGTTCCATTTCATACATTTTGATTATTTTTTTTTTTTCATTTTACGCATATTCCCTTCCTTCCTAACCAGCAACAGTGAAAAAACAATAGTACCACACATTTGACCTTAACCTATTCAGACCCGGGTGCCCCTGAGTATAAGTACTACACAACAACTGATCAGGTGATTTAAGTCTATTTCTGGCGCCTGTATTGTGTAACATGTCAATACCAAACTACACTCTTAAAATAGGCGATCCTTTGGCTTAGTATTTATCATTGACACAAACACTCTACACCACAGGGAATGCTCTTCCAGGAAAATTAAGTTGTGTACTGCACCTAGGACTGTTTTAAAGGACCTTTGAGACCCTGAGGTTTCCCAGGACAGGAACCAGAGAGCGCCCCCTACAGGAAGCTCACCACGGGACACTCCTGTTCACAACTGTACTGGGCCTTTGATATGACTTTAACAGCAGATGTTCAGGTGTCTTTTAAGCCTTGACAGATGTAGGGGAGAGGACAGTGACAGCGCAGCCATCTCACAGTAAGAGCAACCCCTAGTGGACAATGAGAGAATGCAGCGAATGTTGTGGTATTAGGCAAGACATACCCTACGTACACTAATACACTAAATAAAAAATATTGCTTCAGTCGGTTTTACTATGCAATCACTATTTTTGCAATGTATTTGGACTTATGTTATGTGCAATGGAACATGCAGGAAAGACACATTCCAGGTAAATCTAATAAAACACTGCTGATACAGTTATACCATGTATACTGGTCAATTGAATTCTTGTACCATATAGCATTAAAAAAATAAAATAAAAAAAACTACTCCCTTCCCATCTTTCTGCCAAGCACAGAGTTCAGTCAGTTTGGGTTAAATTCCAGCTCCAAAATGTGAATGAGACAGAGGCGTTTGCTGATATCCCATGCACACGGGGGAGGGGGAGCAGTGCTGGGTCAGCTAAGCCCTGCCCCCCCCCTCTGTCCGCTCAGCACTTTTGGGTGTATATCTGCCATGAGGAGCGCCAGGTCTGGGACATGCCACTCACTCTGCACTATATGTTCTGTCCAACCTCACCCCAGACGCATTATCATACAGACACACAGGGGATATGCAACAGTGACAAATCTGTCATCTTTCAAATGTTTTTTCTACAAAAGCGTGCTGACACGCTTTATGGACGTTTGAATGAAGACAGCTTTGAGATCTCCTTCTTTCCAAAATATTATATTTCATTTTTCAATATATATATTTTTTATCTATATCAGTTTTAGGGCTACAGCTCTCAGTGTCACTGTATCACTTTTCTATAACTTATATCTGTTGGTTTCTAGAGCAAGATAATTAAGTTTGACATATGGGTTGTAACCGAAATGTTCTCACAACTTTCTTAGCAAATTCCATAGTTTAAAGTTTCTAATTGGATACACATTTTGTTGTAGCTATTTTTTTCTGAGTAAAATATGAATAATAAATAAACATTGACAACCCACATGCAGGTACCATGAAAAAGTACTCCAAAGTACCGTATGTAACACATTGTTGGCGTGATGATTCCTGCTGTACGTTCTCATCTCCTCTGTGATAATTCTTGAAAAAAATCTCTCCTCCCCCTCCAAAAAAGCCATATGAACTGATACAACAAACAAGAAATGAGCCTCATGTAGCAGGACAGCAAAGGCCCATGCTGTTTCATATCCACTCGGTTCTAATAAAGACAAAATGATGGTGACGTGTGCTGCTGTTGTGACAGACCACTCTCTCCGCTTTCATGTGGTCCGGTGGCTTTGAAGGTTCAGATGAAGGCTCGTGTCCTCTCTTATTACTCTACAACATTACGCACCAAAGCACCCAATAAAACAGGGATCACACTGAGGAAACCAGCGGATGAGAGCGTGTTTTGGTTGAGCGCTACCGGACCAACAGATTGTGAGATAGTGATATAAGCTCCACTTACGACCAAGAGGCCAATAAGTACAAGTCGTGAGTAGATTTAAACAAAGCCTGAAAGGGTTATTGAACAGCAGGTGTAAGGGTGGCATGGAGGTGAAAAACGAGGAGCGACATTCAGCAACACTGTACTGTAGGCCTATGTGCTACTTGCCTGGCCAGCCAGTCTTTTCTACATTCTGTTTGAATCCAGATGGACTGGAACTGGCCATTAGAGGGTGAAAATCCTCCATCCAAACCTGGGACGGTCCAACCACAGCTGCTAATTCGCAGCACATGTCCCTCAAATGCGGAAGACATCACCTCTCCAAAAATCTCGTAACATTCTGAACAAAATATATAACTTTTTTTACCTGAAATAAGTAATAGTTTGGTGCTTCGACTGCTGATTCAATAAAAATCTGCACAGTTTCCCTTTCCTTTATGCAGATTTTTTTTTTATGTGTAAGCAGCCATGTTTGTTTTTGAAGCCAGTGGAGTGTGCGTCATTCTGTCAATCACTCCCTGCGAAATCAGGGAGACAAGATAGAGCTCCAGATCACCTGTCTCTGTCAGAGCGTGTGGTTTAGGCTGGCCAGATAAATGTGCTACTGTATAGTGCACTAGAGCTGTTCCCTGTATGATTTGGGCAAATACACCTGTTTAATGGTAAATTGTTGATTGATATTATTGTATTTTCTTGTTTTAATAATACTGATGTCCTATTTTTGACATATTTGTTGCATGTCTTACCACCTAAAGTAACCCTGCCCATAAAGAGTACTTGGTTTCTCAGTGTCCTCAAACGCCAGCATAAATAAGATGACATATAAAATGAACTCTCAGGAATGTTGAATGTTGAACTCTCCGTGACTTCCTTTTGGTCGCTCACATGTCCGTGATATAAGGACAGTCATCTGATCGGCATTTGAACCCTCCTCGTTATAAAATCTTTATTGCTTTACCTTCATGGAAATACAAAAGAACCGCCTCATCAAATTCCGCGCTGTTCATAAAAGGCCATTATACTGTGTACAATTTGGCCATTTGCAGGGCTCAGTCTGGAGTCAGTCTCTGCTGCCTCCTCCTGAACAGTGGGGCAGTCTGACACATTCCCACATACACATTCTGTCACCCTTAAAGAGCCCCAATTACGCTGTCTCTGTTATAATGTTTCCTCATCACAAACATACCTGCAGTCGAGTTTTATTTCATTTACCCATGTTTAGCACACATATTTAGGCTGAGTTCTTCTCTCAAACTAAAAATAATCTATAAGTCTCATTCACGTTTTCGTGTTTTTTTGTATTATTATAATATATACGAGTGTTTTTTTCCAATAACACTTCTTTTTTTGGACCACGACATAATAACAAAGAATACCTGAGGGAATGAATTCACTACAGCCAGATGAAAAAGTGTGTGATTTTGTCAGATGTCAGCTTGCAGGCCTCATACAGTCAAAAGTTAGAATTTCCGTGCAGATGTCGGCATATATCAAGACAAATTTTTGACAAAAGTGGGAGAGAAGTTAATATCTATGTATATACACCCTGATTCCATTCCAGATATATATCCAGATAAATATCCTGGTTTTATACTTTCACTAGGCCTACAGATATAGATTGTATCTATTTTAGAACTGCTGATATTCCCCAAGTGCACTGGAGCCTTCCCAGTCTTTGGTATCTCCCTGTGAACAAACTAATCCCTGTGCCGTCAGTGTGTGCTGTCTGTCTGTGACCTCCTGAATCCCGGAAAACCACTACCTTCTCCAAGTCTGTTTACAATCTCCACTGTCAACACTGCCCTGTTTCCCATAGCAACGCACTCACAACACCGCCCAGCCTACTTTTTTTGAGGCAAAGAAGAACGAGAGATGGATTCTGGGAACAAAAAAATGCTTTGAAGTAGTGTCCAACCGTGTGTTAGCGGAAAAATGCTTTGAAGTGAGCGGTGCGAGGTAGAGCTTTATGTATCTGCAGGTGCTAAATGAACAATGGCAAACAGTGTCTCCATATCAAACCATGTATAATGTGAAATAGGTCAAAATCTTTGTCATGATGGATGCGCGTTCTAATGTGAAGCATTTTATGGGATTTTGAGTGTTACTGCTGCGTGGAAATGTCAATATCAGTTGAAGTAAACATAAATTTAAATAAAATAATAAATAAACACTTTTGTCTTTTAGTCTCACAATAGATTAGAGTTTGTTTGTCATTTTTTTTTAACTTATGTTCTTTTTGTAATTATACTTTTTTTTATTAATGAAATGAAACCAAGAAAGACAACTGTGGTGGATACCTCTGCCACCACCCCAGTGTCACTATTTTATTAAGTTTATACTTACATTTTCATTTATAGCTCATAGTTTAATTTACTTACACTTGTGTGTGTGTTTTTTTTGTTTTTTTTTTCGGTGTGAATCACCAGACGGACCAGACCATCGCTGAGCAAAGGGGGGGGGGGGGTTTGTTTTGTTAAGTTAGTTTAGTTAATGTTACTTTATTAGCGTTTATTTTCTGTAGTATAATGAATGAACCTGTTTTGTGTTCAGTCTGGGTTCTTTTTTGGTTGTGTTCAGTTCCCTCAGTTTGGGCCCAGTTTTTGTTGATGGTTTACTTGTGTTAAATTACTTTGGACTTTAATCAATTTAAACTTCTTCTTATACCTTGTCTCTTGTTTTCTCTGTTTGGTCCCTGACAACAACAAAGCAAAACAAAATAATCATTTAAAAATGAAACCCTCCCGCAGCCCACCCTTCTCCCCACGCTCATCTTACACACAAAACAGTCGAGTCCAGTCCTGTCAAGGCAATTACACTTTTATATATTTTAGAATATTCATAATAATTCAGTCAAGTTTTTTGTACTATTTTTCAATAATGAGCCAGAGGTTTGGAAGTGCTATTATGCTAATATATTGCTGCACCTATGAACAAGAGCAAAATTGCATTGGGTTCCATATATGCTCGCAAAAACCTGCAGTTAAATGAAGTTTCCTAAACAGTGTAGAGCATTTCTCTTTTCCTTTACTGATTCAAATAAGATCAGAGGGCAGATGACACAGCCCCAGAGACCTGTGCACAGAAAACACTTTAATACCACAGCGGTGCCGAGCAGACAGTTAGACATGAGCAAGAGGATATGCCTGACATGCTAACAGCAGCATCCAGCATGACAGTCTCTCTTATTCTTTGCCCTCTCAGCTGAAAACGGTTAGTTTGGTTAGATTATATAAAGATCAGGACTCATTTCAAAGGAGGTATGTGAGAAATGGACTGTGGTATGTCTAGTATCACACTTAAATCCACTTCATCTTGCAGATCTTATGTAATTTAATATAGGCACAGTCAGAGGTCCTGAGCTCCAGCATTTTGGGGACAATAAAACTATGTTGTTTATGTCAATATTTCATGTTAAAAAATCTGATGTTTATATTTTGTTTGGTTTGGTTTTCTGGTTCCAACTTTTCGAATGCCAAATATCATAACTGCTGCAAGTGAGACACAATTGAGAACGTCACCTCAAAAACGTGGCTGTGCAGTTACGTTCGTAGGATGCTGTTTTTTGTCCTTTTGCAGTTGGTTGTCATTTCAGTATTTGATTGACAAAGTTTCAACGCTTTCATTCATTTGTGGTGGATGGGGCGACAGAATCTCACCTTAGATTTACAGAAATGTTTATTAATATGCACTGTCCCTGAAATAAATAATGTAAATAAAAATGAAAATAGATAAAGACAGAGCAATGGGTGTATCACTGACCTACACCTTGTATCTGGTATTTAACCCATAGAATTCAAATCATCATCATTATCATTGTGTGAATTCTAGATATTCTTTGGCATAGAACACAGGTGTCAAACATGCGGCCCGGGGGCCAGATCCGGCCCTCCAAGACCTTTAATCTGGCCCTCGGCTGATTTTCTATTAAAATATTTAAAATTTTCAGATTTTTCTGGTAATTTTCTGCGCAGCTTAGCATAGCAGCGTCTCCAGTGCTTCTGTGCGTGGCGCCTCCACCAGACAAATGAAGACCTGCCTCTTTCCAAACGCTCTTAAAGGACGATCGTTTTGACTGTTGACCGTGACACCCTCATCAGCAAAATGTCAAAAATAAGAAAAGTGGAGCTGAGTGCAGGATTTTCCAGGAAAAATGTACTAATTCTTATTTGTTCACGGAGGTGAATGGGAAGCCTGTACGCTTGGTGTGTTTGCAACAAGTGGCGGAGCTCAAGGAATATAATCTTAAACACCACTACGAGACACTGCGAAAAATACAATAACTTGAACAGAGAATTGAGAAGACAAAAGATAAACGAATTATTGCTGGGACTGAAGAAACAGCCGTCTGTTTTCACCTGGGGCCAAGAGGCTACTGATGCTGCTGTGAAAACAACCTGACCTAGCAGAATATTATAATATTTTGTAAAATAAAATAAAATAAAATAAATGTCTGCAATACAATTGCGTTTCTCTGCACAAATATTTGGACTTATTGGTATTTTTGAGGTATATATGCCATGAGTTTTCTGATCCGGCCCCTTTGGAATCAAAGTTGGTTGTATACGGCCCCCGGACCAAAATGAGTTTGACGCCCCTGGCATAGAATATAAAAAAAATGCAAATATCATACTGTACAGCTACGTAGGCAATAATGGTCACTTGGCTTTGATTATTCCAAAAAGCCAAAGGTCTCAACCAGGTCAACTGGATAAGGCGCTTCTGGTGTAAATCATAAAAAGGAACTTATTGAGTAAAATGAGTCTAATACACTTTGGATGGATCTGACACGGCCATTTGCAAGAATCTTTAAAACTGCCTTTACAGACCGTGCACATTTAAAGCTGATAAGACCAGACCTATTCCTCCATATGTGCACTCGGGTTCATGGATGTTTCATGGCCCAGAATGCATTGCTCCCTCTTTTGCACACAACGGATATTTCTCATTTCCTCCGGCTCACCTCGGGCCTCAGCGCTATAGCTTTTGCACACAACCCCAGATGCTACTCGCTCCTGCCAAAGAAATAGCTTAAAGTCGACCTCAACATAAGGCGTCTGTCAGGTCGAGTCAAAAACAAACTCCAAAGAAATCCGGCAGTGCTCGGACCGTCATCTCGAGAGTCTGTTAAACTGTCCCGCCCTCCTCACTCCACGCCTGACGTTCTGAAAAATATAAATATTACAGTCAGAGCTAACATTACTGACATAAAGGAATGTATTTGCAAATATAAATCAAAGCTCCTAGAAAATAACTTCAATGAAACCGTGTGATTTCCTGTTTTCATCGATCGTAACTAGAAATACTCAAGGAAAAATAGAAGTATCACATGAAAAAATCTACTTAAGTAAAAGTATTAAAGAATCTGTTTTTAAAAAATAAATAAAACTAAAGTATTTTGTGCAGATTTTTAGATCTAATAAGACTTCATATGTGGTGATTTTGATCAAGATTTATGGTGAATTTTGTTCAGCAGAAACAACTGAATTGACAATTATTGCTTTTTAGCAGTTTGGATTTGCATATTTTTGTTTGCTCAAACTATGAATGTGCTCAAATTAAACCCATCAGGCTTTTCAGCGGGTCTCAGACAATAATGAAAAATACTTTTACTTTTCATCCGATTCAAAAATGTAGACAAATGTAAACAGAAAGCCAGTACACCCGAAAAATCTGTGTTTCTTCTAAAAAAATGTATTGTTTTCTATGTACATCTCTCTTTTTTCACATAAGCAGCTATATTTGACCGGATTCGAATGAACATGCATGTCCCTGATTGGCTAACGCACCCGTCCATCACGCCGATGAGAGACCAGACTCACATTTTCATAAAGTATTGTAGAAGTTTGTACTCTGAGCCCCCGGCGAGAGGTGCTCCCCCTGTCAACAAGTCACTGTTCACCTGAGAAACTATAGTTATTTTGTCGTGCCCATTTCTTTCCAATTTGTTTGTTTTAATGGTTTGGCGGTTGTTTGTCCCGCTGGGAAAAAGCAGAAGAGGTTGACCGCATCAGAGGAGCCAGTTTAAG